>ML779701.1:1049753-1073797 GCA_009831015.1 Picea engelmannii | reverse complement strand
ATATATATATATATATATATATATATATAAAGTTCCACAAGATTTTTTGTGTGCATATGTTTTAATTTGTCTATAGTTCAATTTTTTTTATGTGGAATAGCCTAGTTGGATGCTGGGGATGTTACAGTTCAAGATTGCCACTTGTATAGAGAGGGCCCATTGGATATTTCGATCACCATATCAAACTCAACTACATGTAGGCTGAGCCCAAAGCCATATAAGCATTGACATTGACTAGTAGGAAGTTTCCACGTGTTTGTGGGACCACGATGACATCAACATGATGCCACTCAAAATTTTCGCTTCCTCCCAAAATTTGAAAAGAGTAATCCATTGGGAAGATGAGGCATGCTCGTAAAAAAGACACGAGGAAGGAATTATCAAGTGGGAGAAAGATATTCGACGACGCGACAAATCAGTTGAGGAGAAGACGCCATGTAACAAGACATTTGGCCTCACTTTCAGGTCCTTTCGCCAATTATCATATTGTTACCAACGATCGATGGAGGAAGATAATCATTGCACATACATGCACACCCATGCAAGACTAAGATATTAGAATATCACATTGGGTGTAGTGAATCACTTTGCCCCATTGGGTGTCTCCATAAGCACGTGTCAAGCTCTTATAAGAGAAATCCAAGGGATCAGAAGAAACCAATATGCGAGTAATTCATTTTCTAAAGGTGAGTTACTCAGATTCTAGGTGTCACTGATGATGATCCAACTGCTCAGTCTCTCCACTCCGGAGAGAGCTATCAACCATCTTGGCTACATATGTCAGGAGAGTGTATTCTGTATTTCGTGAAGGAGAGAATGTCCTTCTTTGGTATCATTATCCAATATCTAAGAACCAAAGGTCATTCGGGAATCTACCCTAAGGTGCAGTTGTATCAATTGATGAGTTCTTTGTAGAAGATCGAGGCAAAGGATTCAAAGAGCTGGCCAATGATACTTTGCATTGATGAGTGGTGGTGTCTGAGAGGAAATAGTTAGACATCCTTTCAACCAGAAATCAACCTCAACTGTCCAGAGGTTGAGTAGGTCCAGTGCAACAAAAAGAGGTCCAATTGATTCATCCAGAAGAATCCAGACAAAATATCAATTGGACAAAGAGAACACACCCAACAACAACATCAACATGTTAAACTCTAGTGGTAAAAAAATATTTTTACCTAGTAAAAATCAGTTAGAAATCAGTTAGGAAACTAGAAGTGAAATCAAGATTATGACAAGATGTATCCAGTTTCAAGAAGCAATATTGGACCAAATGAATGGTTTTATCACAAATGAAAAGCCTATAAAGAAATATAAGGAGCTCATTTTTCAGGTAGGCAATTTGGGGAATTTAAGAGTTTCTTACAACTAGAGTTGTTTGATGACAATCCTCAAGCATAGACAGACAATTAAGGCCACATGTTTTATAAGATTCATCCCCCGTGTTATGTTTCAGTCTGTAATTCCTCTTTTTGTGCATGTGCTCTTGTAAAATCCACCCCTCTCATTTTGGCTTCTTGTATCAGATCCCCATTAAGAAAAGCTCAAGCAACAAGTTGTATGACAAGTTCAATGTTACTATGTGTTGTATGCTTATGATATTGAAGTATTTTCCTCTTAACAATGACCACTTCTTGGCATTTCTTCATATGTTTAATAATATGCATAGGGTACCTCCATCGATTTGAATATTTGAAGATGTTTAACTTTTTGATGCATGTTTTAACGATCTGTTATATGTGTTAGAAATGTTGAATTCTTAATTTCTCAACACATTATTTTGTTTTCATAAGATATAAGATTCATTCTCTATAATGCATTATACTCTTATCTTATATTTCTTCTAACTCATCATTTCCCTACTCTTAAAACAAAATTATCTAAGACACTCGTGGAAAAATTGATCCGGATTATTTTCGACACGAAATGAGAGCGGAGATATAATAAATAAATGTACAAAGATATCTCGGATATTCAATAATATAACAGAAATGTACCAGAGATGCAACCATAAACACAGAGATACAATAATACACAATTTTTTTATTAATGAGCGAAAATGTACAAAGACTGTAAAATACAGAGTGAAAGACTTGCTAGAATGGTGGCATCTTATCTATGAGAAGAGAAGTGACAGCTACTCGCATCCGTAAGAAGATGATTTTTCAATGAGGCTTCAAAGGCTTTTTTATCATAAAAAAATCCAAAACCCTAACCCCGGAAGATGAAAAGCCAACTGTTTTGTGGACCCCATTTTGGGTAGTTTGGTGTATCAACTTCTCGAGAGTGTAACTTTGGCATACGATCTCCGTTTGGGGCGCATGATAGCTTGTTGGAAAGGTATCGTCGAAGAGATTCATTTAGGTGGCTCAATTAGAGACTTTGGAAATCATTGAGAAGATCGATTCCAAAAAACCTTAATTTAGGCCCTCAAAATGACCCCGGAAGTTAAAAACTACTAAAAGTAGTAAATTACCAAAATTGCCAGAAAACTATTTTGAGCCCGTTGGAAAAGGTGGGTAGCCACCGATATCCACCTGGATCACAAATGCCTCCTGGAGCTGAAAGTTTTAAATATATGGACCGAGACTATTTGAGGGCCGAGAGTTTTATAAGAGAGAGAGAAAAACTTACCCAAATTTTTGCATAATTTTACTTACTGCAAGCATGGATTTAAGGCTCACCCTAAGTCTTAGCCCCCAAGGTGCCTCGAAACCGTTCCATTGACATCCTGGAACATCTCGAGGGATAACACACTAGAACACCATACAAATGGCCTTTCCACGACCATGAGGAGGGAGGAGGAAGGAGTGGAGTTGTTGCTTGGTTTATGAGGCATATGAGATATAAAGGGGGGGAGGATATAAGGGGAAGAAGTGAAGCCACCAGGATAATTTTTAATCTTAGGTTAATATTTTCCTAGGATTTGATTTATTTTACATGGATACTTTGCTTATGTTTCAAGGTTCTTTAACAATATATAAATCCAATGCACAAATGGAAGTCTAGCCATTGGAAACAATAAACAAGGAAATACCCAAATAAAATTGGAGGGAAAAAGAGTGAACACACCTAAGCCAAGAAGAGATTGTGACTGTTGATGAAGCCAACAAAGAGTATGAACTCCCACCCAGTTCCAAGCCACCACCAATCTTCTTGCGTTATATGCAAAAAAAGTCTCAAAATGATTCAATGTATATGGACACAATCACACCAAATCTACCAAATAATAAAAGAACAATATTACCAAATGATAGATGAAGTTGGCCCTCATTTATGAGGTGCTCTCCCTGTAATAGTGTTGATGGTAATCCTCATTGGAAAAGGATTGGGAACAAATAGAAACCATAAGTGAAAACCCTAGATCTAACTCAATCGATGGATAAAAAGGGAAGTATCCAAGATAAGAGATGAAAACAATGAGGATACGTCCCCACTGCGAGGTAGCTATATAGATTATAGCTTGAAGCAACTTAGGTGCTCATGTAGAGGTATGAGAGGTACAATCGAAAATCCAATAGGGTAACGATGTTTTTCCAAACGAGGACCAAAAGTCCAAAACAATATGAAATGGGGGTTATGTATAAACAAAGAAAACCCACTAGGGCATATAAAGCATGAAAAATAACCATTGAGGAAATGTAGGAGGCCTCAACTACTAATATGTGGTGCAAACTTAAGGATTTGTTGGTTTTAAACACATATGCAAGACTTTTACCGAAATCACATTCTCTGATATGTGGGAGACAGACACAAACCAATTGTACAACCTGTGGATGGAACACTAGGAGGGGAATGAAAAAGGTTGAAATAATCCTTGACCTTGTAAACCCTAGTGTGCACCAACAATGGATATGAGGACATTGGGAGCCTCGAAAAGGGCATATTTAACTAATCCAAGTGGACCAAATCAAGCATGAATGTCAAAGTTGATTGAAGGTAAAGAAGATAATTTCCAACTAATGAACCTAACAAGGGATAAACTTGACAAAAGTATGACCGAGGAAAGAAACCAAGAGGACTTTCCCAAGTATTAGACAAGAATCAAGGAAAACACATTCATACATCTAGGCCTAGGCATGGGGACTAACCAAAGGGGGATACCAACATAAGAAATTTGTCTTGAGATGATGGGAGGCCTCATGGTAATCTTTGGACATTAAGTGTATGAATATACTAAGTGCAAACTTTTCGATGATTTTGCTAATTACACTTTATATATATATATTTTTATTTGAAAAATTAAAAGACAAACATAAGATAAAATATATTTTATTATACACGTCGATAGGCATGGTATGTAGTGTTGAGTTAGGTTTGACTTTCTATCAGTTCATGGTTGACCATAAAATATACACCCCTTTATCTAAAGTTTTAAAAAATAATAATTAATTTTAAATTTTAAATCTCATTTATTTGATATCTTATTGGCCAAAAACTTTGAAGTCTTATTGCTGCCTTCACTTCCCCTAATGTTATTGTAATAAATATTTATGCCATCTAGTCATTTCATGCCTACTCTTTCTCTCCCTATCTCCTTAAATAATACTTTCATTATTATATATTCGACAGGTATATACTACTTAGTAGCCTTGTTGTATTGAGAGAAATGAAGTGTTCTTGTTATGAGAATACATTTAAGATAGTTCATGAGTAACATAAGTAAAAAATGAAAAAAATATAATATAAAAAAAAGTATTATTATTATTTTAATATTTCTTTATTTTTTTTAAAAAAAAATCCTAATGAAAATAATTACACTTTATATATATAGTTTTTTATTTGAAAAGTTAAAAGACAAAGACAAGATAAAATGTATTTTATTGTATCAAGAGAAGCCAAGTATTCTTGTTATGGGGAAATTTTTAAGATGGTTCATGGATAATATGTTAAGCAAAAAAAAATGTTTAATGTCTAAAAAAGATATTATTTTTTATTTTTTAAAATTTCTTTTATTTATATGATGTTTAATGTAAAAAAAATATTATTTTTATTTTTTTAATTTTTTTTTTTTATTTTTTTCTAAAAAAATTACATGGAAATTTTCTTGGAAAAAATAAAAGAAATTTAAAAAAATATTAGTTTTATTTTTTTTAAATTCTTTTATTTTTTTCCAAGAAAATCAAATGGAAAACTTTAACCCTCTGATATTGTTTTTTTTTAAATTAATTTTTTTTTTTTTTTAAATAAAAAAGGTGTAGTACCTGCTATAATATATTATCTCAAAATTTTGACAAAGTACACAGCTTCAAAGCTACAGTCACCAAAATGCTACATTCACCAAAATGCTGCCGGTAACTGGAAACCAGCATTATTGGGAAGCACCTAGCAGTTTATACAATAATATATTCAAGAAAAAGACATCTGTCCTGCCCGTAGGAAACCAGGACAGATGCCAGTGGTCCAGAGAAACATATAACAATTAACACATAAAAACAAGAACCTGGAGGACCGGGCAGCCTAGGCATCCGGTGACGTGTCTCTCCCACCAGCATCCGTCGAAATGGCAAAAGCTTGCATGCACATGGGGCACTTACGCTGAACTGGGCCCCCGGAGAGCGCGTCGAGGAGCAAATCGAATCGCTGTCCCATGATGAGAGCCCTGTGTTCCAAGTCCGCGATGTGGCTGCGGAGCTCGAACACCAAGGCCAGGTGTTCATCGTTGAGGAGGGGACCAAGCGTTCCGACACCCTGGACACTAGGAGGAGCATTCTCCCTATCCCCGTCATTACCATTGTCAGCCGTTGCCGTCTCGACTGTCACCCACTTCTCCAACTGCTCCGCATCTGTGGCCTGTTGGTCGCTTAACCATGGAATTTCTTCCACCACGCAACCAGGAATGTCATCGACCTTAGTCGGGGCGCTATTGTTATCCTGCCTCGTGAGCGGCTCCCTGGTGCTTGGCTTCACATTACAAATCAGGTCCCCGATTGACAGGTCCTCCTCCACAGCACAGCCAGAAAACCAATCCACAGGTTCGGTCGCCTTCTTCGCTCTGCTGCTGCCAGCGTCTTGCTCGACAATAGAATTGAGCGCCACTCGTCTCTCAACCCGTGCCTTTTTCCTGAGGATGGAAGAGGCCAGAGCCAAGGCCCGTTCGAGCTCCTCCTCCCTGCGCCTCTGCACCTTGTGTGCTTCCCAGGCAGAACCTCGACGAGGTGTTCCTCTTCGCCTGACCATTTTCCCAACGCAAATGCCAGTTAAGAGCAGAACAGAGTTAAAAAAGGGCCAATTCGAGAGCGGATGCTAGTGCCGAGCGCGGGAAGGCCAGCTCTGTCGAATACAGAGAAGCCACCAGCCCTGGAAGAACTCCCCGGAATACAGATAGAAGGCGGTGATTGACCCTGCAATTGACGCACCAGGAGCCTTCCTCCTTAGCTCGAGCTTCAAAGAAAAAGCATAATCAAACTGTCTACTCCTCCTTCCGTCCATAATAGCCCTGAATTCATATGCGCGAGGGATGTTAATTGTCGCGCGAGGGAGGAGTACCTCCTTCATCAATCCTCTGCTATGGTCGTCCATCAGCGTTAAATGTCGCGCGAGGGTGGCGGTCATCAGCAATTAACCAACGCTGAGTGCGAGTCCAGATGGCTCATCGACTCCTCCGCGTGTCACCCCATCCGAGGTTTTTTAAATTAAATTTTAATTACTATCAAAATTTTGTTAAAAAAATACTAAAAACAAAAAGTTTATACATACATATTTTTAACCTTAAATCTTAAGAAGTTTAAAAACTTAAGTAATAGTAGTTTCATTGTTAATTTACATAGTTTATAAAAAGTTAGAAATTTAATGGTTAAAATGTTAATTTACATGGTTATTTAAGAAGTTTAAAAAGTTTGTAAGTAATAGTGGTTACATTGTTAATTTGCAAAGTCTATTAAAAAAAAAAGAAGTTTAATAGTTAAAATGTTGATTTAAATAAAAAGTAAGAAAATTTCCAGTAATAATAGTGGTTACAATGTTAATTTACATTGTTTATAAGGATTTGATCAGTGAAAGTATTCCTAAACTAAAGTTCTTTTAACTTTAAATTTATAGAGGAAAGGTTTGTTACGAGAACTTTAAGTTTAAAGAAGAAAGGATTTTGTATTTTGATGTTAAAATTGCCATTGTTTCTTAAATGCATTTTTAAGATATATTAAAAAATATTAAAAAATAAAATAATTTTGATATGTATTAAATAAAAAAAAATAGCGATGATGATGATTAATTTTAAAAGAGATTATAAGCTTTTCAAGATCATTATAGTTTTGATGATTTAGAAGTACAACAAAAAATTTGGAAATTGTCCAATGCCTAGTTTCACTATGCACTTCATAAGAATTAGTTTTTATTTTAACAATATTAATTCTCTTCTTCACAGAGAGATACTTCTGATCTTCAAGATTAAGGTTAACCACCTCCTTATACAAGCTAAGTGGGCCTAATGGTTAAGAACATGTGTTTCCTCCTAAGAGATCACAAATTCAATGACCTTAAAAATATATTATTATTATAATATATTAATTTTCTTTTATCCTCTAATTCTTTATGGTACCATAAAAAATTCTTAAATTTAACTTGAACAATATTTTTAGTATCATCCTAAATTAATTTAGATTTATCTTAATTTTTTATTATTTTTATATGGGTCAAATTTCCTAATTTTAAATTTATCAAGTATATAATTTTTACAAGATGTTTTTTTTTTCAAACTTTTGTATTAAAATAATTATATTTCAGTTTTATATTCTCTAAAAACTTAATTCAAATTTAAAATAAATCTATGTCTTAATTTATATTTTCAAAAAATTTTCACTCATAATATTTAATTTCTCTAAAAATTTAATTCAAATTTTAAATAAATCTGTACTTTAATTTATATTTTCATTTTTTTTACTAAGTAGATTTAATTTCTCTAAAAACTTAATTCAAATTTAAAATAAATCTATAGTTAATTTATATTTTCAAATTTTCTTCACTCATCTGGATAATAAAGTTATCTTTAGAATTTACAATGTACTAATACTTTTAAAACATAATCCATCCCTATTGTTATGTAACGGAATAAAGTTATAATGATGTGAATGATTCTATAAGTTTCGAAAAATTCATTGGAGATGGCCTGAAAGAAGGAAGGACAGGAAATATATACGAGGCAATTGGAAATGAAAAGGAGCTTCGAATTCTTATAATTATTGGGAGATTGCTGAAAAGTGTTACAGGATAATTAAGAAAATAATTTGTTAAACAGAAATAAAGTTAAAAAATAGGAATATTTAATCACATAAATATCTAAGTAATAAATAATAACATCATATTATATGATATAAAGTTGATAGTAATATAACTAGCACAGCCATATAATTGTGGTTGATCAATGTTGAAAGGCTGATAAGATGAAAAGAATCCTTAAAAGAATATATTAAATTTTATTATTGATTAACAAATAATTGTGGTTGATCAATGTTGAAAGGCTGATAAGATGAAAAGAATCCTTAAAAGAATATATTAAATTTTATTATTGATTAACAAATAAATGGCTGAGCTTCATTTATTTGGTGTTAATATTTTAATTTATGTTAATCACTTACGTGGCAATCAGTTAGCTATCAAAGTAACTTTTAAATATAATTAGGTAAATGTAAAAAAGTAAACACATAAACGTATGTCTTTATAATAGCTAGGAAGTTAATGATTGAAACTACTAAGAATATTCCAGCCATATTTAATCCTGTCTATAGAAAACTTATTAAGCACTAAACCTCTATTAAATCTGCCCATGGTTAATAAATGTACACCTTTGAACTTAATAATAAATATAAAAAAAATATAAAAAATAAATAAAATAACAATATTAAAGTAATTATCCGGTTGCAACATATACAAAGAATGAATATAACTGCTAAGCATTTTTTACTATAATATTAGTATATTAATTAAAAGTAAAAAAAATTCATATCCTTATTAAAAAGAGTAAATGGTATTATATTTAAATCGTGTACTGTTTTTTTTCTACAAAATTTATAAAATATAAAAGAAAAATTATATCTTTATGACATACAAATTTGACAATGTATAAAATTTTAAATAAATTACTAATTATAATTATTGGAGGAAAGATTTCACATTAGATTCAAGATGGCTTGAACTAGCCGTCAGGACTAATTGACAGAGACACGTGTATATATAATTTAAATTTCAATGAATACTAATTTTAGATTTATTTATTTTTCTGTTTCAACCAAATAAACAATACAAATGAATCTGATGTTATACTGCATAAAAATGAGTTATTGACTCAAAAACCCTTCCAAATATGTAACTGCATGAAAATTTTCATTACAAGTATAAGGTCTGTTTTAATGACAACCATAGGGTCTGTTTTAATGACAACCCTTCCAAAACACATATTATTATTATTATTTTTTAATAAAAAAGGGGTAGTACCTTCTATATTAGATAAGCACAGAACTTAGACAAAAATACAGAGTCATGGTTAAAAACCATCAAAAATGCTGCCGGTAACCGGAAACCAGTATAACTGAGGGGCTGATAACAGTTTTAGCAATAATACATATAGTTGAGAAGTCCCTGTCCTGCCCGGAAGAAACCAGGACATGGTGCAGGAGTACATAGAACAGAAAAGCAGTAAACAAAGCCAGGAAACGATACCGTCGCCTTCACCTGCCTGCCAAGTGGACCCCGCCGGAATAGCAAACTCCTATGCGCACAGGGGACACTTACGCTGAGCTGAAGCGCCGAGGAGAATGTCTATACGCTGGCTCATGAAGAGCGTCCTAATTCCAAAACACATATTTTTAACAACTATAAGGTTTGTTTTAATGACAACCATTCAGTGTTCCTTTCAGCGAATTACTAGGATGGAAAAATGTGTTCCTTTCAGCAAATTACTAAGATGGAAAAATCAAAGGTGGGTTATCCAATAAACTAAATTAAATGATTGCCTGTTTAATCCGAGTTATGCCATTTCTGTTGTTATTCTTGGATTGTCATGGTGCATCATTTATCTATGGAAGTAAAGAAGAAATAACAATTATGCTCCAGCGGACCTTTGTGCAATAATTTTCCACAGAGAACCAAGTTCTGTACTAAATCCTTTGTTTAAAAAGTTAAAATATAGGGCAGAGTGTGCTTTTGTTACATATAAAGTACATACACATCAAAACACAGGCAGATTGAAAGTGGAGAAACCGAGATTCAAACTGGAAAAACCCATTTTGGGTAGAAAACCATGTCATGTTATTGTCAATACATACAGCAAAATCCTTTACTCTAATGGGTCAATACATACAGCAACCCCTAGCAAGCCTGGTTTGGATTTGGCTTCTGCCCGTTCCCATCCAATCCTGAAGAAAATATAGCACTGTGACATTACTTTCCCCTCGAGGAAGAAAACGAAAGAAAGTCAGATCTCTAACATATACAATTATTATTATTATTGAAGGAAACCCAAAAGAAAAACCAAAGAAGAGCGGTTTCAGTAACATTACTGTCAGTGATGAACCCCAGGCTCCGAGCATGAGCTGAGTTGGTCGTAAGGATTGGAGCAGCATCGGATGTGGCAATGGCTGGTTGAGCGGTTTTCTTCGCAGGAAAGGGCGTCGGCCTGCTACCTGACCTGCCAGATGAGAGGCCGGCGCCATCTATCCTGCGAAGGAAACCCACTTAACCTCTTATTCTGCTCTCAACGGAAGAAGCAGTATATATGGGCGGTTTGACTGCTGTTTATCCCACGCTTTATACATAGATGTTATGGACCATTCAATTATCGATTACTTGAGGGCTCGAACGGAGGTGACGTCATTATGCTTCTGTCATTACTTGGCGTCACGCTATCGTGGGTTCTGCCACACCTCCCCTGCTTCTCATGGGTCAGGCGTCAAACTATCAAGGGTTGTGCCATATAAACCATGCGGGGAAGGGAAATTGTGGCATGTAAACCACGCGGAGAAGGGAATTTATTATTTCATATCATTCGCGGAGAAGGGAATTTATTATTTCATATCATATCATATCACAGAAAGAATATGCCGTCAAAACTAGAATCCATGGAGTTAGAATATAATTGGGTAGTTTAAAGATATCATTTTTTTTGAGTTTTTATGTAAATATTTTTACAGAATTTTAGTAAAAAATTGTTAGAATTCTAGATTTGAGTGTAAAGACTACTCTAAATATTCTATCTTTTGGAGTTTTTTTTTGGTTACTTTTTCAGTTTGATTTTGTCCTATATCAGGTGATAAATGGTTGGATTTACAGATTTGGGTGGCTAAGTTTGTATAATTCGAGTGTCCCAAGAGTTTTTCAGCAAGTTGAATCCATTTATGCATTTAGAAAAGCAATTTAAACAACAGAAAATAGAGATTTTTTCCAAATTTACATAGCCGGATTCTCAAAAGGTAGAACATTTAGCCAAAGCCCTAAAAAAATTTGTTGAAACTCCAGATTTGAGTGATTAAATCTGTATAATTCTAAAACCATGAGAATTTTTCATAATACTGAATTCATTTATGCATTAAAAAAATGCAATTTAAATAATAAAAAATGATAATTTCACTAAAATCTATTTAGCCAAACTTATAATAAAGAACAAGGGAAATAGCTGCAAAGGAGCTAGTCCCTGCCTTAAAATTATGTTTTTAGAATGATAAAGAACATAAATACTTTCTCACTATTCTTTAACAAATTATGTTTTGCAGTTTTGTATAAAGTAAACAAAGACTTCTACTCCCATGTTTAATTCAAAATCAAACAAACTATAACATCATTTGCAATCTCTGCCACAAATGTGTAGGAGTTCAAACTATAATGTCATTTGAAATCTCTTACATATTGCACAATTTAAAATGAAATGATAGCATTTGTATTCTTCCACAAAGAAAAAAGTTCCCATGAAAATAAATTGTTTAAGGCATTGCACAATTAAAATTAAGTAGATTGATTAAGTTTAAGTACTTAAGGGTTATATCTAATGCTTCTTATCTCCAATTATTTTTAACATGCAATTAAAATCAAATAAATTTACAAATAATTAAATACTTAAATATTAATGAAGAAGTATTTTGAATTTGCTCACTTTCAAAGTACAAGACATGCACAAGTCCATTAACTTAATAGACTTTAAAAATTGTTACAATAGTGGGCATAAACATGATTAATATACTTAAGAATTTTCACATGTTTTAAATTAAAATTAAAATTTGACAATGGAAAAAAAAATACTTATAAAATTATTGTCAAGGTAAAAGAATTAATATTGTTATGATATATTTTTGAAACTTTATATTTTTTAATAGATTTTTTTTTTTACAAATATTTCTCAATCCAAATAAATTTTTTTAACTCAAATTTATTCATTTTAATTTTTTTTATTATTTAAAAATGATAAAAATTAAAATGTATAATAAAACTGATATAATAAATCTTTTTCATTCACACATTTGTTTCATATTTTCCATAAATAAATAGACCACTAAATATCTTATATGAATTATTTTAGTTTAAAATGATTATCAATACATTATTAATACTCTTTAAATCTTCATTTCATTAAATATATAAAAACTTTGTGGCCATCTCCTCTTTCCTTTAATTTTATAAACATTCCAACTTTTACAAATTCCATTTATTTCTTTTAGATAAATATATTTTTCAAATATCTTATTCACTACTCTTTTACATTTATTATTTTTACATTTAAAACTGAAAAATTAAAAACTTTAATAAATATATTAAACTTTAACCACAACAACAAGCCATTACTATATGAACAAATAGCCATTACTTTTAAAACGAAATTATGTGTATCCCAGAATTTAAAGTTATGTAATTGTCTTTGACCGTCTCTGCTCAGGAATTCTCCGTGAAGTGATTGATTCAGATTTGTTAGTGGGATGAAGATTGTATTGTCCCCTCACAACCACTGTGGACCCCATCGGGAAGCTTAACTACATTTCACATTTACGAACGACCCCACGTGATTTGTTTATGGTAGTTGGCAACTTGGCATATATTAGCCCATACAATCCCTTTATTAATATTATAATCATATATTTTTTTCACGGCCTCATTCCTTTGCTCTGACGCAGCCGTAAGTCTCTCGAAAAAAAACTATTCAATACATCAGAAGCTTTGGGTGCAGAGTCATTGTCCTCATGGACATTAAATTTCCAACGATCAAGTCATGGCTATGTACGGATGACAACTTTGTTGCTTTAAACTCAACCCAAACAAGTAGATCTGTAGTACATATTTTTTTTTTATAAATTTTAAATTTAAATATTTTTTCAATTTCATATCAAGCAAGCATGGATAAATTGTCATTTCATGGTTTTCAACTAATAAAAAAATTGAATTTTAAATATTAAATATTTAAAAATAAATTTTATTTTTTAAAATATTAAATTTAATAATTAAATATTATTAAACATTACAAAACATTATACAATTTTTTTATTAAAACTTAAAAATCAAAACAGTTTAATCTAAAATAATTGCTATATTCCCTGCTTTGACAGGGACCAATAAAATAGAACCAACTGCTCTCATGCTAAACAACACTTGGAAGTCATCAAAAACAAAAACAACCGCGAGTCAGATTCCAATAAAAAAAATTAAAAAAATCAAATGTTGAAGACAAGTCCCAATACAATCTCAAGGGATAGGGAGAGATGACATTCAATGTATAAGGTTATATAACGTCCAATCAAGGCATACATTGTACGGGCATCATGGAGTGGATAGCATTTTACTTGGCTTCTAGACGTGTGAACCTAGATCGTGGACAAGGAATAGAGTACTTTACTTGGCTTATAGACATGTGAACCTAAACCGTAATCGTGGAGAAGGAATATGTTACATGTATCTTCGCGTCGAAGCAAAAATATAAAATAAGAAGTAAATATGCTATGTAAAAATAGATAGAAGGTTGAATTAAAAAAAATAAATGATAAGTAATAAGTAAAGAAAAATAATAATAATAATAAAATTTTAAGGTTATGGTCAAGCTAGCACATCAAATTGGTGTATGAGACCCACTTGTTTGTGGGACAAGGGATCCCTCTCCGTTCAACGATTTGACTGGTAAAGTTTATGAAGGTATACATACCCTATCCCCTCTGGATTTGAATATGTACGGTGCACCAAGGTAGACCTTGACTTGTGTCCTTGGCGGTGCGCAAAGGTTTAATCCTTGGCGTGGCGCCAAGATGTTGGTTGAGCTTGAGCCAACCACACGACACCATAAAGGGAAAATACAGAAGCTACTTGATCCGTGAGAGCCTGTAGGCTACTTTATCCGTTAGAAGATGTATTGTTTTGCCCTAAAGAGTAACACTTTGACTTTATCCGTTAGAAGATGTATTGTTTAGCCCTTGAATCTTTGTCTTCTCCTTTGAACTAGGTTACCTCGGGTTGTCCCCCTTTAGGAAGGCTTGTCCTCTCCCGTTGAAAGTTTGAGCTAGCTTACCTAGGGTTGTCCCCTTTAGGAAGGCTTGTCCTCTCCTTTTGAAAAAGTCCTACCTCTGAGCTAGGTTACCTCGGGCTTCCTTGGCAAGCTCTTAACTCTGAACTAGCTTACCTCGGGCTTCCCGACAAGCAATGCTTACATACCCATTCAAAGCTTTATCTCTCTAAGAATTGAAGATTCTCCTTGGGCTATGAGGCAAGCATGGCGTCAAGCCAGGCGAAGGCAACGAGCCAAGCAAGGGTGCAAGGCACCCAGAAAGGCGCAAGGCGCCTAGGCAACACCTCAAGGCGCCTTGCGCCTTGAGTCCCACCTAAAGAACTCCTAAAGAATTCATGGATTCAAGGATTTAAGGATTCAKGAWTYMWKGWSWCMWKRAWTCMTGAATCCTTAAATCCTTGAATCCATGAATTCTTTAGGAGTTCTTTAGGTGGGACTCAAGGCGCAAGGCGCCTTGAGGTGTTGCCTAGGCGCCTTGCGCCTTTCTGGGTGCCTTGCACCCTTGCTTGGCTCGTTGCCTTCGCCTGGCTTGACGCCATGCTTGCCTCATAGCCCAAGGAGAAATCCAAGGAGAATCTTCAATTCTTAGAGAGATAAAGCTTTGAATGGGTATGTAAGCATTGCTTGTCGGGAAGCCCGAGGTAAGCTAGTTCAGAGTTAAGAGCTTGCCGAGGAAGCCCGAGGTAACCTAGCTCAGAGGTAAGACTTTTTCAAAAGAAGAGGACAAGCCTTGCTAAAGGGGACAACCCTAGGTAAGCTAGCTCAAATTCTAACAAATAGGGCGGACCTCTTAAGAGGAAACACATGTTTTTAACCATTAAGCCCACTCAAACTGTATAATAAATAAAGTAATTAATTAATTGTAAATTGAATAAAAAACGAAAAAATGTTAAATAGATAAATATAAAATAAGAAGTAAATATGTTTTGTAAAAATAGATAATAGGTTGAATTAAAAAAATATAAAATAATAAGTTAAGAAAGATAAAAATAATATAAAGTAATAAGTTGTAAATTGAATATAAAAATGAAAAAATGTTAAATAGTTTAAGTATAAAGTAAGAAGTAAATATGCTTTGTAAAATGGATAATAGGTTGAATTAAAAAAAAATGATAAAGTAATAATTAAAGAAATATAAAAATAATATAAAGTAATCAGTTGTAAATTGAATATAAGAATGAAAAAAATGTTAAATAGTTTAAGTATAAAATAAGAAGTAAATTTGCTTTGTAAAAATAGATAATAAGTTAAATTAAAAAAAAAATGATAAAGTAATAAGTCATGAAAGATAAAAACAAGTAATAAGTTGTAAATTGAATATAAAAAAAAAAAAAAATGTTAAATAGTTTAAGTTTAAGATTGATTTTTATTTTTATTTTTATCATCATTAAATTTAGTTATACAATTCTTATGAAAATTATAATTTTGGATTAATAAAATTGTTATTATTTTTTAATATAAAAATTTATTAACATTTTTAAATATAATTGAATCGTGAAATGTAAATATGTGATTGTGTTTAAACCATTTGAAAAAGTAAACAAATAATTAGAAAAACATTAAAAAAAAAACATTAAAAATATATAAAAATAGTCACATCCAAATAAAATCATGACATGTTTATTTTTTAAGTAAACAGAAGTAAACAATGTCAACAATGGCATGTGAAGGTTATTATGTGACACTTTTAAAAATCTCATAATTAATGTTTTTATTTTTTTCCTTTTATTAAAAAAATAAAAAAATATTTTTTTAGAGATTTAAGAATATTATATGGGACAAGTATTGACAAAGAAGGTGGATGAATGGAAACAATGGTATACTAGGGTGTCCATGTGAATTATGGGACTTACTGACATGTCGTAAGGCTAATTTGACGCTGAGAATAAGATAAGGGAAAATAAAACTTTGGGGGAACCTGCAAGGTTATAGGAGAGGAGGGGAACCCATCCCTTGTGAGTAGGTTTGGCTAAGGCCAACATCTGTATAGTAAACATTGGTTTGAGTAACAAGCTACCTTCTTATAAATCTTGGGACTTGAGAAACATAGAAATTTTAGGTTCTTCCATGCTTGGCACATGGGAGAGGCCTTACATGGAAGGATGAAAGTGAACACGAGGACATCGTGAAAATCTAAGGCCTTGAGAATGTGATCTCAACACCATGAATGTGAGTAAAATGATGAATACTCATTACACCATTTGTTAAGAGACCTACCATGTATGCAAATCTTTCATGTTGGATTGCATCCTTGAAAGACATATACCAAATGAAGGGATGATCTCAGGAACATGTTGAGGTGGAGGAAGAGTTAGTATTCTAGTAGAGATCAAAGGATATGAACATGAAAATTTCCCTATGGTAGGGGAGATAAGGAAACCTCTCGCTTGAACAAGAGAAAGGTTGACAAGAACTCTTGAGTGGAATCACCAAAATGTGGAGCAAAAATTAGAGTGAAGCACCACACCACCATACAGATGGCCTTTCTACCACCATGAGGAGGGAGGAGGAAGGAGTGGATTTGTCACTTGGTTTACGAGGCATATGCAATATAAAGGGGGGGATATGAGGGGAAGAAATGAAGCCACACAAATACTTTTTATTCTTAGGTTAATATTTTCCTAAGGTTTGATTTATTTTACATGGATACTTTGCTTATGTTTCAAGGTTCTTTAACAAGATATAAATCCAATTTATAAATGGAAATCTAACCATGGAAACAATAAACAAGGAAATACCCAAATAAAATTGGAAGGAAAAAGAGTGAACACACCTAAATGGGGAAGAGGTTGTGATCATTGATGAAGCCAACAAACACTATGAACTCCACCAAGCTCCAAGCCACCACCAATCTTCTTTTGTTGTATGCAAAAACAAAAGTCTCAAAATGATTCAATGTATAAGGACACAATCACACTAAATCTACCAAATGATAGATAAAGTTGACCCTCATTTATGAGGTGATCTCCTTGCAATAGTGGTGATGGTAATCCTCCTTGGAAAAGGATTAGGAACATCCAACATAAACCAATAAGAGAAAACACTAGATGTAACTAAACCAAGGGATAAAAAGGGAAGGATCCAAGCTAAGAGATGAAAACAATGAGGGTAAGTCCCTACTATGAGGTAGCTATATAGACTATAGTTTGAAGCAACTTAGGTGCTCATGTAAAGGTATGAGAGGTCCAAATGAAAAGTCGATAGAGTAACCATATTTTTCCAAATGAGGACCAAAAGTCCAAAACAATATGAAATGGGGGTTATTTATAGACTAAGCAAACCCATTAGGGCATATAAAGCATGAAAAATAACCATTTAGGAAATGTAGGATGCCTCAACTACTACTATGTGGTTCAAACTTAGAATTTTCCGGTTTTAAACACATACACAAGACTTTTGCTAAAATTATACTCTCTTATCTATGGGAGGCAGACACAAACCAATTGTACAACATGTGGATGACACACTGGGAGTGGAGTGAAAAAGTTTAAAATAATCCTTGACCTTGTCAACCCTATTGTGCACCCACGATGGGTATGAGGACATTAGGAGCCTAAAAAATGGCATATTTAACTAATCCAAGTGGACCAAATCAAGCATGAATGTCAAAGTTGATCCAAGGTAAGGAAGATAATGTCCAACTAATGAACCTAACAAAGGATAAACTTGATGAAAGTATAACCTAGGAAAGAAACCAAGAGGACTTTTCTAGGTATTAGACATCAAACATGGAAAACACATTCATACGTCTATGCCTAGACATGAAGATTAACCAATGAAACACTACCACATACGGAATTTGTTTTAAGATGATGAGAAACCTCATAGTAATCTTTGAACATAAAGTGCATGAATACACTAAGTGCAAAATTTGTGATGATTTTGGTTATATATATAATTGAAAAGTTAAAAGATAAAGATAAGATAAAATATATTTAAATTTGTGATGATTTTGGTTATATATATAATTGAAAAGTTAAAAGATAAAGATAAGATAAAATATATTTTATCCTATTGTATTGAGAGAAGTGAAGTGTTCTTCTAATAAGAAGATTTTTAAGATAGTTCATGGATAACATAAGGAATATATATAATGTTAAAAAATTATTATTATTTTTAAAAATTTTCTTTTAATCACTATCAAATTTATATTAAAAACTACTAAAACCAAAATGTTTTAAGAAGTTTGTAGGCAAAAGTGGTTATATTGTTAATTTACATAGTTTATAAAAGGTAAAAAGTTTAGTGGTTACAATGTTAATTTACATGGTTCATAAAAAGTAAGAAGTTTGCAAAGTAATAGTGGTTACAATGTTAATTTACATTGTTTATAAGGATTTAGGTTTTGATTGGTGAAAGTATTTTTTTAAGCTTTAAACTTAAATAGGAAAGAACTTTGTAGTTTGATGTTAAAATTGAAATAGGAAAGAACTTTGTAGTTTGATGTTAAAATTGTTATTGTTGATAATTTTTTTTTAAGGTAAGTTAAAAAATATTAAAAAACAAAATAATTTTTATGTGTAGTAAATAAATAAAAAATGATGATGATGGTTAAGGTCAAAAGAGATTACATGGACCCCCGGATGGGGTGTTATCGGTAGCCACGGGGCACATGGAGGAGGCTGGCACAAGCCCATCGAGCACGAGGCCACGTGATGGGCTCGTGCCGGATCCCGTCACCACCCTCCATAATTAACTCGATGCAGCGGGCATTAAAGGTCTGTACTCGCACAATTAGTGCGCTCCCTCTCCTTTCGGATATCCATAACATAGCTCTTGCGTCAATGGCATTCTCACTTGTTTTTTCGACCTCTAGCCTCCGGTCCAGGGGTGGTGAGCATTCCCCTGTGTGCTCCTAGGCGAACCTCACTCGCTTCCTGTGGCTCCTCACCTGCACTCACACTCTCCACGCTTCCTACGAGTCGCTTTACCTCGTCCCTAATCCTGTCAGCATGCCTCGCGAGCGAGGAAGGCCGCGCAGGGGCTCTCCCTGGAGGCCTCGAAGACCCTCCCTCTCGCCTCCTAGTCCGCAGCCACATTCTAGCACTCCTGGTCCGCAGCCACATGCTAGCACTATGGTTCCTTGGATAACTATTCCCCCTCAGCCTATCAACCCTGTGCCTGATGAGTCGATACCTGGCCCTCGCCTTCCAGCGAATTCGCCCCGAAGCTCCACAGAGGAAGCCCCTCCTCCCTGCAGACCAAGCAATTATGCGCATCAGGATCCTGTTTCCAACACGGGGGTGCAGCTCAGGGACAATCTCGCCAACATCTACGATCTAGTGTTCGAGTTGCGTAAGGAAGTCGACGACCTCCACTTACGGGTGCAGTCTACTACCGCCAAGGTGACGACTCTCCTCCATCTCATGGCCTCCATGAGCGCGACCTTCCCTTCTCATCCGGGTGGAGGATCCTCGGCGGAAATGCCCGGTGCAACAACTCAGGATGGCAACACCACGCATCAAAGAGCAGGAAAGGCTGAGATGGAATGCACCGCCAGTGCAATGGTCAACGTGGCTTCAACGAGTCGGCAACAGCAGATGGAGGAGGCAGTGGTCGAGCGTGCGGTGGACAGCGTGCATTCTGAGATGATTTGGGACTATGGAATCACCTACATCGAGGAAGAGTCGTGACCAGGCGACCTCTCAGCCACGAACCCGGGTCACCCGTCAGGTGTCTAATTATGCTTAATAGGCCAGCTCTGTCAGTCTTAGCTAGATTTCTTTTGAAGAAAACGTTTACTTATTGTCTTTTTAATCCTAGAACTATTTGGCAAACTTAATAGGCCCGCTGGACTAGTTTCCTCTGTGTTGGGGCAGTCCAGTAAGACCATAATGTCCATGGATGTAATCTGACACTTTCACCAACTTTTTGAAGGAACTTAATATAATGTCTTCTTACTTAAAAAAAGAAGAAGAGATTACATGGATTTCTCTAAAATGGTATTTAGATGATTCAGGTGGATATTGGTGGCCACCCACCTTTTCCAACTGGCTCAAAACAGTTTTATGACAATTTTGACAATTTACTATTTTTAGCAGTTTTAACTTTTGGGGCCATTTTGAGGGCCTATATGAAGGTTTTTCTGGATCGAGCTTCTCAATCATAGCCAAAGTCACGATTTCCCCCCAAAATGAATCTCCTCGATGATACCTTTCCAACGGGCTATCATACGCCTAAAACGAAGATCATATGCAAAAGTTACGACCTCTGGAAGTTGATGTACTAACTTACCCAGACGGGGCCCACATGACTTTTGGCGCTTCATCTCCTAGGGTTAGGTTTTTGGATGTCTAGGGTTTTTGACATTCTTGTTTATTGTAAAAAGGCCTTCAGAGCCTCATTGTAATCATCTTCTTGTGAATGAGCGCAACCGTCACATCTCTTCTCAGAGATAAGCCGCCACCATTCCAACAAGCTTATTTCCGCTGCATTTTACAGTTTCAGCTTATTTCCTTATTGAATAGAAAACCAGTTTTATTGTATCTCTGTTATTTTGTGTTAATCACTTGTTAATAATCTTTAGTCATTTCATTCTGCTCATAAAATCTGGATCAGTGGTATTAGAGCGGTCTGCTCCTTGTCGTCTTAATACATGTCCCCAACAAGGTCAGAGTACAAAGAGTTGGGTCTCGAGCTTGTTTCTCTTGAGGACAAAAGCTCTTGCATGCCCAAGCAACCTCTCATGGCAGGAGAAAATAAATTTGATGGGACAAGAGATCCTTTCAAACTGTTGATTTAGGAAGCCCTCACGCAACAAAGGAACGAGATGATGGATAGTTTCACGCAAATCCTTCGGCGACTACCAACAGACGATGAATCTTCTTCGAGCGGAGGCACCGCCCCCTTCAAGGTACAAATAAACTTCGATATTCCTATATTTGAAGGTCAAATAGACATAGATGCTGTAGACAAGTGGTTGAATCTACTGGAAGGGTATTTTTTTGTCCATAACTTTTTGAATAGAGAAAAGATTACTTTTGTGCTCCTGAAAGCCATTCCCCATGTCAAAGATTGGTGGGAAACTTTCAATGAGCAAAAAGAAACAGAGGAACCCTCGTTATTTACAGTCATGATCACCTGGGAATCCTTCAAGGATGCTGTTAAGGAACAATACTACCTTGTTGGAAGTTATGACGAGTTGTATACCAAATGGACCACACTGCGGCAAGAAAGATACCAAGCAATGCCAGATTTCAAAAATATCTTCCATACCTTGCACACCAAGCTGGGTATCAAAGATTCAGAGAGACATCTGGTGCTCAAGTATCGCGACGCTCTGCATAGATACATCCAGACCGAAATGGAATTTTTGGACATCTCATCCTTGGGCGCGGCCTACCGATATGCCATCAAAATCGAGCAGAAGCTCAAACAAAAAACGCGACAATTTGTGTCTGGGAACCCCTCACAACAAAATCCAAGAAAGGGCAGCCCCAACCCACAGAACAAAGGACATAGAAAAGATGGACAATATCAGGACGACCAGTCCAAGACGCAAGAAAATAAGGACACCAGAAAGACAAAGAAAGATATTGGGAAGTGGTGCGACTTCCATAAGAGCCCTTGGCATAACACTATTGACTGCTTTTCAAAGTAGTTGCTGGTGGTCGAAGTGAAAGCCTTTGAATCAGATGCGGGTTCTGACTCTAAGCCAGAACCAGAAAGGGGAAGATAGATCATTAACGCAGAACCTAGTGCCACCGTTTCTACCACCAAGCTCCAGCCTGGTGAACCAGACGAGCCAGAAGAAGGAGAACGCCTCTTCCATTCACATATGTGGGTAAAAGGCACCCTGCTGCACTTCATCGTTGATAGCAGTAGCCACAAGAACCTCATATCAACAGAGGTAGTGAAGCGGCTGGCCCTGCCGACAGCACCGCACCCACAACCCTACACCATTGGATGGCTCTGCAAAGGAAGCAATATCCACGTCAACCAATAGTGCCGACTGTCGTACGACATCAAGACCTTCAAAGACGAGGTAATGCGTGATGTTTCTCCTCTCGAAGTTTGTGATGTTCTTTTGGGCCAACCTTATTTATGGAAACATCATGCTGTATATGAGTCTAGGCCTTGTAGTGATTATTATTACTTTGAACAGGAAATTGTACAGGATACTCGAGGCAGTCCCACCTAGTGCTATTTCCTTGATCTCTGCTAAGCAATGCAGGAAGGTCATCTCTCAGATGGGGAATTTTGTCTTCTTCGTGATTCTCTCTCATAATAAACGAAATATCATAGCCACATCGAGGGTCTCTGCAACCGACCTCTCCACACAACATAAGCAAGTAGATAAGGTCGTGGAATAATACTCAGATATCTTCTCCTCACCCACTGAGGTACATCTGCACTGCCAGGTCAAGCACCCCATCGATCTGACCCCCAACGCACCGCTGCCCAATGGGCCACTCTATCGCCGCTCTCTGTTAGAGAATGAGGAGATCAAATGACATATCCAATAACTGCTCCATAAGGGGTACTTCCGTCCTAGCTCATCACCTTGCAGGAGCCCAATTGTGCTGGTACAAAAGAAATATGGAACTTGGCGACTTTGCATTGATTACCGGGCTCTGAATAAAATCACAGTTAGAAACCGGTACCTGATTCCCTGAATTGACGAACTCCTTGATCAACTCACGGGGGCCAAATACTTCAACAAGATTGATCTGAAGTTTGGCTACCACCAGGTCCCGATAGAACAAATAGATGTATGGAAAAACGCCTTCAAGTCAAAGGAAGGCGTTTTTGAGTGGTTGGTCCTGCCCTTTGGTTTGACAAATTCTCCATCCACTTTCATGAGGATGATGGACGATATCCTATGACCATTCACCAATACTTTTGTAGTGGTGTATCTGGATGACATTCTCAAGACTTGGCCAAACAATTGCAACATATTCAACAGGTTCTGCACACCCTGCGGCAGCACAAGCTATATGCCAACTGGGAAAAATGCTCCTTTGGCATGGACAGGGTCCATTACCTGGGATACATCATTGATCAATATGCTGTACATGTGGATCCAACCAAGATCTAAGTCATCTGTAACTGGCCAACCCCAACCACACTCATGAAGCTTCAGAGCTTCTTGGGCCTTGCCAATTTCTACCGTAGGTACGTGTTGTGATTCTCCCATATTGCATGGGCCCTCAACCAAATAACTAGGGGTGGTGGTAAGAGAAAATTTGCGTGGGGTTGGTCCCAACAACAAGCATTCAATGATTTGAAGCAACGCTTGTGCTCAGCCCCAGTACTTTCACTACCAGACCTGCAAAAACCCTTTGAGATCAAAACAGATGCTTCAGACTATGTGGTGGGCACCATTCTCACTCAGCACGGCCACCCCGTGGTCTATCACAGTGAGACACTATCAGATGCTGTCTGTAAGTACCCTACTTGTTGTTACAAAAACAGGACCGCGGAGCAATAAAATAAAAACAAATGCAGAAACAAAACACATAAGACACACAATACAAGAGAGACACAGATTTACGTGGTTCACCCAGTGTGGGCTACGTCCACCAGAGAAATTGCCAGGTCCTTCCTTGATTATTATCCAGCAAATGAAGGGATACAA
>ML779701.1:1027456-1049703 GCA_009831015.1 Picea engelmannii | reverse complement strand
TAATTTTAAATTTTAAATCTCATTTATGTGATATCTTATTGGCCAAAAACTTTGAAGTCTTATTGCTGCCTTCACTTCCCCTAATGTTATTGTAATAAATATTTATGCCATCTAGTCATTTCATGCCTACTCTTTCTCTCCCTATCTCCTTAAACAATACTTTCATTATTATATATTCGACAGGTATATACTACTTAGTAGACTTGTTGTATTGAGAGAAATGAAGTGTTCTTGTTATGGGAATACATTTAAGATAGTTCACGAGTAACCTAAGTAAAAAATGAAAAAAATATAATATAAAAAAAAGTATTATTATTATTTTAATATTAAAAAAAAAAAAAAAATCCTAATGAAAATAATTACACTTTTTATATATAGATTTTTATTTGAAAAGTTAAAAGACAAAGACAAGATAAAATGTATTTTTATTGTATCAAGAGAAGCCAAGTATTCTTGTTATGGGGAAATTTTTAAGATAGTTCATGGATAATATGTTAAGCAAAAAAATAAAAATGTTTAATGTCTAAAAAAGATATTATTTTTATTTTTTTTAATTTCTTTTATTTATATGATGTTTATTGTAAAAAAAAATATTATTTTTATTATTTTTAATTTCTTTTATTTTTTTCTAAAAAAATTACATGGAAATTTTTTTGGAAAAAAATATTAGTTTTATTTTTTTTTAAATTCTTTTATTTTTTCCCAAGAAAATCAGATGGAAAAGGATTTTGTATTTTGATGTTAAAATTGCCCTTGTTTCCTAAATGCATTTTTAAGATATATTAAAAAATATTAAAAAATAAAATACTTTTGATGTGTATTAAATAAAAAAAAATGATGATGATGATGATGATTAATCTTAAAAGAGATTATAAGCCTTTCAAGATCATTATAGTTTTGATGATTTAGAAGTACAACAAAAAATTTGGAAATTGTCCAATGCCTAGTTTCACTATGCACTTCATAAGAATTAGTTCTTATTTTAACAATATTGATTCTCTTCTTCAGAGAGAGATACTTCTGATCTTCAAGATTAAGGTTAACCACCTCCTTATACAAGCTAAGTGGGCCTAATGGTTAAGAACATGTGTTTCCTCCTAAGAGGTCACAAGTTCAATGACCTTAAAAATATATTATTATTATAATATATTAATTTTCTTTTATCCTCTAATTCTTTATGGTACCATAAATAATTCTTAAATTTAACTTAAAAAATATTTTTAGTATCATCCTAAATCAATTTAGATTTACCTTAATTTTTTATTATTGTTATATGGATCAAATTTCTTAATTTTAAATTTATCAAGTATATAATTTTTACAAGATGTTTTTTTTTCAAACTTTTGTATTAAAATAATTATATTTCAGTTTTAAATTCTCTAAAAACTTAATTCAAATTTAAAATAAATCTACGTCTTAATTTATATTTTCAAAAAAATTTCACTCATAATATTTAATTTCTCTAAAAATTTAATTCAAATTTTAAATAAATCTGTACTTTAATTTATATTTTCAATTTTTTTACTAACTAAATTTAATTTCTCTAAAAACTTAATTCAAATTTAAAATAAATCTATAGTTAATTTATATTTTCAAATTTTCTTCACTCATCTGGATAATAAAGTTATCTTTAGAATTTAGAATGTACTAATACTTTTAAAACATAATCCATCCCTATTGTTATGTAACGGAATAAAGTTATAATGATGTGAATGATTCTATAAGTTTCGAAAAATTCATTGGAGATGGCCTGAAAGAAGGAAGGACAGGAAATATATACGAGGCAATTGGAAATGAAAAGGAGCTTCGAATTCTTATAATTATGGGGAGATTGCTAAAAAAGTGTTACAGGATAATAAAGAAAATAATTTGTTAACCAGACATAAAGTTAAAAAATAGGAATACTTAATCACATAAATATCTAAGCAATAAATAACAGCATCATATCACATGACATAAAGTTGATAGTAATATAATAATAAATATAAAAAGAATATGTAAAAATAAATAAAATAACAATATTAAAGTAATTATCCTGGTTGCAACAGGTACAAAGAATATAACTGCTAAGCATTTTTTATTATAATATTAGTATATTAATTAAAAGTAAAAAAATTTCATATCCTCTATTAAAGAGAGTAAATGGTATTATATTTAAATCATGTACTGTTTTTTTTTTACAAAATTTATAAAATATAAAAGAAAAATTATATCTTTATGACATACAAATTTGACAATGTATAAAATTTTAAATAAATTACTAATTATAATTATTGGAGGAAAGATTTCACATTAGATTCAAGATGGCTTTTTCCAGGTGAAATTTTTTCTCGAATTTATATATTGTATAAACTCATTTACACATGCACACCAGCTGACAAAGTGATCGGTCAGTGGTTCGAGTCGATAACACTTCCATCAGTAAAACAGCTCGGTGGATCGATTCAAAATCGCACAGCAAACACAGGATAGAGAATTGGTCAGCAAACCATCAACCACATCCAACATCACAAGAGAGTGTTTGAACAGCGCATTGGATCAAAAACAAAATGCACAGCAGTCACAGGAATGGGCCGCTGTCAGTCATTCCAGAATCCAGCCGTCCAACTTCACCAGAATGTGAATACCGGTTCCATGGATCAAGAACAAATTACTCAACAGGCACAGGTGTGAGTAATTACCATCCAACAAATAAACATACCAGCAATCGAACAAATAATCCAGAACCAAAATGTCTGCCAGCCATGCTCAAAATATTCTTTGATGGGTAATGGAACTGTCAACTCCATTGTCACTGTGAAATATGGATAGCCTCCCTGACACCTCCTTTAGAGCTCTTTTAGAGAGTGCGTCCGCCTCTCAGTTGTGACTCCTCGGAATATGATGAAATTTGATCTCAGCGAAGAGTTTAGCCAGCTCCAATGTTTTCAGCTTCCAGCTTTCGATGTGGACAGAGCAGAGTTTGGATCTATGATTGATCCAATCGATGACAACTCTCGAGTCACTCAAAACAAATAAATGTTTGATAGACCATGAAGTAGCTAAATAGAGAGTGGTCCAGAGCCCCAAAAACTCTGCTTTAGTGTTCGAGCCTCCCCCACATCTAAAAAACCATTCTAAGATTCAAGATGGCTTGAACTAGCCGTCAGGACTAATTGACAGAGACACGTGTATATATAATTTAAATTTCAATGAATACTAATTTTAGATTTATTTATTTTTCTCAGTTTCAACCAAATAAACAATACAAATGAATCTGATGTTATACTGCAAAAAAATGAGTTATTGACTCAAAAACCCTTCCAAATATGTAACTGCATGGAAATTTTCATTACAAGTATAATTTCAAAACAGTAACAACATTTTACTTAAAAACACATATTTTTAACAACTATAAGGTCTGTTTTAATGACAACCATTCAGTGTTCCTTTCAGCAAATTACTAAGATGGAAAAATGTGTTCCTTTCAGCAAATTACTAAGATGGAAAAATCAAAGGTGGGTTATCCAATAAACTAAATTAAATGATTGCCTGTTTAACCTGAGTTATGCCATTTCTGTTGTTATTCTTGGATTGTCATGGTGCATCATTTATCTGTGGAAGTAAAGAAGAAATAACAAATATGCTCCAGCCGACCTTTGTGCAATAATTTTCCACAGAGAACCAAGTTCTGTACTAAATCCTTTGTTTAAAAAGTTAAAATATAGGGCAGAGTGTGCTTTTGTTACATATAAAGTACATACACATCAAAACACAGGCAGATTCAAAGTGGAGAAACCGAGATTCAAACTGGAAAAACCCATTTTGGGTAGAAAACCATGTCATGTTATTGTCAATACATACAGCAAAATCCTTTACTCTAATGGGTCAATACATACAGCAACCCCTAGCAAGCCTGGTTTGGATTTGGCTTCTGCCCGTTCCCATCCAATCCTGAAGAAAATATAGCACTGTGACATTACTTTCCCCTCGAGGAAGAAAACGAAAGAAAGTCAGATCTCTAACATATACAATTATTATTATTATTGAAGGAAACCCAAAAGAAAAACCAAAGAAGAGCGGTTTCAGTAACATTACTGTCAGTGATGAACCCCAGGCTCCGAGCATGAGCTGAGTTGGTCGTAAGGATTGGAGCAGCATCGGATGTGGCAATGGCTGGTTGAGCGGTTTTCTTCGCAGGAAAGGGCGTCGGCCTGCTACCTGACCTGCCAGATGAGAGGCCGGCGCCATCTATCCTGCGAAGGAAACCCACTTAACCTCTTATTCTGCTCTCAACGGAAGAAGCAGTATATATGGGCGGTTTGACTGCTGTTTATCCCACGCTGTATACATAGATGTTATGGACCATTCAATTATCGATTACTTCGAGGACTCGAACGGAGGTGACGTCATTATGCTTCTGTCATCACTTGACGTCACGCTATCGTGGGTTCTGCCACACCTCCCCTGCTTCTCATGGCTCAGGCGTCAAGCTATCGAGGGTTGTGCCATATAAACCATGCGGGGAAGGGAAATTGTGGCATGTAAACCACGCCGAGAAGGGAATTTATTATTTCATATCATATCACAGAAAGATTATGCCGTCAAAACTAGAATCCATGGAGTTAGAATATAATTGGGTAGTTTAAAGATACCATTTTTTTGAGTTTTTATGGACATATTTTTATAGAATTTTAGTAAAAAATTGTTAGAACTCTAGATTTGAGTGTAAAGACTAGTCTAAACATTCTATCTTTTAGAGTTTTTTTTGGCTATTTTTTCAGTTTGATTTTGTCCCAAATTAGGGGATGAATGGTTGGATCTGCAGATTTGGGTGACTAAGTTTATATAATCGGAGTGTCCCAAGAGTTTTTCAGCAAGTTGAATCCATTTATGCATTCAGAAAAGCAATTTAAACAACA
Source organism: Picea engelmannii (assembly GCA_009831015.1). Classification (NCBI taxonomy): domain Eukaryota; kingdom Viridiplantae; phylum Streptophyta; class Pinopsida; order Pinales; family Pinaceae; genus Picea; species Picea engelmannii. The sequence goes on along the minus strand of ML779701.1, from coordinate 1,044,802 downwards.
AAAGAGAGAGATTTTGTCCAAATTTACATAGCCGGATTCCCCAAAAGTAGAACCTTTAGCCAAAGCCCTAAACAATTGTTGGAACTCCAGATTTGAGTGATTAAATCTGTATAATTCTAAAGCCATGAGAATTTTTCATAACACTGAATTCATTTATGCATTAAAAAAATGCAATTTAAATAATAAAAAATGATAATTTCACTAAAATCTATTTAGCCAAACTTAAAATATAAAGAACAAGGGAAATAGCTGCAAAACAGCTAGTCCCTGCCTTAAAATTATGTTTTTAGAATGATAAAGAACATAAAGACTTTCTCACTATTCTTTAACAAATTATGTTTTGCAGTTTTGTATAAAGGAAGCAAAGACTTCTACTCCCATGTTTAATTCAAAATCAAACAAACCATAACATCATTTGCAATCTCTGCGACAAATGTGTAGGAGTTCAAACTATAATGTCATTTGAAATCTCTTACATATTGCACAATTTAAAATGAAATGATAGCATTTGTATTCTTCCACAAAGAAAATAGCTCTCATGAAAATAAATTGTTTAAGGCATTGCACAATTAAAATTAAGTAGATTGATTAAGGTTAAGTACTTAAAGGTTATATCTAATGTTTTTTATCTCCAATTATTTTTAACATACAATTAAAATCAAATAAATTTACAAATAATTAAATACTTAAATATTAATGAGGAAGTATTTTGAATTTGCTCACTTTCAAAGTACAAGGCATGCACATGTCCATTAACTTAATAGACTTTAAAAATTGTTACAATAGTGGGCATAAACATGATTAATACACTTAAGATTTTTCACATAAACATGATTAATACATTTAAAAATTTTCACATGTTTTAAATTTAAATTAAAATTTGACAATGGAAAAAAAATACTTATAAAATTATTGTCAAGGTAAAAGACTTAATATTGTTATGATATATTTTTGAAACTTTATATTTTTTAATAGATTTTTTTTTTACAAATATTTCTCAATCCAAATAATTTTTTTTAACTCAAATTTATTCACCAATTAAAAATTAGAAACATTTAATTTAAAAAAAAAAGATTATTTAAAAATGATAAAAATTAAAATGTATAATAAAACTGGAAACATTTAGAATGTATAATAAATCTGGAAGGTATAATAAATCTTTTTCATTCACACATTTGTTTCATATTTGAATCCTTCTCCATAAATAAATAGACCACTAAATATCTTATATGGATTATTTTAGTTTAAAATGATTATTAATACATTATTGATACTCTTTAAGTTTTCCATTTCATTGAATATATAAAAACTTTGTGGCCATCTCCTCTTTCTTTTAATTTTATAAACATTCCAACTTTTACAAATTCCATCTTTCTTTTAATTTTATAAACATTCCAACTTTTACAAATTCCATTTATTTCTTTTAGATAAATATATTTTTTCAAATATCTTATTCACTTATATATTTAAGTACTACTCATTTAAATTTATTATTATTACATTTAAAACTGGAAAATTAAAAACTTTAATAAATATATTACACTTTAACCACATCAACAAGCCATAGCCATTACTATATGAACAAATAGCCATTATTTTTAAAACGAAATTATGTGTGTATCCCAGAATTTAAAGTTATGTAATTGTCTTTGACCGTCTGTGCTCAGGAATTCTCCGTGAAGTGATTGATTCAGATTTGTTAGTGGGATGAAGATTGTATTGTCCCCTCACAACCAGTGTGGACCCCATCGGGAAGCTTAACTACATTTCACATTTACGAACGACCCCACGTGATTTGTTTATGGTAGTTGGCATATATTAGTCCATAGAATCCCTTTATTAATATTATAATCATATATTTTTTTCACGGCCTCATTCCTTTGCTCTGACGCAGCCGTAAGTCTCTCGAAACAAAACTATTCAATACATCAGAAGCTTTGGGTGCTGAGTCATTGTCCTCGTGGACATTAAATTTCCAACGATCAAGTCATGGCTATGTACGAAAGACAACTTTGTTCCTTTAAACTCAACCCAAACAAAACAATTTAGTTCAATACACTAAAAAAAACAAAGGAGATAGGCTATTAAATAAGTATAGGATACAGAATCAAGGAGATATGGGTATTAAATAAAAAAAACAAAGGAGATAGGCTATTAAATAAGTATAGGATACAGAATCAAGGAGATATGGGTATTAAATAAGTGTAGTACATATTTATAAATTTTAAATTTAAATATTTTTTTTGACAATTTCATATTCAGGTAGAGATAAATTGTCATTTCATGGTTTTTAATTAATCAAAAAATTGAATTTTTAAATATTAAATATTTAAAAATAATTTTTATTTTTTAAAATATTAAATTTGATAATTAAATATTATTAAACATTACAAAACATTATACAATTTTTTTTATTAAAACTTAAAAATCAAAACAGTTTAACCCAAAATAATTGCTCTATTCGCTTTGACAGGGACTAATAAAATAGAACGAACTGCTCTCATGCTAAACAATACTTGAAAGTCATCAAAGACAAAAAAACAACCGTGAGTCAGATTCCAATTAAAAAAATCAAATGTTGAAGACAACTCCCAATACAATCTCAAGGGATAGGGAGAGATGACATTCAATGTATAAGGTTACATAACGTCCAATCAAGGCCAAGGCCAACATTCGTGCATTATCATACATTGTACGGGCATCATGGAGTCGATAGCATTTTACTTGGCTTCTAGACATGTGAACCTAAATCGTGGACAAGAAATAGAGTTCTTTACTTGGCTTCTAGACATGTGAACCCAAATCGTAATCGTGGACAAGGAATATGTTACATCTATCTTCGCGTCGAAGCAAAAATATAAAATAAGAAGTAAATATGCTTTGTAAGAATAGATAGAAGGCTGAATTAAAAAAAATGATAAGTAATAAATAAAGAAAAATAAGAAAGATAATAATAATAATAATAATAATCTATTTATTTTTCTCTGCCTATTGATTTGATTGGTAAAGTTTACAAAGGTATACATATTCTATCCCTTCTGGATTTGAACTTGTGGAGGAAACACATGTTTTTAACCATTAAATCCACTCAAGCTATATAATAAATAAAGTAATTAATTAGTTGTAAATTGAATATAAAAATGAAAAAAAATATTAAATAGATAAAATATAAAATAAGAAGTAAATATGTTTTGTAAAAATAGATAATAGGTTGAATTAAAAAAATATAAAATAATAAGTCGAGAAAGATAAAAATAATATAAAATAATAAGTTGAAAATTAAATATAAAAATGAAAAAAATGTTAAATAGTTTAAGTATAAACTAAGAAGTAAATATGCTTTGTAAAATAGATAATAGGTTAAATTAAAAAAAATGATAAAGTAATAAGTAAAGAAATATAAAGTAATAAGTTGTAAATCTAATATAAGAATGAAAAAAATGTTAAATAGTTTAAGTATAAAACAAGGTTGCATGGCAGCTTATACCTGCCGCTATGCAGGTATAATAAAATAAAACAATAGTTGTATTGAATCCACAGCATGTGTCGAGATGAATAACAAATTCATTTGTTGAATATGTTAGGCAAGCGTCATCTCATTAAAGGACGTTGAATATCCTTCCGCAGTCGTTGAAAATCCTTACGTAGCCGCTGCAATAAGACATGCATTTGAACAACTAATCACAATTTAGAAAAATGTTTTAAAATAATTAAAAAAATCAAATTGTAATGTTATACCTTTAAAAATGTTCAAAACTATTTTGGTCAAACCCCAACTAATAGACGATCAATAGCATATCCAATAATATATACCACCACAAGCTGTAGGTATAATAACCAATATCCCTTCACATTATTTTGAATGATCTTAAAAAAACTCAATTTCATAAAACATTTAGATTATACATTGTAAAACGCTCAAAGTTATATTTAAGGTTAACACTCAAAATTTGTAATATAAAAATAAAACTTATATTTAAGTTTAACCCTTAAAAAAATTGTGAAAAAAAAAATACAAATGCCATCAACTTTGAATTGTACAAAATATTATATTATTTTATTTTAACTTTAACACTTAAATAATTGTGAAAGAAAAAATACAGTTGTCATCCATTTGAATTATACCTACAAAATATTATTTTATTTTATTTAAATGTGCCTAGGAAAAATGTACCCATTAAATGAGAACAACCAAAAAAAAATGCATATCCACCAAAAAAGAAAGGGTTATTAATTTAACAAGATGGGCCCCCAACTTTTGACAATATATATAAAAAAACAAGAAATATTTATTACAATTACATTGGGGGAAGTGAAGGTAACAATAAGACTTCAAAGTTTTTGGCCAATAAGATATCACATAAATGAGATTTAAAATTTAAAATAAATAATTATTTTTTAAAACTTTGGATAAAGGGGTGTATATTTTATGGTCAACCATAAATTAATAGAAAGTCAAGCCTAACTCAAAGCTATATACCATATCTATCGGTAGGTATAATAAGAAGTAAATTTGCTTTGTAAAAATAAATAATAAGTTAAATTAAAAAAAAACGATAAAGTAATAAGTCAAGAAAGATAAAAACAATATAAAGTAATAAGTTGTAAATTAAATATAAAAGTGAAAAAAATGTTATACAATTTTTATGAAAATTATAATTTTAGATTAATGAAATTATAATTATTTTTTAATATAAAAACCCATTAACATTTTAAAATATAATTGAATTGTGAAATGCAAATATGTGACATATTCTTTAAACCATTTGAAAAAGTAAACAAATAATTACAAGGACATAAAAAAATAAAAAAATATTAAAAATATATAAAATTAATCACATCCATATAAAATCATGACATATTCTTTAAACCATTTGAAAAAGTAAACAAATAATTATAACAATATTAAAAAAATAAAAGAATATTAAAAATATATAAAATTAGTCACATCCAAATAAAATCATGAGATGTTTATTTTTTAAATAAAGAAGTCAACAATGACATGCGAAGGTTAACATGCGACACTTTTAAAAATCTCATAGTTAATGTTTTTATTTTTTTCCTTTTATTATATATATATATATTTAGAAATTTAAAATTTAGAAATTATTAAATTTATTTTGATTTTCAACAAAATTTAATGTAACAATTGATTGTAAAAACATCACAACACTTTCAAAAAATTATAACATAAAACTAAACTAATGCAAAATTGCCTTATAGCATTTTGACTTGCAAATAAAAAATATACTCTTATAAGAGCGAGTATTAGTAATAGTTAATCTTTGTTATTTTCACTTTGGAGAATTGAAAGTCCTCACCCTTTGAGAACCCTTTAAGTGTGGAAGGTATTTTTGAGATTCTTGCTTTTGATGATACATAACGAATGAAACCACATAATATTCAAAGATTGGTCTAGGAAAAGTGAAGACATTTGGCTCGGTATACAAGAAAATATTAGAGAATCAATCAACTCCACTCCATGGGGGGCCAACAAACTACTTGATTGGCTAGCCAATGAAGGAGTAGGCCAGTAAACATGCAACTTGGTGCTTCACTAGAATGCCAGGGTCCCAAAATAGTTAACTAAGGATTTCTCCGAGATTAATCAGGTTAACAATGATTACCTAGATTGGATGATGCAGAGCTAGACACGATGATTCAAAATGGATCCAAGAAGGCCAAAATTTCAAAGTTCTCGTAATCAGACGAAACCAGTGCCATCGTGTAGGGCTCGTCGTGCCGATTTCGGAAGTATGTTTTTTTTTCGAAAATGGATACCGTATGCGAAAGTTATGGTGATCTGCACTTTTTCCCAAACATTCAAAAAGGTCAAAGTCAATAGTCAGAGGCCGTACTGTTGACGTCAGCATGACGTCAACATGCTAATGTGGCAGCACTAGAGGTTGACATGTGGCATACATTTTTGGCATTTTCAAGCTGAGTTGGCACGATACAGATTTGACATGTGGACTGTACAAACGCTGACATGGCCCAGTGATAGTGCAACACGTGGCAGTATAAATGACACGTGGCAGGGTATAGATGACAGGTGGTAGTGACGTGGCAAGTTCCAGGCAGGACACATGGTGGTATGTGCAGTTGACTGTGTATACGGGGTGAATCATAGGGTGACACGTGGCCCAATCACAGGGCGCCACGTGGCACCTCGAATAAGACCAATGATGGCTGGTCAAAAAATTTGTTGCAGCTTCGTCGGGCTCGAACCCTTGACCTCTGGACATGGGCAACGTACTACACCACAACGCGTTAACCACTCGGGCGACTGTGCTCCTTGTTAAACCATGTGGAAAACCTGTTATTTGAGTTGATAGTTGGCGGGATTTGGGGGATAAGCCCCGGTCGACGGGGGCTAGTCACCGACCAAGGCACGACTACAACATTCCATGCGACCATGGATCTGAAGGACTGAGGGCTCCACTTTAGCGCGTGGCCACATGGCTTGGCACATAACCAAGGGCAGAGGACTAGGGCACCATCTCTTAGCGCGTGGCCATATGGCACTTCCATATGACCAGGAGCCTAGAGCACAGGGGATGGTGTGCATTTTTTCCCAGAAGTGGGTTTTTGACCTTATATTTGTATATTTTAATGATTTTTACCCTGATTTTTGGAGGATTTTGCCCAAAAATGAGGATCTAGAGCCCTTTTGACATCAGATCTTGGGAGGAAGTTGGGAGGTGAACCCCAACTCATAATTTGTATAAACTAGAGGTTTTTGACAATCCAAGGAGGTTTAGAAACAACGAAATGATGAAGAGTTTGTGAAGCTTAAAGCCATTTTTATGCAGGGAAACCATTGAGGAAGTGAACTTTGGAGGCCATTTCTGGAAGCTACGCTCATCCTTTTTCAGTGCCATCAATTGTGTTGGATTCTTGAGGTCGAGCATAACACAAACAAACCAGTTTGTAATCCATTTGATGTACTTCTATTGTACTTTTGAATCATTGAAGATTAATAAGAAAGCCTCCCCCACTGAGACAAAGGCCCGGAGACATAGGCAACTTTGCCGAACTTTTTTAACAATCTTGGCGTTATGGTTTGCTGTTCTTAGAGATTATTTTTTGTTTTTCATTCTTTATGATGGCTGCAACATTATTTCACTAAAATCTTCTTCTTCTCTTAATTCCTAAATGGTAAATCAACTCATGCATAAACTTAACCATAGTCTTTAAAAGATCATTTTTGGATCACACGAGGAAGACAACCCATAAAATTATCAATGCAGAAGATGCAAAGATGAACATGAGTAAGACAACCCATAAAATTATCAATGCAGAAGATGCAGAGATGAACATGAGTAAGACAACCCTGAAATTCAAGCATCCAACCCTCCAAGTTCTCTAGGCCAAGATCGATGAATCCTCTGCTATTTTTATATGTAGTTATAATATGTAGTCTATTTTTAGTGTTCACTGACAGTTAGCCTTGTTGTACTTTTGGTTTTATTTTAATATATATGAGGCTTTGAACCCTTGTATGTAGATTATATACAATTCTAGTAACACTAATATACTCTAGATGGTATTCTAGAGATCTCTATGGCTTGGTTTCCTTTTTGGCAAGCTACAAAGAGCAATACCTATAATATGTTTTGTACCATGTTAACATAGAAGTGTCTAGATTATAGAAAAACATAATAATACCAATCTTTAACTCATGGAGGAGAATGCTTAGGACACCCTCTCCTCCTTCTAATTTCCCTATGCCAGTATGTTGTTGCTGTAATTTTTTGTTGACATCCCATTATGATGAAGTGGTTGATGTTTATCCCTAAGGCCATGGTAATGCCATATGGATAATTATGGTAGATTCTCATAGGGATTAGGAACACTGAGGGTTGGTTGAAAGAAATTAATTGTAATACAATAGTTAAACAAGGTTGTCCTATGTCCCCTACCCTTTTTGGCATATACATCGACAAGTTAGAGGGTTGCTTGGAAGAAGCAGGATGTGTCAACACATTTCTAGATAGAATAATCATCATCCTTCTTATTTGTGCTGATGATATTGTTCTTATGGCAAGGACTCCTTATAATCTTGACAAGTCATTGAAGATTCTCAAGGATGTTTTCTCTAGTATGGGTATGCCTATTAACACTAACAAAAATAAAGTTATGATAATCATATCCAAAAAGATCATTGACGCTAATTTCATGTATGACAATAACATCTTGGAGGAAGTGGCTTCATACAAATATCTCATAATGGATCTTCATCACAAGCTCAACTAGAACTATAACATTGAGAAAATGATAAATGAAGGGTGGAAAGTTTATTATGGACTTGAAAAAAATTGTAAAGTAGTGGATCTTTGGCGTTGGGACCAAAATAAACTCCTCTTTTTGAGGCTCTCATCACTCCTGTTATCTTATATGGTTGTGAAGTTTGGGATTGCAACATATCTAGAGAATTGTGGAGAAAGATAGAGCAAATCCGAGAGTGTTTTATAGCTTATAATATTAAAATTAAAGACAATACATGTTATCCTATCCTCCTTATAGAGGCGAGTCTTTCCCCGATAGAAAGCATGGCTATGACTAGGTACTTATTGTACATGAACAAGATAAATAACATGGAAGACATGAGACTTCCTAGGGTTTCTTCGAAATCTAGTCAAAATTACCCGCAACTTAAGCGGGGGTGGCATAAATATGCCAAGTCTTGGCTAAATCATTTCCAATTGGGTTATTGAGGCAGAGGTCACTCTACATAAAAAAAATAATATTGAAAATATTATTACATATAAATGAGAAATTGTGGTGCGATAAATAATTACAGGATAATATAAAATCAAGATATTATAAGGAGGTGAATAACTCTAATCGAGAAGATCAAAAGTGTCTCTCTGTTTTAACTAAAATAAAGAAGAAAATCAACATTGTTGAAATAAAAGCAAACTCTTATGAGCTCCATAGTGAAATAGGGTGTTGGAAAATTCCTAAAATGTTGTGGTTTGAAATAATTTTTCATCTTTGTGACACTAAGAGAGTGAAGATGAAAAATATTTTTTTATTAAAATGTCCAATTTACACCCACATTAGATCTCAATTTCAAAATATTTCTTATAGTATCGACCTTCCTAATATTTTAACTCATCAAAGCTATGGTGATATAGGAACACTTCTCCTCAAGCTTTTTTAGCACATAAAATAAAATTCTAAAGTGAACCAAGTAATTTCTTACAATTTTTTAAAGGTTCGATAGGTTAATGTTGGTCTTAGTGGATGTTAATAACCACCACCACCATTACCATCATCATCATAAAATTTTTTAAGTCTAAAAAAATATGATGATGATGATGATTAACGTCCACTGAGACTGAATTTAGTCTATTGGACCTTAAGAAGGTAAGATATTACTTGGATTTATTTAGAATTTTATTTTGATGCTTGAAAAGCTTTAAGAGAAGCGTTCCAAGATCACCATAGTTTTGTTGATTTAAAAGGTTAGGAAGGATGGTAGTGTGACAAATATTTTGAAATTGAGATCTAATCTAAGTATACGTTGAACATTCAAAGAGAAAGTGATTTTCATCTTCAACCCTCTTAGTGTCACAAAGATGATAGATTCTTTCATCCCATGTCATTTTGGGAATTGTCTAACACTCAATTTTCTTATGGATCTCATGAAAATTTGTTCTTATTTTAGCAATGTTGATTTTCTTCTTTACACTAGTCAAAACAAAGAGATATTTTTGATATTCTAGATTAGGGTTGATCACATCCTTATAGTATCTGAATTTTCTTTTACCCTCTAATTATTTATCACACCACAATTTCTCCTTAAATTTAGATGTAATAATATTTTCAATATTATCCTTATTCTACAAAAAGATGTCTTCCTTTATTCCCCAATGATTTAGCCAAGATTAGACATCTTTATGCCATCCCTGCTTGAGCTGAAGGTGGTTTTGTGTAGGTTTCATATACTTATGCAACTTGACATAGGTTAGGGGAAATCGCTCTGCAACTAGGGTTTAGGTAACCACAACCACTGCGAACTGAGCCCAGAAGATGACAGCCCCGCAGGGGCCCCTGAATCGCAGGGAGGGGGCGCCGTCCGACGTATCATATAGCCAAATCATGGCCAATGAAAACCTTGAAACAGGAACGAAGAGGCCGACTTTGGAAACGCCTCCAGACATGCGCACACAACTTTTGGGGGAGGGGACCTTCAAAGATCGAGAAATGGACATCGATCCAGCTAAGGAAAAGGTCCCTGCAAATGTTTTAGCCCCATGGGTGCCGGGGAAATGCATCCCACAGGCACCACAAGCCCCAAAATACGTGGTTAGGTCACCGCGCATCGAAGAGCAGAAACAATACATGCGAGATAATGCCTTGGTAGGAAAGTTTTTAGGGCTCTGGCCCTCTGAGCGTGACCTGGTCAAATGGATACAGTACTGGTGGAAACCAAAAGGCCACTACAATCTACAATTGGGCTCGAAGGGATTCTTCACAATCATCTTCCACAACCTAGAGGATCGAAACCGCATCTTCGATGGAGGGCTATACTTCTACAACTCGGCTGGACTATTCCTGAGATTCTGGACAGAAAAGTTTAGCCCTGAAAAGGAGGACTTCGCCCATGCACCAGTATGGATCAGATTGTACTCCCTCCCCCAGGAATTTTGGCTGGAAGAGGTCCTAGCAGGCATCGACAATACCATCGACATCTACGTTAAGTCCTCCAAATCCACTAAGCAGCGACGCTACACGTCATATGCACGGATATGTGTATATCTGAACATAGCTAAGCCGCTCCCGGGCTCCATTACTCTGGAGTATCATGACGAGGACTGGTCCTAAACCATCGATTATGAACACATTCCCTTCCGATGCAGAAAATGCCACGAACATGGTCACCTCTTCAGAGAGTGCCCTCTCAATCTGATCAATAAAGAAGGAAACCCAGAAAGAGGCAAGGACAAGGAAGGATTCGTACAACCAGCGGGAAGAAGGCGACAGGGAGGAAGAAGGCAAACGACCCAGGTAAGCAAAGATCCATCTACTAGCAATAAGTTTGCAATTTTACAAGATCAATCAGAAAACCCGACAACCCCTGCAAATATGAATGTACCACTCCCGCACAATGAACCCCAGGCCGCGAGTCACGACCCTGAACGACTCCCAAAGAATAAGGAAACAAACCTTACTCCCCCAGGCTTGGCTCGAGAGTCGCCAGGCTTGCAGGAGGTAGAAGATGGAGACGAGGAAATGGAGCTGGAGGAACATGACCTCACTGGAGTGGATCTGGATCACCTTGAGCATGCCTACAGACATCAAAAGCTTTACACCATACCCAGGGATCAACTGAGGAAAGTGCACAAGGTATTTCTCAACTCCTCCGCAGGATCCTCAGCCCGGGCTAGCAAAGCCCTGGGAATCCAGGGAAGTCAGACAAAAAACCCAAATAAAGGCCAAAAAGACGAAAAGAAAAGAGGCAGGAAATCCACAAACAAGCTCATACAGGAAATAGGAAACTTCATGGTAAACTCGGGGCAGATCCACCTGATCTCGAACAACTTCCCTCCTCTCCCCACCCCCCCATCATCATGAAGATCATATCTTGGAATATCAAAGGCCTTAATGGACGTAGCAAGCAAAAAAGGCTACGAGAACTGATCTTAGTGGAAACCCTAGACGTTGTACTGTTGCAAGAAACAAAATGTACCTCGGAAGACATTGATCGGCTACTTCCTTACTGCTGGAGACAGGGAAGAGTGGTTTCAATTGATGCCACAGGTACGGCTGGAGGAGTTGCCATCATCTGGAATACCAATGCTGTATTGATGGAAAAATTTTATACTACCAGATGGTCTATCACAACAGAGTATAGACTCATCGGCTCTAACAAGCCTGGACATATAACCAGCGTATATGGCCCGACCAGCCCAAGGGACAAAAAGGTTTTCCTCAGAAGCTTGAGATACTTATCCAGCCTAACAAAGCATGACAGTTGGATTCTTGGCGGGGATTTTAACATCATTCGCAGCCTAGAGGAAAAAAAAGGGGGATCAAGACGACTGGATCAAGACTCCTGCGACTTCAACAATCTCATAGATGAACTTCGTCTAATTGATTTGGAGGCCAGCAATGGAATTCACACTTGGACAAACAGAAGAACGGGGGTGCACCAAATAGCATGCAAACTAGATCGCTTCCTCCTATCGGAACCTCTGATGATGGACGACACGACAATGGAATCTACAATCTTAAATCTCCCTGGATCAGATCACTGGCCCATACAATTATGGGTGGATGTTCCAGCCACTCCTAGAAAGAAACCCTTCCGATTTGAACAGTTCTGGCTAGATCACCCGGACTTCCAGGCAAACATCCAGGATTGGTGGAGGCAGGCAGAGATACCTCATGGATCCAAATGTATCGATTCCAGTAGAAGCTAAAGAATCTTAAGCAAACGCTTAAACTCTGGAATAAGCAAACTTTCAGCAGCATCTTCGACTCCCAAAAACAGCTGTCCAGGCAAATGGATGAGATACAACACCAGATCAGGGAGCAAGGGCTAACAAATGAGATAAAAGCACAGGAACTCAGAGTGGCCCAACAGATCGAAGACAGGGAGAGACAAGAAGAGATACTGTGGAAGCAAAAGTCGCGTATTCAATGGCTCAAGGAAGGGGAACACAACACCAAGTTCTTTTACCGAACTGTTGTCCAGAGAAGGCACTCCAACAAGATCACGCATCTCATCTTGGATGAAGGAGAAACCCTTCACTCTCATGCTGATTTGGAAACAAACTTGATCGACTACTTTCAAGACCTCCTCACAGAGCCCATCCCAGATAGATAGGCAACAATCAACAAGATTACAAGGCATGTACCCTCGGTTGTAACTCAGGAGAAAAACGCTGCTCTTCTTCGACCCTTCACCATCGAGGAAGTAGATCAAGCGTTGCAGGACACCCCTAAGTGCAAGGCTTCGGGCCCTGATGGCTTCACCCGCGACTTTTTCCACTATTGTTGGCCGATGATCAGGACAGAGGTTTGGGAAATTCTGGAAGATTCTCGAGTCACAGGAAAAGTCCTCCAATCTCTCAATGCCACTTTTCTCACCTTAGTTCCCAAAGAGGGGTAGGCACATTGGGCCAAGAAGTACCGGCCTATCGCTCTCTGCAATGTGATCTACAAACTCCTTACAAAGGTAATAGCCCGGAGACTCAAGCCGATCTTACCAACAATCATTTCCCCGGAACAATCAGGATATGTTGAGGGTAGGCAAATATTGGATAGCATCATTTTGGCTCATGAAGTAATTCACTCCTTGCAGAAAACCAAAACCTCAGGTATGCTCCTCAAATTAGACCTCTCTAAAGCCTTTGACAAGATAAGATGGGAGTATATGCGAGCAATGCTCTTGGCTTTTGGTTTCAACCAAACTTGGGTAACTTGGATTTTAAATTTAACCTCCTCGGCTTTCTTCTCTCTTCTCATCAATGGTGTACCCTCGAGGCCCTTCTCCCCCTCAAGAGGAATTAGATAGGGAGATCCCCTTTCCCCCTTCCTCTTCATTATCTTGGCCAAAGGACTCAGTCGCTCCATCCATGCTGCAATAGAACATGACCTTCTGACAGGGTTACCCCTGCATGGAATCTCACCCCCTATATCGCATAGCCAGTTTGTGGATGACACGCTCTTAATGGGCAACCCTACTGTGCGAGAAGCTAGCTCTCTCCAAGAGATTCTCCAAACCTTTTCTGAGGCCTCAGGACTGGACTGCAACAAGGACAAATCCCAAATCTTCTTCTTTAACACGCCTCCTCAGATCCAGCGACACATCTCAGATATACTCGGTTTCAATAGAAGCTCCCTTCCGTCCAAATACCTTGGCATTCCCTTGATTGACAACGCACTCCAGAACTCCTCCTGGGAGCACCTTTTATCTTCCTTCTCCAAAAGAATTTCATCTTGGACCTTTAGAGCCTTGAACTTACCAAGTCGCCTCATTCTACTCAAAGCCGTTCTACAGGCTCTCCCGATCTATGTTTTCTCTGTGCTGGCTGCCCCAAAGTTCGTTCTCACCACCATCAAAAGCTTACAAAGAAACTTCATTTGGCAGGGCCTCAACAAAGAGAAGAAGATAGCTCTAGTTAGCTGGGAAAAGCTCTGTCGGCCCAAACAACAAGGAGGATTGGGAGTAAGAGATCCCTCTATATTGAACAAGGTTCTCAGTGCCAAAATTTGGTGGCGCTGGTTAAAAAACCCTAGAGATCTTTGGGCCAGACTGTGGAGGAAGAAATATGCCCCCAATACGGCAGAGAAAAACCTAATCAGATGGAATGGAGACAACCCGGGCTCTCTAATTTGGACAACGGCCAAGCAGAACAGACAGTTGGTCACTCAGCATGATTTCTGGGAGATAGGGAATGGGGAAACGACTCTATTCTGGCAAGATTGCTGGCAACAATGGCCAGCCCTGAGCGCTGAGGAATGGGCCCGTGACATCTGCACCCAAGCTACACGAATAGGCCTGACAAGAGTAGCAGATTATTGGCAGGACAATCCCACGGAGGACAACTGGAGATGCTGACATTTGGATAGGGAGCGCATTAACCTCGGGGCGCATGTCGATTTGGCACCTCTGCAAGAGGAGCTGAATAAACGGAGAATTCCCATAATTGTAGGCGAAGATATTCTTCGGTGGGGCTACAGGACACATGGCTTCTTCAGCATGTGAGAAGCCTATAAGATAAAAGCTCAGTCAACCCCCCCCCCCCAGATTCGGAAGTTTGGGGAAAAATTTGGAATCTTAAGCATTGGCTGAAAATCATGCTTTTCCTATGGCTGGTCTCTAACTCAAGCATTCTAACCTGGGACAATCTCCTGAAGAGAGGTTTTGTGGGACCCTCCTTATGCATACTGTGTGGAGAGGCCGAGGAAACCATGAATCATCTCCTCAATGCTTGCCCTTACACAACTCAAATTTGGGATCAGGCAGCGCTTATCATGCGCACCTCGGATCGCCTCAGAGACAACATCCTAGCTACCATCATGAATTGGAGAGATCAGGCTTTCCAGTCTCCCCTCCTCAACCGAATCTGGCAACTTCTACTTGGTTTTATCCTTTGGCAAACTTGGAAAGAAAGAAATAGGAGAATTTTCAGAAACACCTCTCTCCCGTGGCAACAGTGCTGGGGTCAATGCTATCGCAACATCATGGAAACTCTCCACCTCAGGAATTGGTCAGATGCAGACTCAACTTTCTCTCCCTCGGAGCTCACCATACTCCGGTACTGGACACCTCTTCCTACTCTTCAGACTCGTCCCCCCCCCGCCCTTCCTCCACCATCCCTTCGAGCAACCCCTCCCTTTGGTCTCCTCCTCCAGAGGATTTTGTTAAGCTAAATTTCGACGGAGCCTCTAAAGGCAATCCTGGCGCTGTTGGTTATGGGCTAGTCTTTCGTAATCATCACGGGCACATCCTTGAAATAGTGGCAGGATCCCTCGGGCATTCTACGAACAATGTAGCAGAACTCTGGGGACTCATCAAGGGACTGCAACTGGCCATCAAAAGTAATTATACAAAGATGATCGTAGAGGGGGACTCTCAAGTCATCATCAGCCTGCTGCGTCGAATCTTAAATGGGGCAAACCCGGACAGGATCTCGCCCAGCTGGAGACTGTCACATGGCTTACAGATCATTGCAGGTCTAATGAATCCAAATCAGGTTATCATTCCCACACACATCATAAGGAAGGCGAATCAAGTTGTTGATGAACTGGCTAATCTGGGCGCCAAATGGAGAGGACCAGACCTTCACTGTCATTCTGCCCGGGATCAGAATCACCCTATCCTCCAGCAGTGTATTCGCAAATCTGGAATGGTAGATGCCCCCCCGGATGGGGTGTCGGAGCGGTCATCGTGGCAAGAGTTGGGAGAAGGTACCGGGCGCCGTGGCATGGAGCCACATGATGGGCTTGTGCCACAGCCCACCACCCTACCCGGAGTTTAAATGCCCTTTATGGCGATACGAAGGCGCATTTACGCAGAAGTCCTTTCCCCTTCGCTGTGAATTTGAATGGATTGGTTCATTATGGTTGTGATTCACTTATGTTCGCTGCCTGCAGGGCTCATCCCTCCGCAGCATAAGCTCATCTCTGTTCTTCTCCTCTGGAGCGAGGTAGTCCCTGTCATACTCCTCCACCAGGCGGCCTTAGTTCCTTCTACCAGTTGCACTGGGCATCCAATGACTCGACCAAGGGGCAGACCGAGGCGGGGCTCTCCCTGGAAGCCTCGAAGGCCCTCGATCACACCTCCTGATTCGACCTCCGCTGATTCCTCCCCTTGCCATCAGTCTGAGTCTCCTCCTGTCTCTTTGCAAGCTCCGCAATTCAACTCCATGGCCATAATTCCACGAACGCCAATTTAACTCCTACGGCTTTCTCAAGACCCCCCAGCGATTCCTCCTAACCCCGTGCCATCCCATGACCCTCTGGGCAACCCGGGCTGTGGCCCTTCTCCTCAAGGTGAGCCTAAGAGGGCAGGACCTCATTTCCATGATTCCTTTGATAAGGCACAATTCAGAGATAGCCTGTCTGTACTGCACGACCTGGTTTTTGAACTCAGGCAGGAGGTGGCGGATCTACATTTTTGCCTACAGGCTACAGACGTAAAGGTGGCGAGCTTCCTCCAAATTCTCTCATCCATGCATGAGGCTCTATTATTGGATCCTGTCGAAACCAGTCCAATGGAGGACCCCGTGGCCGCTAAAGGTGAAGATCAGAACAACGTGCAGAGTCCAGCGAAAATATGTCGGAAGAAGGAAGAGCGAGAGGACGACACCGAGGGAGTTGCGTGCAACGAGGAAGATGGCAAGCAATAGGTCGACGAGGCGACATATATTGAGGAAGAGCCTTGGCCAGGAGACCTTCAAGCCACGTGGTCCGGCTACCTGCCAGGTGTCTAAGCTTTTAGTGTTTGTCAAAGTTCAGTCAGGATTTAGGTCTTAGTTGATAAACGGTCTGAATACTCTTTTACTGGTTTAACTTATGACTTGTTTGACTAGTGGGTTGGATGGGATGGCTGGACTGGTTTCCCCATGGCTGGGGCAGTCCAGTAAATGCAGCTCGATCATCTTTGTATTTTGCAACTCTGCTTCAGTTTTTGAAGGCTCTTAATATACATACACTTCTTATGTACAAAAAAAAAAAGGTGGTGATCCGGGGCAGGATCTTTTATGATTATGGTTGAGTTTTAACTTGCATGAATATTTTAACCATTTGATAAATTAACGAAAGAATGAGGAAAGAAGAGGATTATATCAGTCAAATACACATATGCAGATCTGAAAACAGTAAAGA
>ML779701.1:999986-1027112 GCA_009831015.1 Picea engelmannii | reverse complement strand
ACATCCCCAACTTCCTCCAAGAATCTGGCCTCAAGAAAAGCCCAATATCCCCCAAAAATGGAGAATATCTGCCAATAATAGGCAATATTAATTAAAATAAAACCAAAACTATGTTAAAAACCCACTTTTTAATAGAATGGTTGGGCGCAGCCCCCAACACGCGCGGCCCCTGGACACATGGCATCGGCATGTGGCCACGCGCTAAGCGCGGGCCACCCCACTCGGCACTGGCTCCTGGTTCTTTGGCCTTTCGCATAGGACCCAGCGCTTATCCGTTTGGTGGTTGGCCTTGGTTCCGGGTCGCATGGTAAACCGCCCGCGGACCAAGGGCTAAACTATATCCACGAACCCCGCGTCGGTTAGCACTCCCGGTGTTTCGGGCGTATACATATGATCGGGGGTCGGGGCTTGGCCCCGACCCCTTTTTTTCCGCCGGTTGAACCTCCACTTAAACTTAAATGCATTTTTGGCCGACTACATTACAAGCTCCGCCGGTTGCCATGTTGGCTAGCCCGTAGTTGTTAAGTCTCTGCTCTGTCGATAGGTCGCGTGTTCGAAACTTGTGGCGACATACCAAACTATATTTTGAACCAAACCCGTAAACCAATGACATAGCGCCACGTGGCACCCTGTGAGTGGGCCACGTGGCGTTTTTTACCAATCTGAACGTGCCACGTGTCAGGCTCTTATTGGCCCACGTGTGTCTCTGCCGTACTGACACGTCACTGTACGGACCGCCACATGTCGCCTTCTGGTTGGCCCACGTCAACTGTACGGACTGACACGTGTCTGTACGGACTGTACGGACAGGTACAGTCAGCATCCCAAAATTTTGCATGTTTGGCTTTTCGGACAGAAGGCGATATCTTCCTCATACGGACTCCGTTTGTGATAAAAATTATACCACCGGATTCAGGAAGACGAGACGGACGCAATGGCATAGGTTTCGTCACATTCCTAGCACTTTCATTTTTGAGCATTTTTAAGCCCTATCTGGCTTCTGGATCTGTTTTCAGATCAGTAGTGCCCCATTTTATCTAACTACTTTTGCAAAAACCAGACTTATTCTTTGAGGGAATTTGCTTGCAAACGACTCGGTTAGTAAATGTTTGGATGGTATTCAAACTCTATTTCATTTGATTCTTGATATTTTAAAATGTAAAAACGGTTTGATTTATGGCATGAAATTTTGATGAATAAATTACATAGACTGATTATAATTATTTTAGATGTTGCTAACAAGTTTCTTGAGTGACAGGAAACTTAATGATGTGTTGACATGAGTATCATCAACATGACTTTGAGACTCCAGATTGAGTTAGGGAGTAGTTCTTAATTAATGAATTGGTTTATGTAATTGGATTGATTTATGCCATTACCGATAAGGAAATGTGTTAGTGGATGCAGGCACACGGATCATTCTTTTTGATCTGACTCACAAAGGAGTAACGAGGTTGTATAGAGCCAGACCAGTACTATGGGGAGAGGTGGAACAACGTCCCTGATTCCACCTACTAGCTCTCCCATCGTGGCCAGAGTTGAAAAGTGTGGGGCACTTTTTCTCGAGTTGTTGCACGATGTTTTGAGGGTAGGCCACAGACTCAATCACTCATAAGGTAAACTGAGGGACACACAATAAGGTGGAGGCATTATTCCTTAGCATCCAATAGTCTCGCAAATAGGGGCAACGACAGAGGTAACATGGTCTCTACAAGTTGCACCACTTTCCCAATACTCAAAGTCGAACACTTGAAGGGCATGACACATGACAACCTTGGAGTATGCAAGTACACCATGAAGGGAAAGGAATGCATGTCACCCTTAGTGTTTTTGTATATAAAAAAAACCTGAGACAACTATGTAAAATTAAAAACGACAGTTAAATTAAGGGCAGGGTACTAGTAAAAATGCTTAGAGATATACTTAGAAAATTGCTAAAGTTCGTGATGCATAGAAAAAAATAATTTAATAAAAGAGACGAAGTATGATTACTTAGTGACTTAGGGTGAAGTCAAATAAAATTTAATACATCTAGGGAATGAGTTTGAGTCCAAATTGTGCATGTTTTAATTAAGAAAATTAATTAATGGGGAAATTCAAATACAAGAGAATTATAAGGAAATAAAAACTAAAGGATAAAATATAAGATTAAAGAAACAAGAAAAGTTGGGAAACATTTAGGAAAAAATCTAAGAGACAAGAAAAACAAGGAAACATCTAGGGGAAAATCTAAGAGACAAGTAAAGTAGGGAAACATCTAAGAGAAAATATTAAAGACAAGAAAACCTAGGAAACATTTAAGGGAAAAGCTAAGAGACAATAAAAGAGGGAGAATCTTAAATAAAAGCTAAGAATCATCGAGGAGTAATTTTAGGAATTTAAGGAAAGTGGGCGAGGGAAATAATTTATTTTAAATTTTAATTGATAATTTCATGTGCACAAGGGTGGTTATAAACGAAAGGTATTGGGTCAAGATAAATGATTATACTTTTCCTTATTGTTGGATGGTCGTCGTAATGACTATTTGGCTTGTGAGGATTCTATTTTGCGAGTTGGACTTGGTGTGGTATTTTGAGGTGGGAATATCACGCTTGCGAGCGTGCGCACCATTGCTAGAGTTGAGTTTGGTTCTATATAGCCTTGTTGTGGCTTGGGGGGCCTTGGGGAAGAAGAGTACCCTTCGATGTTGGTAGGGAGGAATCCGGTGAGTCCTTTCGACAGTCGGCAAGCCCCATTGAATTCTAGTGAAGCATCGACAAGGTGTCCAGAGTGCCGATGAGTTTGACACAAGATTGGTTCACATTCAATCAACAACAATCCTCCGGTGACAATAACTCTAGCAAGTTTTATTTTATAAATATTGTAAATTGATTAATTATATATTGATTTATGTTAGGACCAATGATATTTATTTTGATTGTGAAGATTTTATTTTAGTTTCAAAATTATATACTCTCTTTTACATTTCAAGTTCTATTTTATAAATATGTATAATTGAAAAAATTATATATTGATTATGTTGGGACTGATCATGGTTTTCTATTAAAATCTGAGAAGATTGAATTATAGTTTAAGATTTATAAATTTTCTTCTGATTTTAGTTAAATAATTTAAATATAAACAACTACGAGTGAGGGCTGTCATGTTCCTCTCTACCTGCCTCAGTACTCTTTTGGTCTCTGCTAACGATGGCCCTACCTCTGTCGCGGCTCCTCCTGGTTGGATATGCTCTCGAGAAAGACACCTAGTCCGAGGGAAGTCCACTAGCCGCACTGGTCCCACATTTATACATAACAAATCTTTAAGTCAGTATTGTGACGTTACCAAAACATGTTTTCTTTTGCATTATAAAATTGAAAAATTAAAAAGTTAAAAGTTAAAAAATGTTAGTATGTACCCATCTCGCCACATGCTGCACCAGAGGGAATGGGCATGTTCGGGTCTCTTAAGAAACTAATACCAACATATGGGTAGTCCTCGATGGCAGGAATATGACGTTTCCACTAGTCGAAGAACTTGTCATCATATGACTTGCGTACCCCCCCTCCTCCCTGATGCAACATCAAAGAGGACCATCTACACAGTGCTGGAAAGGAGGCTACGTGTGCCCACACACCCTCCCTCAGGCCCATGCCTGACACTCTTTCAAATAAGAATGCACATAGTACTGTCCTAAATCCAAAGTTTCTCTTCTTCCTCAACTTACACTCTTTCAGCTGGAGCTTCATATAGTTGAGCATGGTAGTTCTCCAATCAAATATAAACATCTACAGACACTACATTTCACAATGCATGTGACCTCGAGATGCCTGATGTAGAGTAGTGGATTCAGTAATCCACCCAATCATGTATAATACCACTCTCAAGCTAAGATTCTCGATCTTATGTATCATAATTTGTGAGTCTACCTTTTCTGTATCGACCTCACAATACATGTCAATATCATGGGCTATGTTATATGGCCTTAGAGGGAAAGTATCCAAGTTCACTAGTTCTCCCCTCCTAGAGAGACCGGTCAAAAAGTAGATGTCTTCAATGGTTGGTGCTAATGATTGGCCTTCTAGCATAAAGGCCTTTGCATTTGGGTTCCAATACTCTACCAGATGGCTCAATAGTCTTGGTTGAGCTCTCATAAAGGGACAACGAAAGAATTTCCATAATCCACATTGTTTAGTGTAGCCACAACCTCTGGGTTGTCCTCGACTATTTGGTCTACCTCTTCATGTTCTCTCTCCCTCCAACGCACATACATCCTGAGTCATGCAGCCATTTTGGGTGTTAGTGCTTCTTTTTCTCAAATTTTTGAGCATGTATGCGCCCTTTTTTTATGACAGTCACATATGTACCCTTGCTGAGATCTCTCAGCTAGCGTACATATGAGTGTTGACTATGAAAAGCATGCGTACACGCACAATCGTGAATAATTTTTTAGCGCGCAACCCCTAAATCCTTCTAAAAATATAAATAAATGAATGGATGTGCAAGTAAAGGAGAGGAGTACTTACTTGTCCCAAGAATGAGTCGATTTCGTCTACCAGTGCTCTCCAAATGTCCAATTGAAGAAAGAGGGTTTTTGATATTTTTGGAAAATTTCAAAATGCAATGGTGAAAATGACCCCTTTCACCTCTATTTATAGAATTTGTGACCCTATTTTGACCTGGTTTGGCCCCAAAATATTCCCTTTTGTTTTCCCGGTAGATGTTTTGTTTCTTCTTGGTGATCGTTTGGTCATTTAAACATCTTTTATACTTTGGATTTGGTATTTTTAATGCATGGGTACTACTTAATTCATCCTGTGATTAAGTTATGATTTCTCCATTTGCATATAGGATAGGTTTACACCACCTTGCATTGTGCATTTTATTGATGATTTCTACTTTTCCATAGTATCAATCCCACCGAAGTGGGACACATAACCTTTCATGTTGCTTTAGAAGTGTCGTAATTAGGTGGTAGAGCCTTCCTCTTCATGGATGCCCTAGGTAGATCCTTGTATTTCATTCTGGTGTCCATGCTACGAGTCTTCTGTAGGCTTGGGAGTCCTTTTATCCCCACCATGATTACGGTTTCAAGCCTCATTTTTCATTTCAAATGGTTTTTCTGACCTCAACATGTGGGATTCACCTAGAGCATGGTTTGTTTTCTTTCAAGCTCATTTAAACTAAGAAAGTGACATCTAGTGAGAGATTATTTATCCTTATCTACCTTGCTTCGATTACATACGAAAAGGATCCCCCTTGGAGTCCCCTTTAAGTTATTTTCAAACTCCCTAAAATTGAAAAGATTGTCAAGCGATCTTGTTTCCCTTCACGCTCATCAAATTGAAATTTGAAGGCACATCTATCTGACAACAGTTTACCCCTTTTTCGGTCCAAATGTCTAATTAACAAAAAAGGTATGACCTAGGAGATATGGTTCGCTAGGAGATTTTCCTCAAGTATAAGTTTACATTTTTTTTCGGGCACGAGGGACTAAATGTACAAAAAATGCCCATTCTCCTTGGTTTTGGTTTATCTCTTTTTTGGGCCTTGGAGATTATTTACAAAAAATAAACCCCGTGGAGTCTTCTTTAAGACCTTTTCAGAGTCACTAAACAAGAAAAGTTCGCCAGGTGACCTTGCTTCTTTCACACTTGTTACTAGGCCTAGAAAGAACATCTATTTGGTATAAGTTTAACCCTTTTTCCGACCAATAGTTTATTTAGGAAAAAGGAATACCTCAGGGGATACATCCTGCCAAGTGAGTTTTCTCTGTTATCAATTTATCCCTTTTTCTGTCATAGGGAACTAAACTTATGAAAAAGGAGCTATAGTTCTCCTTGGTATAAGTTTAAACTTTTTCCGGACCTCTAAGACTCAACTTACGAAAAAGGTGCACCTCGGGAGATTCGTCTCGCCGAGAGAGTATTCCCAAGTATTTGTTTATCCTTTTCGGGCTTGAGGGTCTAAATCTATGAAAAAGAACACTTTGGAGTATTCTTTTAGTGTTTTTTAGACTCTCTAAATGTGAAAAAACGTCGAGCTTACCTTCTCTGGTCTCGTAAAAATCTTACATTGAAGGAGTCTCATTATGCCATTCCGTAATCACATTGCATGCCTCACTCTTGCGTCTTTGGCCTAATGTTGACTCCATTTTTCCGTCACTAAACCTTTAGAGCATTCCTTTGGTGCAAGCCTTGTAGCATTTTTTCCTCTGTGATCTGGCACCTTGACCCATGGAGGAATTTTCCCGAGTGTCCTTATCCTGCACATGTCTCCCTGCACTAAACATCGATATATTCCATGCACTTGGAACTAGTTTTCTTTCCCGCGACACTTATTCCTCCTTTGTAACGTAGCATTCTTTTATTCCTTTTCAAGCTCGTTAAATATATGAAAAAGACAAAAAAATCAAATATTCTAAAAAGAGGGGACGAGAAAACATTTTCTTTTACTGGAAACAATCTAGTCACCCTTGGAAAAAGCACATCATTCGGTTTGTTCTGCAAGCATTGGGATTTAGTATGACGTTAGGAAGATGTTCTCATTACATAGAGTTGTTTCCTCCTCCATTTGGTTACTCTCCCAAACATATGGATAGTTCGTGGTGCCTCCTGTGCCACAAACGTATGTCAATAATATGTTGCTTGATTCTTTTGATGTGTCATTCTCTTGTCCAAGGGAAAGTCTTACAACTTGAGTTAGACATTTTGCAATAAGTCTCTAGACCTTCATGAGTCAGCCATCCTGCAAGTCTTGTCAAGTTCACATTCATAATCAATGAAGATCGGTGCTTGATGATCGAGATCCTCCATTATTTCCACGACGACTTGTCAATGACCTCAGGGTAGTGAGTCTTACACTCCTATTATACTCTTACACGTGTTTTGAAGACATTGAAGCTATTGCTAGAGTTATGCAGTTATCATCTCTAGCTACAGGCATTAATGCCTCCTGAAGATCCATATGACATTTTATTTGTATATCTTCTGATGTTTTTGAGATGCAGATCCGCTGTGTATTCTTCGCGGCTACATTCTTTATTGGAATACACATTGGTCATGTAGCCATGATTACTATATATGACATGGATTTGTAGTGTACTTGATTGAAAACCATGCTTAGTTTGTCCCGAGCATGGGTATGCCCGCCTAAGTGATTATTATTATTATATTGTAGATGACACTTTCACAGATACTCATTTGGGATAACTCGACTCCAGGACTTTCCCACTTCATTAAAGATGTTGTAATGTATTTCGGCCATCAATTTATTTTCTGACCTCACACATTAGGGGGCATCTGCTATAGTTCAAAATGCCACTAATATGCATTTCTAATGTCGTCCTACTCATTCACACATCTCCTAACCATTTTTGCTAGAGTTCCTCTTAATTTTTTTTTTTTTGTATGGTGTACGTGCCCTGATACATATGAATAGAGCGTACATACTCTAGTTGCATACCTGAATTCCCGCATACATACGCTAGCTGCATACCTAAAAGCCAATGTCTAATCTCCTGCGGAAAAAATAATAAATTCCGCACTCTCTTCCTGAGTTTACAGACTATTTTAGGTTGCATAACCATTTTACCTCTTGTAGCCCTTTTGACAACTGAATAACCATTATTTCTCCATAAAAAAGGGCCCTAGGGGGTCATTTGGATATATGAAAGAAGAGGCAAGTGAACTTTGCCAAAATTTCTCCCTTGTATTCCAAGCCTTTTTGCATCTTGCTCTAAGTTTCATCCTCAACATTCCCTACCATTCATCCTCCTTATACGATCCATTCCTTTCCCCTATATTGGCATGTTGGTTGTGAGGATAACATAATGGGAATAATGCTCTTGGAGTCAAAGTAGGGGAACCCAGGCGAGGTTCATGGAGCGACATCGACAAGATTTAGGTTGTAACTTCCAATCTTGTTGTTAGTAAAAGAGAAATATTCTTGTCCCAGATCTATGTGTCTTTATGTCTACATTTATAAATGGTTTTCATGAATGTCTATACTTTTAGATGATCTTGATAGTTTTTCATATGTTGTTATAGTTTGTTTTGTGAAGTTGTTTCAGGCCATCTTTGGGAGGAAGCCTGCAATCTTGGAATGAACTGCGACAGGAAGGGATTTGCAATAGACGAAAGGACTTAAGGTACATATTTCAATCTTCTCTCCCTTCCCTTAATTATCATTAGGTCTTGTTGGATTTGGGTAGAATAGAATCTTTTATGTCTTTTCAGCTGTCAAGGCTCTGCCTAGTCGCTGGACCCATATTAGGGGGGTTTTTCCCCATACAACCAGGTGGAAGTGGGGAGTGATTCATAAACTCTTGGTGTGTTTGTGCATATAATCTAGATGACACATTGAGTGGAATGACTATTGACACAAGTACAATCCTATTTAAACCCAGGTCTGATATGCCCCTCGAGATTGCAAATATCGAGGATGCATGTTTTGAGTTCACACAAATGGTTGATGTGTCAAATATTGGAGACACATGCAAACTTCAGGTGCATATTAAACCTGCATTTAGAGAGTTTTGTGCTAGTTTTATATAATATAAGAGTTACAAAAAATGTGTTACTCATACCTTTTAATAACATTGAATTTTTTAAATAACTGCATGGGGTGAATTTTAAGGTAGAGAGTCATTCAATTTACTAGTGGACTATTTTTCAGATTGAATTTCCAAGTAAAGTACCATGTATGGTAGATCTTGTAAAAATGAAACTAAACTTGAGGAGTCTTAATTTTAATGTCCTATCCATTATATTTAGCTTTGTCCATAAAGTATAATTGTGCAAAATTATTCAATTGGTATTGTTTGTCAATATCTGGACACAAGCTCAATGCGCTTGGGGACACATTTTTCTACAACATATCATAGTGTTCTGTACTATGCAGTGGATATAATGTATTCCACGGAATCTGTGTTTTCCCCGCTCTTTGGGGGACACACTATTCTTTCCAAATTCAGCTATCAATTCTTTTGTTTTCCGATTCATCCCATTTTTATGTAGGTGGTCTCCTAATATATTGTTATCTTGATCCTTATCTTGAAAGTCATACCTATATTTATTATCTTCAAATTCTTCATATGCAAATCATCTAATCTAAAACAAATAGGGAAACAATGATGCTCTTTTTATAGTTCGATTGATTGAACAATAATTGAAGTAATTTGTATTATATATACAAGAGTTGGTTTATCTTACATAAATAATACATGATTATTTATTGTTGAATTACTTTATGTCTTAAAATTGTTGAAGCCCCCATTTAAAGATAATCTTCTTGCACTACTTCAGTTCACTTGTATTTTAGAGCTCACTTCCATGTTTTGGTGTAAGTTTTTAAGGCCGCTCATTTCACCTACTTCATAATTTTCCACTTACCCTCTACTTGTTCTTTTCTTTGACGATGTTTAATATTGTGTGCATCTATTTCCAATAGGATGCATTTCACTACACCAAGGTTTTCTTATTTTTTAAATACGTTTTTGATTTGTGATTCATGAGTGTATAAGAGTTCCGTCATGTTTCCATACTAAGCATAGAAATAAAAAGGGGTATTAAAAATGCCATGAAAAAAATGGATACCTATAATATCTGGTAAAAATAGTGGGTTTTAAAATTGTACATATGTATTGGGAGGTGGGGGGAGGGGGGGGGGNCAAAAAAAGAATTTTAGGGTGTTTTTTTCAATATCTAGTGAAATTAGGGGTATTCTTTAATATCCCACGAATGGACATGCTATGCCACAATTTAATTGAGTGAAGCCCCCGTGGAAAAAAACAACAACCAAGAAAGATAAAACCATCAAACCATCCCTTCAAATCAAGCGAAACAAAATCAAATACAAGAGAAGGAAATAATTTCCAAAATTTAAAAGGGCCCCCCTTTAGTTTGCTAAAAATTAAGGGGAGTTGTTGAGGGCTCAACAAGAGGCCAACATAAAGTAGTGAATTTAGTCCATGTCCAACTATTTCAATTAACCTAACTAGTCATTATGCAAGTCCACATGTGAAGCACTCCAAATCAAAGGTAACACATGTCAATGTTCAAGGTAAACACATCCATCAAGAAAAGGTCCTAAGGTGAGCACTCCAAAATACCAAGGTCCAATGTTCTCCTCCAAAGATATCCAATGCTCCAACTACTACCTCCTAAGCCATGTTCTCCTTAGGGTAAAGCACACCTCCATGAATGCTTCTCAACCCAAGCAACTTCAAGTCAATTACGAGTCTCTATGTAAGTATCTAAGTGGTCCCATGTTACCAAGGAATAAGCATTGTCTTGCTAGATGCCCTAATTATCCTCCTCTCATATAGGTTCACCTCCTAAGCAAGTAATCAATCCCTCCACGTCCACCTTATGAATAATGTCACCATGTCACATAGGATACGAACCTCACAAGGAAGTGCACCACATAAGCATTAAGTAAAGGTATAGTAATCCATGAGCAAGTTATCTTCAATTTGTATGTCCACAGAGATACAACAAAGGGTACGAATCACACCTTGCTCTCCACATCACATGAAACACTCCCAAGCACGGTGTAAACACTTTCATATTAACCCTAAAAACTAACAAGAATTGGTCGATAATCCAGAGGGTTTCCATTATTGTTTGAAGGAGGGAATATTATAACACCAATTTTTAATAGGGAGGAGAACTACTACAACAACCATGGGGAGGCCAAGGGAATCCTCTACATCTAAAAGTGTTAGTTGGGACAATAATTTGTCTAAAATTTTGGTGGTATCATGGTTGGACCGTGACCTCTGCTATACGAGTGTGTGTTCATTACATACATACTTAGGTAAATAGATCCCCATTAGAAAGGGAGCCAGGGAGAATATAGAGGGGCATTGAACACATTTACTTGGCTCAAGGGAGCTTATGGTATTTTTGAATGCACATCTTAGCTCATGTTTTGATTCCACACATTTTAACTATGGGGGTCATTATGTGAGTTTTGCATGAATCCTTGGCTTGTCTAATTTCTCAGGAGAAACATCTAAAGAAAGGCTTGAGGGGCCATCATGAGAATGTTGAAAGTCAAAGTACCAATGGTCAAGGGAATAATGACAAGCTTGGCCCAAGAATTATATGAGAGAAGTATTGACAGAGAAGGTGGATGAATGGAAACAATGGTATACTAAGGTGTCCATGTGAATTATGGGACTTGTTGACATGCCATAGGGCTAAGTTGAGGCTGAGAATAAGATAAGGGAAAATAAAACTCTCGGGGAACTTGCAAGGTTATAGGAGAGGAGGGGAACCCATCCCTTGTGAGTAGGTTTGGCTAAAGCCAACATCTGTATAGTAAACATTGGTTTGGGTAACGGGCTACCTTCTTATAAATCTTGGGACTTGAGAAACATAGAAATTTTAGGTTCTTCCATGCTTGACACATGGGAGAGGCCTTACATGGAAGGATGAAATTGAACATGAGGACATCGTGAAAATCTAAGGCCTTGAGAATGAAATCTCAACACCATGAATGTGAGTAGAATGATGAATACTCATTACACCGTTTGTTAAGAGACCTACCATGTATGCAGATCTTTCATGTTGGATAGCATACTTGAAAGACATATACCAAATGAAGGGATGATCTTAGGAACATGTTGAGGTGGAGGAAGAGTTAGTATTCTAGTAGAGATCAAAGGACACAAACATGAAAATTTCCCTATGGTAGGGGAGATAAGGAAACCTCTCGCTTGAACAAGAGAAAGGTTGACAAGAACTCTTGAGTGGAATCACCAAAATGTGGAGCAAAAATTAGAGTGAAGAACCACACCACCATACAAATGGCCTTTCTACCACCACGAGGAGGGAGGAGGAAGGAGTGGATTTGTCACTTTGTTTACGAGGCATATGCGATATAAAGGGGGGGATATGAGGGGAAGAAATGAAGCCACACGAATAATTTTTAATCTTAGGTTAATATTTTCCTAAGGTTTGATTTATTTTACATGAATACTTTGCTTATGTTTCAAGGTTCTTTAACAAGATATAAATCCAATGTATAAATGGAAATCTAATCATGGAAACAATAAACAAGGTTATACCCAAATAAAATTGGAAGGAAAAAGAGTGAACACACCTAAATGGGGAAGAGTTTTTGATCATTGATGAAGCCAACAAAGAGTATGAACTCCACCAAGCTCCAAGCCACTACCAATCTTCTTTTGTTGTACGCAAAAACAAAAGTCTCAAAATGATTCAATGTATATGGACACAATCACACTAAATCTACCAAATGATAGATAAAGTTGACCCTCATTTATGAGGTGATCTCCCTGCACTAGTGGTGATGGTAATCCTCCTTGGAAAAGGATTGAAAACATCCAACATAACCCAATAAGCGAAAATCCTAGATGTAACTAAACCAAGGGATAAAAAGGGAAGGATCCAAGATAAGAGATGAAAACAATGAGGGTAAGTCCCTACTATGAGGTAGCTATATAGACTATAGTTTGAAGCAACTTAGGTGCTCATGTAAAGGTACGAGAGGTCCAACTGAAAAGCCGATAGAGTAACCATATTTTTCCAAATGAGGACCAAAAGTCCAAAACAATATGAAATGGGGGTTATTTATAGACTAATCAAACCCGTTAGGGCATATA
Organism: Picea engelmannii; assembly: GCA_009831015.1. NCBI lineage: Eukaryota > Viridiplantae > Streptophyta > Pinopsida > Pinales > Pinaceae > Picea > Picea engelmannii. The sequence continues at coordinate 1,014,502 of ML779701.1, read as the reverse complement.
AAGCATGAAAAATAACCATTTAGGAAATGTAGGAGGCCTCAACTACTAATATGTGGTTCAAACTTAGGGAATTGCTAGTTTTAAACACATACACAAGACTTTTGGTAAAATTATATTCTCTTATCTATGGGAGGCAGACGCAAACTAATTGTACAACATGTGGATGACACACTGGGAGTGGAGTGAAAAAGTTTAAAATAATCCTTGACCTTGTCAACCCTAGTGTGCACCCACGATGGGTATGAGGACATTGGGAGCCTAAAAAATGGCATATTTAACTAATCCAAGTGGACCACATCAAGCATGAATGTCAAAGTTGATCCAAGGTAAGGAAGAGAATGTCCAACTAATGAACCTAACAAAGGATAAACTTGATGAAAGTATAACCTAGGAAAAAAACCAAGAGGACTTTTCTAGGTATTAGACATCAAACATGGAAAACACATTCATACGTCTACGCCTAGGCACGAAGATTAACCAATGGAGCACTACCACATACATAATTTGTTTTAAGATGATGGGAGGCCTCATGGTAATCTTTGAACATAAAGTGCATGAATACACTAAGTGCAAAATTTGTGATGATTTTGATTATATATATATAATTAAAAAGTTATAAGATAAAGATAAGATAAAATATATTTTATCCTATCCTATTGAGAGAAGTGAAGTGTTCTTCAGATGAGAAGATTTTTAAGATAGTTCATGGATAATATATATATATATATATATATATATATATATATATATATATATATATATATAATGTTAAAAAAATATTATTATTTTTAAAAAAATTCTTTTAATTACTATCAAATATATATTAAAAAATACTAAAACCAAAATGTTTATACACAAATCCTTTTAACCTTAAAAGATTTAAGAAGTTTGTAGATAAAAGTGGTTATATTGTTAATTTACATAGTTTATAAAAGGTAAAAAGTTTAGTGGTTACAATGGTAATTTACATGGTTCATAAAAAGTAAGAAGTTTGCAAAGTAATAGTGGTTACAATGTTAATTTACATTGTTTATAAGAATTTGATTGGTGAAAGTATTTTTTTTAACTCTAAATTTAAATAGGAAAGTGTTGGCAAATATTTAATAGACAGAGAATGACAAATATTTAACAGACAACGAATGCTTGTTATTGATGGCAAGTACAACAATGAAGATGGCATGAGTACAGGAAGTTTGTAATCGACAGGCAAACAGAAGATAAGTTGAGGAAGATCGAATGATCGAAGGCAACACAACATTAATCGAATGATCGAAGGTCCGTATAGTTTGAGAAGCATTTCTGATCGATGGATCTCATTCAAAATTCCTGAAAGAACGAGGGCCGTCAGATCTGAATGTAGACAAGAAGAGCGCTGAAGAGGAGGACAGATCTCAGACGTTAGATCCAAGCGCAGGACCCGACCATCGTTGGATCAAGGAGAACCTGCACGCCTTTTAAAGTATAACAAGGAGAAGCGGGCGTACAAAATTCCGAAAGAAGGAGGACCGTCCATTTACGGGTAGGACACGTGGGGATATATCATCATTTCGCTGACTGGAGAGTCAAAGGAACAGGGTTCCCTAACCTCTCGAAATCGCGATATGCGAAATCACGATTTAATATGAGCCGTCAGATCAAGGTTGAATCTGGACCGTCGATTCCAGTCCATGTCGGAGTTTTGGGGATCGAGAGTTGGAGATGTCAAGTAATATCAACCACAGGAATCTCGAAATCACGATTTAATCTGAGCCGTCAGATCAAGATGGAATCTGGACCGTTGATCCCAATCCATTTCGGTGTTTCGCGGATTGAGTGTTGGAGATGTCAAAGATTATTAACAACAGGAATCCCGATATCGCGATATGCGAAATCACAATTTAATCTGAGCCGTCAGATCAAGATGGAATATGGACCGTTGATCCCAGTCCATTTCGGTGTTTCGTGGATCGAGTGTTGGAGATGTCAAAGATTATTAACAACAGGAATCTCGATATCGCGATATGCGAAATCGTGATTTAATCTGAGCCGTCAGATCAAGATGTGATTTGGACCGTTGATACGACTCCATTACGGAGTTTCGTGGATCGAGACTTTGAAGTGACAAAAACACTGAACTTCAAGAATGTCGAAATCGCGATATGCGAAATTGCGATTTAATCTGAGCCGTCAGATCAAGATGTGATCTGGACCGTTGATCCGACTCCATTATAGAGTTTCGTGGATCGGGACTTTGAAGTGACAAAAACAATGAACTTCAAGAATGTCGAAATCGCGATATGTGAAATCGTGATTCAATCTCAGTCGTTGAATCAAGATCAGATCTGAACTATTGATCTAACTCCATATCGGAGTTTCGCGAATCGCGACATGGAGAGGCAAAGAAAACAATGCAACAAGAATGTCGAAATCGCGATATGCAAAATCGCGATTCAATTGCAGCCATTGAATCAAGATAAGATCTGGACCATGGAATCATAGGACATGTGGCAAGCGATCGAAATTTTGCTGACTTGGGGTCAACGGAGCATAGTGTCGAAATTCACGAAATGAGAAATCGCGAAAGCGCTTTATGCATAAGCGCGCGGTCATAGCCATTGATCACATCGATGGAAGATGGAGGTAGAAGCTAGAGGTGCTAAGCTTGGCCACAGAAATGCCAAAATGAATGCAAGATCTCATGAAGGAAATCCAACGGTGCAGGTGAATTTGAACAAAGATCGGAGGGTTACTGTTCTCTCTCACAGTTAACTCCTCAGTTATGAATCTGTTAGCGAAATGGACTCATGATTGCCAATCAGTGGGCGTTTCAATTGCTTGGACAATTGTCTTTCTTTTGCATAAGAAATACGAAGTGCAACCGCCGTGGATGTGTGTATAAAAGAAAATGAGACAGACTGTGTGCGACTGGTTGTTCTGTATGAAAAATGAATGAAACTGTAAGAAAGGGAAAATCATAGAATGTGCTATGTGAGATTGAGAATATGCACAGTGTGAGATGAAACTCAGAGATGAGTAACAAATGATGAAGAAAACTTGAAGCAGAGCATAATAATAGAACAAGTTGAAGCAGAGCAGAATGACAGAACAAGTTGATGCAGAGCAGACCTGTTGAACAGATAGAGGAAGAGAAGAATTGTAGAATAGTTAGAAGAAGACCAGATTTACAGAACAAAGAAAGATTGGTAAGAATTGATTTATTTGCGTAGTTGACAGTTTATTTATTCATTCATATTCTAGGGAGGTTGGGAGGTGCTCGGGAGGGTTTTTGTCCTCAGAGGTTCAAGTGAGAGCTTGAACACAGGAAGTTGTAGCTTCCATCTGGTTGCAGCTAGAGAAACCAGGGTGGCAGGGTGGTGCAAGGGAGAACAAGTGTTCTCTGTTATACAGGTTGGAGCCTGTGTAACTGGAAGTTGGTGCTTTCATCCAGTTGGTGCTGGAACATTAAGGGAGTTGGTGCTTCCTTCTAGTGGGTGCTAGAGAAACCAGAGACTTGGTGCTCTCAAACAAGTTGCAACTTGTAAAAACAGAGGTAACAACCTCACATTGAGTTGGTGCTCAATTATAGATGATGTACAGAACTTAAAAGACTGCCTATCATTTCCAAGAAGAAGAGGTTTTCTCCCTTTATGGGTTTCCTTGTGAAAATCTGTCTCTGTGTATACCTTATGTGTGACTGTTGCTCTTTACTTTTACTGTTCATATGCTGTATATTGTTGATGATCACTTGAAGAAAGATTAATAATGTTTAATAGACTTAAAATTGTTTAAGCTCAATTACAACTAATTCACCCCCCCCCTCTCAGTTGTCTTAGTAATTTCAACAGAAATAACTTTGTAGTTTGATGTTAAAATTGAAATAGGAAAGAACTTTGTAGTTTTATGTTAAAATTGTTATTGTTGCATACTTTTTTTTTAAGGTAAGTTAACAAATATTAAAAAACAAAATAATTTTTATGTGTAGTAAATAAATAAAAAATGATGATGATGGTTAAGGTTAAAAGAGATTACATGGATTTCTCTAAAATGGTATTTATATGATACAAGTGGATATTGGTAGCCACCCACCTTTTCCAACTGGCTCAAAACAGTTTTATGACAATTTTGGCAATTTACTATTTTTAGCAGTTTTAACTTCCAGGGCCATTTTGAGGGCCTAAATGAAGGTTTTTATGGATTGAGATTCTCAATCATATCCAAAGTCATGATTGAGCCCCCAAAATGATTCTCCTCGATGATACCTTTCCAACTGGCTATCATACGCCTAAAACAAAGATCATATGCAAAAGTTACGACCTCAGGAAGTTGATGTACTAACTTACCCAGACGGGGGCCCACATGACTTTTGGCGCTTCATCTCCTAGTGTTAGGTTTTTGGATGTCTAGGGTTTTTGACATTCCTGTTTATTGTAAAAAGGCCTTCAGAGGCTCATTGTAATCATCTTCTTACGAATGAGTGCAACCGTCACATTTCTTCTCAGAGATAAGCCGCCACCATTCCAACAAGCTTGTTTCTGCTGCATTTTATAGTTTCAGCTTATTTCCTTATTGAATAGAAAAACAATTTTATTGTATCTCTGTAATTTTGCGTTAATCACTTTTTAATAATATTTAGTCATTTCGTTCTACTCATAAAATCCGGATCAGTGGTATTAGAGCAGTCTGCTCCTTGTCGTCTTAATGCATGTCCCCAACAAGGTCAGAGTACAAAGAGTTGAGTCTCAAGATTGTTTCTCTTGAGGACAAAATATCTCTTATGCCCAAGCGACCTCTCATGGTAGGAGAAAATAAATATGACGGGACAAGAGATCCTTTCAAACTGTTGATTTAGGAAGCCCTCAAAGGAGCGATATGATGGATAGTTTCGCTCAAATCCTTCGGAGACTACCAACATGCGACACATCTTCTTCGAACGGAGGCGCCGCCCCCTTCAATGTTCAAATAAACTTCGATATTCCTATATTTGAAGGTCAGATAGACACAGATGCTATAGACAAGTGGTTGAATCTACTAGAAGGGTATTTTTTTGTCCATAACTTTTCGAATAGAGAAAAGATTACTTTTGCGTTCCTCAAAGCCGTTCCCCATGTCAAAGATTGGTGGGAAACTTTCTGTGAGCAAAAGGAAACAGAGGAACCCTCATTATTTACAGTCACGACCACCTGAGAATCCTTTAGGGATGCTGTTAAGGAACAATACTACCCTGTCGGAAGTTATGATGAGTTGTATACCAAATGGACCATACTACGACAAGAAAGAGACCAAGCAGTGCTAGATTTCAAAAATATCTTCCATACCTTGCGCACCAAGCCGGGTATCCAAGATTCAGAGCGACATCTAGTGCTCAAGTATCACAACGCTCTGCATAGATACATCCAGACCGAAATGGAATTTTTGGAGATCTCATCCTTAGGTGAGGCCTACCGATATGTTGTCAAAATCAAGCAGAAGCTCAAACAAATGACATGACAATTTGTGCCTGGGAACCCCTCACAACAAAAGCCAGGAAAGGGCAGCCCCAACCCACAGAATAAAGGACATAGAAAAGATGGACAATATCAGGAAAACCAGTCCAATACACAAGCAAAGAAGGACATTGGAAAGACAAAGAAAGATACCGGGAAGTGGTGCGACTTCCATAAGAGCCCTTGGCATAACACTGCTGACTGCTGCTCAAAGCAGTTGCTGGTGGCCGAAGTGAAAGCCTTTGAATCAGATGTGGGTTCTGACTCTGAGACAGAACCAGAAAGGGGAAGACAGATCATTGACGCAGAACCAAGTGCCACCGTTTCTACCACTAAGCTCCAACCTGGTGAACCAGACGAGCTAGAAGAAGGAGAACGCCTCTTCCATTCACATGTGTGGGTAAAAGGCACCTCGCTGCACTTCATCGTTGATAGTGGTAGCCAGAAGAACCTCATCTCAGTAAAGGTCGTCAAGCGGCTGGCCCTGCCGACAATGCCGCACCCACAACCCTACACCATTGGATGGCTCCACGATCTCTGCGTTAGCCAACAGTGCTAACTGTCGTATGACATCAAGACCTTCAAAGACGAGGTATTGTGTGATGTTGGTCTTCTCGAAGTTTCTGATGTTCTTTTGGGCCAACCTTATTTATGCAAACGTCATGCTGTATATGAGTCTAGGCCTCATAGTGATTATTATTACTTTGAACCAGAAATTGTACAGGATACCCGAGGTAGTCCCACCTAGTGTTATTTCCTTGATCTTTGCTAAGCAATGTAGGAAGGTCATATCTCAGACGAGGAATTTTGTCTTCTTCATGATTCGCTCTTAGAATAAGCGAAAGATCACAACGACATTGCGACCGACCTCTCCACACAATAGAAGCAAGTAGATAAGGTCGTGGAAGAATACTCAGATATCTTCTCCTCACCCACAGAGGTACCTCTGCACTACCAGGTCAAGCACCCCATCGATCTGACCCCCGACGCACCGCTGCCCAATGGGCCAGTTTATCACCGCTCTCTATTAGAGAATGAGGAGATCAAGCGACTTATCCAATAACTGCTCCATAAGGGGCACATCCATCCCAACTCATCACCTTGCAGGAGCCCAATTGTGCTAGTACAAAAGAAACATGGAACCTGACGACTCTGCATTAACTACCGGGCTCTGAATAAAATCACAGTCAGAAACCGGTACCTGATTCCATGAATTGACGAACTCCTTGATCAACTCACGGGGGCCAAATACTTCAGTAAGATTGATCTGAAGTCTAGCTACCACCAGGTCTCGATAGAACAGACAGATGTATGGAAAACTGCCTTCAATTCAAAGGAAGGTCTTTTTGAGTGGTTGGTCATGACCTTTGGTTTGACAAATGCTCCAACCACTTTCATGAGGATGATGGACAATATCCTATGACCATTCACCAATACTTTTGTAGTGGTGTATCTGGATGACATTCTCAAGACTTGGACCGAACACTTGCAGCATATTCAACAGGTTCTGCACACCCTGCGACAACACAAGCTATATGCCAACTTGGAAAAATGCTCCTTCGGCATGGACATGGTACATTACCTGGGATACATCATTGATCAACATGGAGTACATGTGGATCCAACCAAGATCTAATTCATCTGTGACTGGACAGCCCCAACCACACTCACTAAGATTCAAAGCTTCTTGGGCCTTGCCAATTTCTACCGCAGGTTCGTGTTGGGATTCTTCCATATTGCATGGGCCCTCAGCCAAATAACTAGGGGTGGTGGTAAGGCAAAATTTTCATGGGGTCGGTCCCAACAACAAGTGTTCGATGATTTGAAGCAATGCTTGTGCTCAACCTCGATACTTTCACTACCAGACCTGCAACAACCCTTTGATATCGAGACAAATGCTTCAGACTATGCAGTGGGCGTCGTTCTCACTCAGCACGACCACCCCATGGCCTATCATAGTGAGACACTATTAGATGCTATCCGTAAGTACCCTACTTATGACAAAGAAATGTACTCCATTGTGCAAGCCTGCCGCTAGTGGAGACATTACATTATTGGGAAGGAGACAGTCATCCCCACTGATCATAAGCCACTGTAGTTCATGTAGACACAAGGAAAATTGCAGAATGATCACCATCAAAAGTGGTCCACATACTTGCAGCAATTTCACCTCAACATCAAGTATAAAACATAAAGCAAAAATCACGTCATTGATTGCCTCAGCAGACCGCCAGTTGCGACACTCATCACAGTGCTAGACTCCTGTGACCATGAGACCTCTGGATGACCCCAACTCTATGAGATAGACCCAGACTTCGCCACCACCTACCAAATGTTGGGTGCAAACGCAGTTGTCAATAATTTCCATCTTCAGGATGGGTTGTTGTGTCGTATGGGCCATATTTGTGTTCCATTAAGCGAGTGAGCGAAGCTAATCTAGGAATCCCACTACAGTCGGGTGGCATGACACTTCAGTGTCGAAAAGACAGTGGTAATGCTACAAAAACATTTCTACTGGCCGAAACTTTGACAGGAGGTCAGCAAGTATATCAGGTCCTGCACTGCCTGCGCTATTGCCAAACCAACCAGTAAAAAATAGGGCATGTACACCCCTCTTCCTACTCCTGACAGGCCATGGGAATCCATCTCAATGGACTACATGTCGGGCCTCCCGTCCACCAAGCGAGAAAATGATTGTGTTTTTTTGTTGTTGACTGCTTTTCTAAGATGGTGATTTTGGTTGCCTTCAAGAAGAACATCACAACAGAGGCGATTGCCAAGCTCTTCTTTGAACAAGTCTGGGTACATTTTGGAATCCCACAAACCATTGTCTCAGATCGGGACAGTTGATTTCTCAGCACATTCTGGTCGAGCCTCTGGTCACTGCTGGACACCAAGCTCACCAAATCCATGGCCTTCTACCCCCAGACAGATGGCCAAACCGAGGTCGTAAATCGAATGATTGTGCATATCTTTCGCATGTATAATTCAAAGAACCCTCACACATGGGATGAGAGCCTTCCCTATGTCCAACATAGCTACAACCGAGCCCTGCATAGCTCAACCGACCACAACCCCTTTCAGGTGGGGTTGGGATTCCAACCATTGGGTCCCATAGATGTTGCACTTCCCCTCGGGGTCACCTCAACCGACTCATCTCCTTCTCCAACTGAAGCTGACAAAGCTACCTGGTTCATCGAGTGGATCCAACACATCCGCCAACAGGTTCAGGATATCCTACAGAAGTCCAATGACAAGTACAAGCAACGCCATGCTCAACATCGGGTGCCACATAAGTTTCAGGTGGGCGACAAAGTTTGGTTGCATTTGCAGAAAGAGCGCCTTATAGGACTCCATCAGAAGCTTCGCCCACTCCGTTATGGGCCGTACACCATCACCAAGGCCGTGGGGGATAATGATTTTGAGCTCAACATTCCTCATTTCCTTGGCCTATACCCAATGTTCAACGTGGATCTCCTTCGCCCTTATTTCCCACCATTATTAGACACCTCAGACGTAGCAGAACAACTGACACCAACAGAGCTCAACCCCGACTGCATACAACATGCATACAATGATCAGATTGTGGACACACAGATCAAGGGCACTCGACAACAAAGGATCCAGCTTTATCGAGTCGTCAAAGCAGGGCAACTCCTGCACCAAGGCAAGTGGCTCATCCGGGGCCAAATTCAACAGAAATTTCCTCATCTGATGGGGGAACTGAACGCAATGGAGACCATTGCTTCCTAAGGAGGGAGGATTGATCTAGGTGGATATTGGTGGCCACCCACCTTTTCCAACTCGCTCAAAATAGTTTTCTGGTAATTTTGACAATTTACTATTTTTAGCAGTTTTAACTTCCGGGGCCATTTTGAGGGCCTAAATAAAGGTTTTTCGTGACCGATCTTCTCAATGATAGCCGAAGGCATGATCGAGCCCCCAAAATGAATCTCCTCGACGATACCTTTCCAACAGGCTATCATACGCGTAAAACGAAGATCGCATGCCAAAGTTACGATCCCAGGAAGTTGATGTACTAACTTACCCAGACGGGGCCCACATGACTTTTGGCGCTTCATCTCTTAGGGTTAGGTTTTTGGACATCTAGGGTTTTTGGCATTCCTGTTTATTATAAAAAGGCTTTCAGAGCATCATTGTAATCATCTTCTTGCGAATGAGCGCAACCATCACATCTCTTCTCAGTGATAAGCCGCCACCATTCCAACAAGCTTGTTTCCGCTGCATTTTACAGTTTCATCTTATTTCCTTATTGAGTAGAAAACCAGTTTTACTGTATCTCTGCTATTTTGTGTTAAGGACTTGTCAATAATCTGTAGTCATTTCGTTCTGCTCATAAAATCCGGATCATTAGATGCTAGAAAAGAATTAGGAGAAACGTTCCAAGATCACTATAGTTTTGATGACTTAGAAGGGTAGAAAGGTCAATATTCTGACACATATTTTGAAATTGGGATCTAATTTGGGTATATGCATATGAGTCTAGGAGAAAATTTCTTTTCATCTTCAACCTTTTTGATGTCACAAAGGTGACACATTCTTTCATGCCATGGTATTTTGGGAATTGTCCAATTCCTAGTTTCACTATACACCTTGTAAGAATTAGTTCTTATTTTAGGAATATTGATTCTCTTCTTTACCTTAGTCAAAATAAATAGATACTTTTGATGTTGAAGATTAGGGTTAACCACCTCCTTATAAATATCTTAATTTTCTTTTATCCTCTAATTCTTTATGGCACCATAGATTCTCTTTAAATTTAGGTTGACCAATATTTTTAATACCATCATAAATTAATTTAGATTTACTTTAATTTTTTTTTATCTTTTCAATATCAAGATGAATCAAATTTCTTAATTTTAAATTTATCAAGTATATAAATATTTTTCAAGATGTATTTTTTTTCAAATATTTTTATTAAAAATATTATATTTCAAAAAGATTTAATTCCTCTAAAACCTTAATAAATTAAAAAATAAAATAAATCTATACATTAATTTATATTTTCAAATTTTCTTCCCTCTTCTAAAACTAGATAATAAAGATATAAATTAAAAAATAAAATAAATCTATACATTAATTTATATTTTCAAATTTTCTTCACTCTTATAAAAATAGATAATAAAGTTATCCTTAATGTATAAAATTTATAGTACTATGAGGAAAAATAAAAATAAAAATAGAATTAACACTTTCCTCATACTTTTAAAACATAATACCAATCCCTAATGTTATTGCTATGCAACAGAATAACGTTGTAATGATGCGAATGATTCTATCAGTGTCCAAAAATTCATTGGAGGTTGCCTCAAAGAAGGAAGGATACAAAATATATATGAGGGAATTATAAAATATATACGAGGCAATTGGAAATGAAAGAGAGTTTAGAATTGTTATAATTATGGAAAGATTGCTTTAAGGTACAAGATAAGAAATAAAATAATTTGTTAATTAGACATAAAGTGTAGGAATACCGAATCATATAAATATTTAGGGAATAAATAACAATATCATATCATATGACATAAAGTTTTAAGGAATATAATAATAAATAGAAAAAGAATATGTAAAAAATAAATAAAATAACAATATTAAAGGAATATAACTGTTCACTAAAGTTTTATGTTTTGTTTTTTAAAATTTTATTTTAATATTTATGTTTATTTTTTATTATAATATTTATGATAAAAAGTTTTCTTATCTTCATTATATATAAAGTAATGTTTTTTTATAAAATTTATCAAAAAAAAAAAAAAATTATATTTTTATAATATAAGTTTTTTTTAATAATGTAATTTTTTATTTTTATTTTTTAAATTGAAATTTCAATTAAAATTGGATCAATTTACTTTTATGATACATTTGTAAAATTAAAAAAAAATATATTTTAAAAATTTAATAAGTTTATTTTTATAATAATTTTTTTTTAATGTAACATTTAAAAAAAAATTATTTAAAAAAAATTAATGTTTCTATTAAAATTTGATAAATTTATGTATATATATATAATTTTTTAATTTTTTACTTTCTCAATTTTAAGTTTTAACCAAGTAAGATTACAAATGAATCTAATCTGATGTTATGCTGTGAAAAAGGTCTTTTTACTTTAAAAACCTTTTCCAAAATTGCATTAAACTTTTCATTCTAAGCATCAATTTCAAAACATTAACAACATTTTACTAAAACACATATTTTTAACAACTATAAGATCTCTGACGACCATTCAGTGTTCCCTTCAGCAAATTGATAAGATGGAAAATTCAAAGGTGGGTTATCCCATAAACTAAACTAAATTATCTGAATTTTTTTAATGGGGAGTGATTTCATTTTCGTCTGCCATTTCTGTTGTGTGATTCTTGGATGGTCATGCTGCATCATTTATCTGTGCAATTAAAGAAGAAATAAAAACAAATATGGTCCAGCCAACATAAATTTGTGCAATAAATTTTCCACAGAAAATTAAAAACAAATATGGTCTAGCCAACATTAGTGTAATAAATTTTCTGCAAAGAATTAAAAACAAATATGTTGCAGCAAACAATTGTGCAATAAATTTTCCACAGAGAACTAAAAACAAATATGGTCCAGCCGACATTTGTGCAATAAATTGTCCACAGAGAACCAATTTCTGTCATAAATCCTTTGTTTAAAAAGTTAAAACATAGGGCAGATTGTTTTTGTTACATATAAAGTACATACACATCAAAACACAGGCAGATTCAAATAGGAGAAACTGAGATTCAAACTGGAAAAACCCATTTTGGGTAGAAAATTATGTAATGTTATCCTATAAGAATATAGGAATTATACAATTTTTTTTATCTGGTTGAATCGGCGAGGGTAGGCTCCGGCTACCACTGTAACCTCTGGATATACTCATACTGCTTTGCATTTGGCACAAAGAGCTGATAGAGATTTGAACCAACAACCTCACCAAAAAAAATACTTCATCACTAACAACTTCACAAAAGTACTTTATTGCCAACTGATAAACATCTAAAAACACTACAATTATATATTTGTTGGAAAGGTTATTAATAGATAAAATGTATTATCTACAACTATGTTATTGCTTGTACAAGGAAAATCGCATTATAAATCACCGAAGTGGTTCACAGCATTTTCGAATTGAGATGCAGTGTTTGTCAAATCCACTTTGGTGGTAGCTGATCCTATCATTGTTTGGATGTCTGTCCAATAACCGAATCCCGAATACGGCAGAGACAGAATCCTTTACTCTAATGGGTCAATACATACAGCGACACCTTGCAAGCCTGGTTTGGATTTGGCGTCTGCCTGTTCCAACAGAAGGCAAGGCCAAGGCCAATCGCCATCCCAACCAATCCTGACGGAAAATTAGCACTGTGACATTACCTCTCTCGAGGAAAAAAACGAAAGAAAGTCAGATCTCTAACATATACAATTATTATCATAGAAGGAAAATCAAAAGAAAAACCAAAGAAGAGTGGTTTTAGTAATATTATTGTCAGCTTACAGGGATATAGATAGATTGACCAGTGCAATGTAAACGAAAGAAAATATGTAAAAGAGATGTTAAATTCGATTCTCACCCTGATTTATTTATGTTCCATACTTGCAAGCTATGTAACACAACTAAAATTATAATGATAGCTGCAAATTACAGATTCACCAATTAAAAAAAACCATAAACATTACTATCAGTGATGAACCCCAGGCTCCGAGCATGAGCTGAGTTGGTCGTAAGGATTGTAGCAGCATCGGATGTGGCAATGGCTGGTTGGGCGGCTTTTCCTCGTAGGAAAGGGCGTCGGCCTGCTACCTGCCAGATGAGAGGCCGGCGCCATCTCCCCTGCGAAGGAAACCCACTCAACCCCGATTATCTTATGATCATCCTCCTCCTCTTATTCTACTCTCAACTGAATGGAGAAGAGAAGCAGTATATATGGGCGGTTTGAATGCTCTGTATCACACGCTGTGTAGATATGTTATGGACCATCCAATTACTTGAGTATAGGGTTAGGTGACGCCATCCTGCTTCTGTCATGACTTGGGTTCCGCACCTCCCCTGCTTCTGTCATGGCTCATGTGTTAAGCTATCGAGGGTTGTGGCATATAATATTATAAACCACGCGGGAAAGGGAATAATCGCTATTTATGGAGTAGTCTAAACGTTTTGTTTTCCGATAACATTTTACAGAATTCCGATAACATTTTAGAGAAAATAAAAATATGCAGGCAAAATTAGAATCCAGAATCCATGGAGATAGAATACAATCTAAAGCTCTATCCAAGTTCCAACCGAAAGGAGACATCAGATTCAATGGATAAAGTTACATAACGTCCAATCAACGCCAACATTGGTGCATTTCAGACGTCGTACGGGAGGAGAGCATCATGGAGTGGAGAGCACTTTAGCTGGCTTCTAGACACGTGAACCTAAATCGTGGACAAAGAATCTGAGATCAATCTTTGTCTTTAATCAAAACATATAAAATAAAATAAGTAGTAGATATGCTTTGTAAATCTATATTGTTGGATAAATAAGTATAAAGTTCTAATTAAAAAGAAAAAAAAAGATATTATATTAATAAAAGGTAAGAGTAATTTTCACATTTATACAAGTTGGATCCTAAAAAGCTTTGGAGCCAAATTTTAAAACACAATACTAAAGAAAATAATAGGATTCCCTCAACATAGTGGAATTCCTACCTTACTAATGCCATGGACACCATTCCTATTGTCCCTACAAAGGAATAAGTTTTTTCTTAAGATGACATAGTGTTCGGGGTTAAGCGGCTCGCAAATGGGAAAGCTAAGGACATTGAAGGCTACCAAGCTGAAATTTTTAAAATCGGAGGGCCTATCCTTATCCCTCACATACACAAGTTCTTCAATTTAGCAATCAAGCAGGGCTTCCCTAAACCCTGGACGCAAAGCCTCATTGTTCTTGTTTTTAAAAATGGGGATAGAAACATTCCCTCTAATTACAAGACCATTATGATTAGCCCGATTTTAGCCAAGCTTTATGGAATTCTTTTGGAAAAGAAGATT
>ML779701.1:983547-999076 GCA_009831015.1 Picea engelmannii | reverse complement strand
TAATAAGTTGTAAATTGAATATTAAAACGAAGTAAAAAAAATAATAAGTTGTAAATTGAATATAAAAATGAAGTAAAAAAATAATTTGTAAATTGAATATAAAAATGAAGAAAATATTAAATAGTTTAAGTTTCAGAGTTTCGTTTGATTTATTACTATTACAATCATTTATGCATGGGGTCTAGGAACAATGACAATCGATGAGGCAGAGGCTTACGCTCTCTTCGAAGGCATTAGATTGTCCCACTTGGTTGGGGCATGAAAACTAACAATATATGGAGATTCCATGATGGTAATAAGGACAATTGTCCATAAGATTATTGCAGGGGGTAAAGTTTACTTTGGCATAATGTCAAGGTCCCTAGCTCTCGTGAAAAACCTTAACAAATACTCCCTTTTTCACATTAAAAGAGGCCTAAACTTGAAAGTTGATCAAAAGGATAAAGAGGGGACTTTCCTAAGGAAAGGAGAACTCAAGGTTAATGGAAGCGTTAGGCTTCTACCCATCCCCTAAATTATCATGAAATGAGTTTTCATTTTAGTGCAAGGTCGACGGTATGAAGGATTAAATGATCCAGGCCTCGCACATTTCAAAGGACATTGTATTGAGTTCAACATTCACTCGAGCACATGTGGGTTATCTCTTCTAGGATTCAACGTGATGGGTCTATTGTTTTTGCAGGGATAAATGCGCCATCTAGCTTCATATCGGTGGCCTTTCCCTCCCACTCCTGGGCATTTTCACGACCTACAAGTTCCAAATTCTTGTTTCTGAAGGGTGCAGGTCGGGTATTTTCATTCACAATGATTTCAGGATTTCTAGGCCTCCCCTTAAATTTCTCTCTTGTGAGTCTGCTGGTCTCTCTCTAGGTTGAATTCCCCTGCTCTACCAATACCGAGTTGGTATAAAATTCCCTAGGTTCTCATAATTTTGGGCCCTCATTTGTCATTTTAAGAATTGGGAATTTTCATCCCCTCTGGTTTTTGGGTCCTTCTGTTTTGAGCCACTGGAGAGTCCAACTTCACAAGTTACCCGCGGTAGTAATTATCTTGTGCATCCCTTGGGGTTAGTGAGGGAAGATTCCATTGGCTTGGATTTTCTTCAATGCAAAGGTTTTTTCAAAGTTAAGCACTACTACATTGGGCTCATTTTCTGACAATTTACCGACACATGTTCGTCGCCACAACATTTTAAGTATGATGAAGGTTACAACCCATTTTTCGTCGCGTCATCTCTATTGCAATTACGATGATCATGATTTCATCGCAATACAGACAAAAACATTTGTCATACCATCGAATGATGTGGGTCCCAAATTCAGGTTGTTCTCATCGTTCGTCCATCGTAAGAGCGACTAACCTACGACGAACGTGCCCCATCAATTCATCTCAAATCCATCATGTTGTCATCACTAGTATGTTGAAAAATCGACCAATAGTCATTGTAAGAGTGACTAACTGATGAAAAACATGCCTCATCAGTTCATCTCAAATCCATCACATTTTCGTCTCTACTGCATCGAAAGAGCGACTAAGATAAGACAAACCATGGACAAATGTTCTTCAAAATATCATTAGAATCTCATCGAACTATCAACAGGGTACCAACGAACCATATGTATTTCCGACGGTTACTGGGTGAGGAAGAAAATACGATGCTAGTTGAACCTTCGACGAACAAGGGCATCGATGGTCCAACGAAGGGTTATTATTTATAAAAAAATATATGTTGTTTCTTCCAATGTATTGTTCCCGTAGGTATTGACAATAAAATTCCATAGGGATTTCAGTTGGAGTCCAATTCCACCTGAGCTCTGCAAACAAATTAGCTACACAAATGACATATATGAAAAAAGAAACCATGTGGATTCCCTGAGGATCATCCTGAGGGGAATCTCTAACCATGGTTATTTCATTAGGAATTTTAACCAAAAGGATAGATTTCAACTTCAAAATTTGATCCTTTATTAATTATCTCATGGATTAGTGGTACCCAAGATTCATTGAAATGAGAATCATCCTTTTCTCCATACATTTTACTAATCATGGAAGTAGCATATTTAAAAGGTTCCGAAAGAAGCCGAGTTGGGTAAATTTTGTTATCCTAAGTTTTGAATTGCGATATCCACCATTTACCCATCTCCTTTCTAAAACCTTACTAAATACCTCCACCTAGTGAGTGCTCAATGATAATTCAAGTTTTCTTTGTGTATATATAGAGAGATCAAGGCTATATATTTTGTATTAATATTGTAGGTTTTTCTTTTGTGATTCACTAGTTGTTCATTGTATAAAGATGTGGATGGTGCACTTGAAAGGGTTATAGAGAACTTAGAAGAGAAAATTGATGATTTTCAGAAAGGACTACAATCACTTATAGCTGTGAAAAAGGTGGCTAGACAAGGTGGAAATGATGAATTAACCTTACTACAAAATATTTGGAAGATGCTACTAATGACATAAGACATTGCCTTCTCCAGAACATGGAAAAATCAGATGAGAGGAAAATTTGAGAACTTGTAAAGGTTGCAGAGGGAACAATATTGGGACCTGATTGTGTTGATGATTCCCAAATGGATTTACCATGGCATATAGACATGCAGAGTGAAAGTGATGAAGATGAAAATTATGATTTTGCATCGATGTGGAGGCTAATTTCATTATCTTTCTAGTGTTCCAAGGTGAATGCTTTGCATATTTTCTATCTTTTAACTTCTCTTAAAAGTAACAATGCCATAAACAATCATTTTAATTTTTTTTGGTATTAAATGACGAATGCTTTGCACATTCTCCATCAAATTCTATTTGATAGAATTAAAACCAAAGTCAATTGTTCCATTGTTTTTGACATAAAATGATAGTTTCTTTTAGTGTATAAGATGTCGATGTCTGTCAAAACATAAAACATGTATTGCTTTTAGTGTGTAATATATTGTTGTCTGTCAAAACTCAAAACATGAATTTCTTTTAGTGTTGTAAGCTCCTGCATCTGTTTACATGATCTATCTTGAGAAAAACAATGCTTAAGATGTTTAGTTTTCATAATCTTCACAATGTAGGTGGAAGAATGGTTCAAGGAAAGTAGATTTTCTTAAGTCCCTACATTTTCTTAAGTCTACAACTCCTTTCCCAACACTATTATGTCCAAACATTTATACTCAAACCACCACCATTCTTTGTTTCCAAGTATTAATTTTTTTACCATTAAACTCATGATTACCTTCCAACATAATGTGTGACAAGTTTCCCATGTTTATAGGTCAAACACACCAAACAAATTCGAATAATTTACCTACGCTTCATTGATATAAATTTTCATTTATTGATAGCCTTATTGTTGTCCCACACACCAAAGTGATCAAGTAAAACCCTATTGTTTTCCCAAAACCAATGTGACCAAGTATAGTACTACAAATTGTAGAGATTTCAGTGACATCCCTACTACTGCAAACAACTCAACAAATGCCTCAGATATGCACAAAATGAATTCTCTTCCAAAAATTCTTTCACACAACCAAAAATTTCTAGAAATGAAAAACCAAATTTATCCTGATTGTGCTAAAAGACTATTACTGTTCCAAAATTTACTTGCTAGTTGTACTATGATCGGCTCTTGTTTTTGGTTACTAGTCGACCTAATTGTTGCAGCCCTTCTGCACCTTCAATCACATGTCAGTCCTACAAATTAAATGTATGTTCACTATGTGGCATTTGTGGTTAGCCTTGTGTCTCTTCTCGTCAATCCTGTGATCTTGTGTACCTAAGATACATTACTCTTTCCAATGAACAATGTGGTCTCAATCTTCCTATCGCTTACGACTCATGGCTTCTACCCGTGACATAGCACAACCTCAGTGTCTATAACAACAACTATTGTAACATGTCCCTACAACCCCAATTCCTATCACTATTGTCCTTTGGGGATTTCCTTGACATTGTGGTTCCGAAATGTGTGTGGTTTCCCCTCCTTATACATACAATTGTTACCGTTATGCAAACATATCATCTCCTCTGCACACAAACTATCTGTGGCCTAGTCATGGCATTTTCTTGTAGCAGATTGATTGCAAACCCTTAAGTTTATGACCTCAAATTCATATTACAATATGCATGCACACAATGCACTACAAACTATCCTCCAAAATGAATATTTCCTCCCACAAATAGCATAAGTATTGGTTAAAAACACGAGTAATCGAATAGATCAAAGTCAAACTAAAATATTAAACCAAAAAATAAAATACCTCCAAGTTGGCTTTAATTTCCAAACACACAGTATCTCAAGGTTGACTTTCTCTCTTTTATCCAATTGATTTGTGAGCAGTCCCTCGATCTCTGTCTTTGGTCGATGCAGTCCCTAGGTCCTCACCAACTTTCTCCTTGAGTCTTTCTTGTTGTGGCTCTAATATCATATCAAATTTACACACTGAAAACATAGACAAAAATATATAGTTACATATGAGAGAATACTCAATTCACTTCATTATTCAATTTTTTTTATCAATATGATTATAATACATCTCAAATCCCATAACGGAGAGAGAGGACCAAGATTCCATTAACTACCTTAATTGAGTCACTAATTATGCATGTTGATTTATTTATTACTTATTCTAAAAGTATCTACTATGTGCAATGACCATTACATAAATAAATATATCGACATGATCACCCTTGTTGAGCAATCAAGGTTGCATAACAATAAAAGAAATCTAGCTAGTGGATGGTGACGTTTCCGTCAAATGAAGTCAATGTTTCAAATTATCATAGTCCAAATGAAAATTCATCAGTGATGTTTATATTTTCTAGCATGCAGAAATCCGTAATTTGTTTTTTTGTAATTAAACTCTACTTGTGTTGCATGAGCTATATGGAATTGCCAAGAAGTTATGAGACATAAGTTATCATAGTTTCAAAGGTAGATGCATAGTTTATAACTCAAAGAAAAAACACTCTAAATGCACTTGTGACTCTTAGGTTAATCTTGAACTCTTCCAATGTACATTTCATCATGTACTTGTTCAAGATCTACTTTTGGAAAACATATTGCTTCCTTCAATTAGTCAACCACAAAGAAACAAGAAATATTTACATATTTTTGTACATCAAACAAGCTACATCTATTTATACACATCTTTGTGTACGGGAAGACAGAGAGGGAACACACACACACACACACACACACTAGAAACCAAAACAAACATATGTAGGACACATGTAGATTCCCACATATTTCTTGTGCACTAGAGAATACATGCGCTCCATATTTGATATATCACAACAAAATCTAGCATTAGAAAGCTTTCCTAGTACAAACATACTTTATGCCACTTGAATTCAAATTAGTTGACCCTTTGGTGTGAGATTCCCATGATCATGTTGAAAAGTAGAAAGTGATTTCAGATGACATCATGTGAGCCAGATACTAATCTCAAACAAAAAATTGTGCATTCAGTTCATAACATGAAAGCGAGAACTGTGAAATTCTGAGATGAAAAGCAAGGGATCATACTTCCCCGAAATCAATGCTAAATAGTCAAATGTTGGGGGGACATGATGTGAAATGACATATACAATCACAAGTATAGTTGCAATACCTTTGCATAATCGTGTGAATCCTAAGAATAGGATAGTACCACAAATAGATAAAAATAACATATAAAAACAACAATATGTACAAATCAAGTACTTAAACCTTAATCGACATGTATGTGCAATTAATGAAAAGAATATGAGGTAAATCAATCACTTAAAACGGGAAAAAATATCAACATATTATAAGCCATAATTCAAAGCATGATGTAATGAGTTTCATTAGGTACTTGGGTCTCATACATGGATGATGACCCACATGACATATCAATATCTAGTACAAATAGCAAAGATAAGCTTCATGATAATTGTATGTGAGACATGTTAGTGTCCTATAAATAGGTTGTTAGGATGTGAGTAAAAAATGTATGATAGGGTGAAGTCATGCTTTGGTCTCATAAAGACCATGGCATGATTTCTCTTAGGTTATGAGTAAATGGGTTTGTGATTGATAAATGTGTTTGAGTAAGGTCATAAAATAAAGTTGAGTCATGAAACATATGGTCTTGGTGCCAAAGGTATGGTTTGCCATGTCACTAAAAAGTCATTATACGAGGTCATGAGGTCAATTCAAGTCAGTTAGATTCATTCTTTTCACGGTTCAAAGAATTTCATAAGCTTAAATCTATCAGAGGCACTTGGCATCATCAAGCAATCATTGTGCAACACAAGTTGTTGCACAATGTCCTAATGGTGTGCAAATAAAGTATGAAGGTACAATGAGGTATGCTTGGTATAACTGATTGTTTAGTTTGATTTTATCATTCAAATTGTTCCTCCTCCAGGTGAAGAAACCCCCCATATATCGCTTTCTTCCTTTGCAAATTCAGAATCTTCCATCCAAGCTCATTGTACTTTTTGTACTGCAGGGGACACTGCACATAACGTTGAACATAACGATGCGCATCTGCAAACGATTTTTCTCTCACACCTCCCAACACACTTTTCAGGTTCTTGGCTGAAGTTTGAAAGGAAAACCTTTCTAATGAACCCAAAGCTTTCAACTTCGCCTCAAATCTATGTCCTTTGCTTTATCAAATTAATTTTTTGCAATTCGTTGCGCATTTGCAGACACTACATTTTTTGCTGTGCACAATTGTATTTTCTCATTTTCAAAAGATATTGATATATACCAACATTATGGAAACTCCAGAGGGAAGAAGAAGGAATACAAAGGGTGGTGATATCGTCGTATTTGAGCCTCAAGGTTTAAATTTAGTGAATGTATATCCAACAAGTAGAGTCTCTTTTGAAAAAGTGAGTTGTATTAGGTTTTGTGAAAAGCTACAGGGATACAACATGTAGGCGGCAAAGGATTTTGCATTAAGTTTTGATGGCATTAGGGATAATGTGGGAAACCTCCAATTTCAAGTTTTTGAAGATACTATTGTTGCTGCAACATAGATCCATGCTCATGGAGAACAATGGTTTAAAGGTATGCAATTGGATCTATCCTACTATCAAGATTTTTTGAAACCTGAATTTAGAAACACTGACTTTGGAGCCAACATACCTAGAGAGATTCTATTGGAAAGTCATAGTAAGTTGTTGAGGCTAATCCAAAGATTCTTCATATGTGAAGGGAGATTCACTAGGGTCTACCAATACCATATCATAATTTTAATGCATTTCACTAGTAAGAAACCCTTGAATCTACCCTATTACCTTTTCAAAAGCCTAGGAAAGATGGCTGACATAGTACAAGTAAGGAGAGATCAAAGAGAATCTAGCCTCTTCCATTTTTCTTTGATAAAGTTGTTGGTATTAGAAGAGCCTATAAATATGAAACAAGATTGAGATTTTTTTTGTAGCATCATCACATATAGTAGTTGATTCTTCAAACAACCATCAAAGCATGAGAGACACACATTCGTCAGTAGCGAAGATCGCCACTTTTGTTCATCAAATTTCTATAAAGGAAAGGGAAAAGGAAACTGAGGAACTTGCAGTAAGTCAACAAGTTGAAAAGAAAGGGAAAAAGCTTCAATTTTCCCTAGAAAAGGTCATATCCCCTAACAAACCAGTTACTAGGTCAACAACTAAAAGGATGCATGCCATGCACTCATCACAAGTACTCGAGGAAGATCCAAAGGATTTCACATAAGAAAATTATCATAGTGACAAAGACAACCTAATCATTGAGCTAAAAGAACAACTAAGGAAAGCCCACTTTATCATAGCACAGTTGCAACATGAAAATAGGGAAATGAAGAAAAAGGATTTGGAACATAATTCTAAGAAATACATCTCAACAACAAGTGAAACATCATTCCCTATGACTCCAACAAGCTCCAAAACAAAGTGCGAAGGGAAGACAATGGAACCGAGCTCAGAAGTGAAATAAATTCCTAGATTTATTGTTCCTTTGACTAGATCCTCAACTAGGAAGTTGAAAACCCAGGAGGAACCTCCAACAACAAATCAACCAACTAACAAAAATGATGATGGGGGACAACACATTTTCAATAGGTTAAGGAAGTAATTGAGAGAAGCACAATATATGGTAATTCAACAAAGGGAGGAGAACAAAAAAACAAAGTTGAAATGTAAGGAACTCCTTAATCAATGTGAGCCTGCAATGGACCATGCCATATTTATGGTGAAAAGGAATCTTCCTCTACATAAACAACTTAAGAATATATATAAGCAACATCTGACCTTGAGAAAGGAAAACAGAGCCCTCAAACAAAGCTTGCAACAATTAGAGATAGAAAAGAAGGGGAAAGGCAAGCTTGACTTGTTTGTTGAAGCAACATAGATTTAATCCCTTGGAGATAAATCCATCAAATTTTCCTTTACAATAGAAGATCCTAATTCCAAATTATTATACTCTCCTAACTATTCAGATGGTGTTCTTGTGCATACTAGTATCTTTAATGTATTATTATACATGTTCATTTTTTGTTGCCCAAATACATTTCAGAAATATCAGATTTGAGTTGTGAAAGAAAATTTACATTTGCGCATCAGGCACACTGCACAACTATATCAGTGTATTTTTTAAGGAGCGGTATAAATTTCTTGTCAAATTTTGGAATGGGATATTTCAATTGAAAAACAAGATAAAATCTATTGCATCAATTTAACCAAAAAGATCAAGCAAAAGAAAGAAAATATTAAAAGGGTCAGTTGTTGCACAATTGTTAAACACTATTGCACAACTCCGTTGCGCTTTTCCTATAGGTTGTTGTTGCGCAATAGGAATGCTGCACAACGGTGATAGAGCAACCAGTTTGTTGCCAAATGGAAAAAATCAAGTCATCATAGGTGTCATATCACCTCCAAAAAGTATCAAGGTCGAAGAGCATCATTTTAGGGACTCAAAGATTGATTTTGATCAAGTTATTATGATGTAATTAATGAGTCCAAGTTGACTCCTTTTTCTTAGCAGTTTTTAGAATATTTTTTTGTTGAATATGTGAAATTGCTAGCATTATCATATAATGATAGTTGGATTCGAATTTTGCAGCATAGGAAAATATTTTTGTATATATTTCATGTAGCTATGAAAGCTAAGGGTTGGCAAGTGTGTAAGGAAGAGACTATTGAATACTTTTTGTAATTTCTCTCTGATATTAATGAAATTATCGGGTTAGAAGTCCCTAAGATTGGACTCCAGAGATACATGTGATTGTATTAATTTATGCATGTGATCTTACAGTTTTGTCTTATAGTTTAAATGCATCTATGTTATATGGCTTCTTCTTTGTGTTAAGCTAACTTGTATGTATCAAAATTCATCTGTAGCCGATGCTCTATTGCATGTAATTTCATTTGTCCTTCTACCATAATCACCTTGGGATTCATCTTTGTTAGATGCCCTAAGGGGTTATTTGTGTTCTCTATGATCTTTTGTCTACAATGATATCTAATTGGCCTAAAGAAATGCTCTCTATCTTGACTCTGATAAGTCACTTCTTAATGTACCAAGTGTCCAGTAAACCTTCATTGATTTCTGACTTTTCTGTGACTCCATTGCCCAATGAACTTTCTATCCACATTTCCACCAACACTATAAATCCAAATTTATCTTAGAGATCTAGCCTTTGAGCATAAGACCAAATCAATCCTTTTAGTGATTGATTTGAAGAGAGAGATCCCCCTTTGGGTTGGAAGGTCTAGATTCCAGCCTCAAGTTTATTTGTGGTTACCTTTGTGATTTGCCTCCTCAGCCAAGGAAATTTACAGAGTGCTAACAATACACAACCATCAAAGGGGTGTTATGTTCTTATTAATGGATATATTGCTTGTAAACGTGGAAGTTGTATAGAGTTCAATATCTCTTACTTATCAATCATATTACATGTAATCTTCATCCTAGCTCATACAAAGGCAATTTGATGTCTATGTGTTTTGTACATAAATTAATTAAAAAAAACTTGTTCATGTGCAGATTTGGAAGAAGCCTCATCATTGACTTTAATGTAACTAACTAATGCATGAAATAAATACTACACAATGTAACTAACTAATGATGCAATAGAAGTAAATGATTTGTACCTTGTTGGAAATGCGTTGTGGATCATGGAGGTGACCGTCCTTCAAACCTGCATTTGTCAAAGACAATAATAGGTTAAATGACTGAATAATAACTAAACATATATGATCTTGCATTTGATAGATAGAATTAAATGTTATATGACTGAATAATAATTACACATGTATGACACTCTAGAAATACTAAAGGGGAATACCTCATGAATGAGCTCCTCTTGGTTTCGAGAATAATTTATTCTCTACTAACATGATCAACCACGTGAATGTGGAAGCTCGTTTCCCCACCCCTCGCATCACTCTTAATTCCCCATACCCAATCATGCATAACAACTAGCAAAACAATAATTAAAGGTAAACATAATAAAGAAGGTATATGCATATAAAACATATAAGGTTCACACACAATTAGCAAAACAAATAATTGTATAGTCAATAATTTATGTTAATAAAATTTGTCCTGAAAATATGTACATTCAATTATTTTTTGTTTCTTCTTTTTGATAAAATTCATGAGTAAATCATCATCACCGTCTCGATCCCAACCTTTAACCATTGGGCCCTATACTGTTGATGGAAGGAGTTGGGTCATTTCAAGCATTGTACTACTTCTAGTAGTAGGATGTGGATGTTGATGCACTACAGGGTCATCCATTACAATAACAAAAAATGTAAAAAGGACATGGTTAGTTATTATTCATAGCAGTGTTTCATTAGTACAAATATCATTACTATGTTTTTTACCTAGAGGAGTAGTGAACACCATTGGTTGGATTGTCGTCAGTTCCTCTCTTCTTTGAGCACCCTCATCTACATGCTCTGTCATTGAAACAATAAAGGTTATAAGTACACCATATGAAGGAAATATTTATAATTATCATATTATACATTTTATTTTAAAGACACACATATCATGATGGATTTACGAACCACTAGTATCATGGGGTTTCTTTTCCACCACTGTCAAATGAACCAGTGTTTCTTTCCTACTTAAAATAAATAGGCACATAATTAATTGATGGGTTAAATTAGTTCCCAATATATTTGAAAAGTAATCAACAACTGCAATCTTGTCATTTTATTTACCAACTCATATGAAGGGTCAGATTGTGTCAGTGATCCCTTCCTTTGTTGAATTTCCACCACATCTTGAAAGCAAAACTTGAATCCGAGCATCAAGTCTTCTTCGGTGGCGATAGTGTTGAATGTATCCCCCTGCATCGCATGGCATAAGATATGGATTTTTTCTTATTGGTTTCAATTAGATAAAATTTGCATGATGATATGTATAATATGAATAAAGTATTTGGTACTTACAGTTCGATCTTGTAATATCAAGTAACCACATTGGCCAAGTTTGTGTTGCCCATGTTTTTCTAGTCTTTCCTTGGTTGTTTTTTACGTGTCTAGGAGCCTACGAAAAGTTTCAAGTATGTTATAAGATATTGTAATTTTTTCTATGGAACTTAACAAAATTTACCATATTCAATTCCAAATATCATATATTACCTTCCAAGGCCAGGTGGTGTCTTCCCTTTGTTTCTCAATGCACTCTCTTTGTGTCATCCTGCATATTCTTCTATTCCCTCTCGGGAATGGCCAAAGGACAATCATACTTAGGGTTATTTTTCAATTGAACACTATAATGATCTATGACGTATTTCAAATATGTACTAACCCTCGAAGTGATTTTGGACTCATTGAATAAATCACAAAACAGGCCGACCATATGGTCTATAAGATTATTTTTCAAATCTTTATTCTGGGTATTCCATTGTGTGTGAATGTTGGGCCCAAAAATCTCTAAAGCCTGGTTGTGCAAGGTCCTGTAAAAAATATTGTTTCCTAAAAAATTATATGATAATTGGATTAAAATAATATGAAAGATGTAGGTTTCAATCAAATGGTAGGAACTATTTAACATATTCAAAAATACCTGTAATTGGTTGTATATTTAAGGGAACCAAGTTTTTGTCCACCAAATAGTTGATGGAGAGTTTTCACGAGCTTTGAACATGTGTTTCCCCAAGATAACAATTATTTGGATACGGAGAACCAATATCCTCATGATATTCACCCTATAGATCCTCATGTGTGAGGTATAGTGTGTGCGGTGGGGGCATCTCATGGGCCCTAGGAGTTTTAGTCCTTCGAGCCACAAATGAAGATGCAAATAGCCTCACAGGTATGTGGCTTGTGCTAGGACATTGTGGGGTTTGTGCATCACTTCCACCAGTAGTGTCCTCATGACCAGGCTATCTTGTTGTATGCAAAAATTCCTATAGAAAGAAAACATTAGAGTATTGCTCATATACCAATAACAAATAAAATTTCATAAATCAATATAAATTATATATATATATATATATATATATATATATATATAAAATTGCGCTTACCCCAATTGTTTTATATCCTGCCTTAAAATTCTCATCCTTTCTCTTCCCTCCTCTATAAGTGGCTTAGACCTAGACAATTCAATGAATTCCCTATTTTCCTTTCTGAAGGCCTTTAGAATTGTTTCCATCGGGTTGATGGAATCATATATTTCATTCCACACATCATCGTGCTTTGATGGTGTGCTCGTCTAATACAACAAATAAACATGTTAATTCAATTATTGTAAGCTAGAATTGATATGAAATCATTGTTATACCTTCTACGAGCTAGTTGGTGCCTTCCCATAATCACCCTACCATATTATATGATGCATGACAATTTATAATGTTATAAAATAATCTAAGAAGCATGATCTATTGAAATGTATATTGAAGATATAAAAAGGAAAACATTAATTACATGTTTGGTATACTGGTAGAACATATTTACCCCCATAATAACAATGCTTCCATCGATTCAATTCAAATCATAATAGACCAACAACTCTTCCCCTACAAATCATTTTTTCACCGCACATACAAATATTCAATTTCCTTCATGCCCCTCAAATATGCAATTGGGTTGCTTTGTTGTTGTCCAGGGTCTTGTACTGTTAATAAGCCTTGCAATATTCCCTGACGCCTTTGGCCTTCCATCAATATACACAATCACTCCTTTATTGTGATCGTTGTCTTTTAGCTTTATATAAATTGAAGAGATTTCATATCTCTGCATACTTGGCATATATCAGACCAACCTGAACTAGTCTCCATAGTTGTAGCATGGTATGACATACTTCATCAACTCAAAAAGTCCTCAATCTTTCACCTTTATGCATCAATGGAGAATATACCTAGACCATGTATGGATGACAAAGAAATGCGATAAATTCTCTCATTGACACAGAAGTCGGTGTCCAATTGAGGAAGTTCATTAGGTACCCATCGTCTCACTAGATGTTTGTACCTCAAAGGAACCTCGACGTCACCTAAGCCCTCATTGTCATAAGAACATGAACCTCCTTCAACACAAAATAATTCCATGCACCTACAAAAGTTTCTTCTAACCTTTTCACCTCTAGTTTATCTCACCCTATTAGATGTGTTGGAGGTAAAAATTTCCCCCCTTCCTCCAGAAATTCCCTCAATTGAGGATGATATGTATGAAAGGTACCTGTTCGGTTGTATCTAAACTCCATCGAATGATAAAAAATAGTTAGCAAAAGGGGATAATTAATGCACAATGAATAATTTGGTACTATCTTTATAATTTGACATTTTCCTTCTTATTCCAAACGAAGCATGTTGTGATGATGTTGTACACTTGCATGAAGGAATTCAAGCATCCACTACATCCTCCATCCAAGACAAGGGTTTGGTAGGTTATGTTCCTTTCCAAAATTCTAAATTTGATAATGAATACCATGATAATTTGAAGAGGATAGATGTTGTAGAGAAATACTTGGAAGAATGAGAAATTGTAAGTGCTCCCACTAGATCATGTGATGAGAAACATGGTGGCCAAGAGAATGGTGGTGTTGGAACTCTTTTTGTGATTGGGAGACATAGATGGGACATGGATTGTTGGTTTATTCATGGAAATCTCATATATGATATGGATGGTGATGCATGAAGAGGACATTGCATATCTTATTTCCTTTGAACTTGGACAACTTAAATATGTTGAGGTATGCAATGCATTTTATATTGTTTAACAACATTTGTATGTCCACATGAATGGGGTAGATATTTTGCAACACAAGAAGCATTGTCATCACATTACATATGCATACATTTTGTAGGTGTTGATATATTTAGTACATACCCTTTATATATGAAAAGAATTGGCAAGGGGGTGTATTTTTAGGGCTGCATTACATTTGGGACACCATCATGCACAATTTTTACATATGGAAGCATTTTTCAACCTTCCAAAGGACTGCAACAATCCATAAATCATGAGTTGTTTTTTTTTTTTTCGAAATGTGATTTTTGATTACATACATCACGTGGAGGTTTAATCGAGTGAAACAAAGAGAGGATTTTTTTTTTTGTAGGATTATCTTGGATCCACGTTCTAATCCATTGTTTCTTGACGCTATGACATGTGACCTATATGGTAGCAAAGGAGGAAGGTTGTTGGAGCATGTTTATCAACTTTTGGAGAGGCAGGTTGTAGTGCAGGTTTGGAAAGTAACATGTAGCAGTAAATATTTTTTTTTTGCCGTCAGTGGCCAAAATTGCATGAAATCCCAACAAATTGTTTCATTTACTCTCAACTTAATGATGGTGAACTTCACCTTGAATAAATTTCCATCTCACTTATCCAATCTATCAATGCTTCCTCTTTCAGACTTCCATCATAATATGAGACTTCAACTTTGGCTCCCCGATTCTCTTCAAAACTCCAATAAACTAAGTTGCGACAACTACTTATTAATTATTTTCTTGTTCTTCTTCTTTTTTTTTCCTTTGAACCACTAGGTTTTGGTTCACAACTATGTAGTCTTGTCTCCAACTCTTCAATTCTTCTTCTCAACTCTTGTATTTTCTGGGTTTACACCAGTGCTTCTACCTCTTCTTGAGATCACTATAATTCTTACCCTCCTAATTCTTAGAGTTATAGGGAACTACACCTTTGGGGTTTATTTCAATCACATAAATCTTCTTCTAACACCAAAGTTCCTAGTTACAAGTGTAATGGTCCCAACTCAGGCTCAATGCACCTAGATTCACACCACATAGGTTACTTGCACTTATATTCACATCACATAGGTTACTATATATATATGTCATGGGGAAATATGTACAATGTTTTGTAATGTATCATCATGTCTAAGCGAATAACTTGAAAGTAAGGATGGTGTACCACGCATTCCTAACACCATCAAAGCCTTTTGACAACATTTCAATGGAATTGTAAGTTGGATTTCCTGCAACTTGATAAAGGAATGGCTATGGTACATTCAGATTGACAAGTTCTACATTTTAGTCATATTGTTATCCACATCTTGTCTCATGTGAAAATATTCACTACTTTATGTTTGGGTTTGGATGTGTGTCAA
>ML779701.1:884276-901061 GCA_009831015.1 Picea engelmannii | reverse complement strand
CCATCTATGCCAAAGGGGGAGATTGTTGATTAAGGTTGGTTGTCATTGATGTCAACCCTTGAAGAAAGCCCTGTAGCACAAAGGTTTGGGTAATGGACCCAATATTGTTTGATGTAAATATGAATCATTATTGTTTGGTCATTGTTAATAAGAATTAAATATGGATGAACTCCAAAGTGGTCCCCTTATGGTGAAAGCCCTCACGGGCAGAGGCTTTGCGGAGTAAGAGAACCCATGCTTAATTGTAGAATAATCAGATGAAGGATAGTTAATTTATCAGGGAAGCTATCCTATATGGATATTTCTTGTCATGCCATTTCCGGTGGTATGTGGAATGTCACATAACTCCTCACGGTTAGAGAGTTATGACCATGAGAATTTGGAGACCCCACGTTTGGGTAATGGACCCAAGTTTGTTTGATGGGTAACACTATGAGTTATGATATATTTTCAGATAATACTATTCTATATGGATAGTACATGTCATGCCATTTCTGGTGGTATGTGGAACGTCACATAACTCCTCACAGTTTGAGAGTTATGGCCTTACAAAGTTGGAGGACCCTCACATGTCATCTAGAAGCCCCAAAAGGTCAAACTAGTCAAAGTGGTTTAAGAGATTTCAAAAGGTAAATAATAAAGTGAAGTAAAGAGTGCATTATAATTCAAATTGAATACAAAATAAATTATTTCAATAATAAGTTTAATGAAGAAATTAGAAGTGGGTTAACACTAAAATAAGGAAAGTTAGGCCAAGTGACCTAGAAGATGTTTTTAAGGAAGCTACTTGGAGAGTATAAATAAGAGACAAGGCTCTCTCATTTTAATCACATTTGAGCATATTGAATATCTATATGTGTCTGAGGTAACCAAGGATATCTAAGCCGAAATTTTGAGGGAAGGTGAAGAAAAGAAGGCCGAAATGTAAGGAAGGATAAATTCTTTTGATGGTGCTTTCTAAGGTATGTTATTTACAGGTCATCTCACCATTTTCGCTATAAATTTTTTTGTATAATTATTCAGACCGTGAAATTGCTATGACATTGAGAAAACATAGCTAAGTATCTGTGGTAAAAAATTCAGCTTGTGGGTCGTTGTATTTTGGGAGTTACACTCCGTGGAAAATAGGGTTTGTGGCTAGTCCTAAAACTAGTCAAAAACAAGTGTTTTGGGTAAAAATGTCATAACTTCTTCATAACAAATCCAAATTTAGTGAGACAAAATGTGTTGGTTAGGTTATAGTCTATAGTATGTTGTGTAATATTTTTATATTATTTCAACAAATATTCCATGCAGGGCACACTGTACAAAGTCACTCTCTAGAATAAGCCAAAATTCAACAAGGTATGCCATTTTTTCTATAACTCCTTTTCTGAGAGGTTCCAAGTTGTTTAAATTGGAGGAATTGCATAAAACACACTGAAGAAAATCGTGTATCAGTTTCATATATTTATACATTACAGGTACAAAGTTATTATTACTTCAAGTTAGGGTTGTTGACTAATCAAAAACTAGGCATGTGAGACTAAAGAAAAGTTTGATGAAAATGCTAGTCTCTTATTGTTAAAGTTAAGGAAGTTTTGCAGGAATGTGATAATATACACCAGGTCTATTACAGAGCTACAAATCAGATTTGGATGATGAAATTGATGATGTCTTTTGGTTGAGGTACATGTTGAGTACATGGTCAAGACAAGTAGTTGATGAGTTGGCACATACATGAGGTGTTTAGTTGATGATGTTGGTACATATTGATGAGTCATATTTGATGAGTAGTTGACACATGATTGGTACATACTTAGTACATGGTTGGATGCATTTGTTTATGGTACATGTTGATTACAGGTTGTTTGGTATAGGTTGGTGCATGGTTGATGCACTTGTTTATGGTACATGTTGATTATAGGTTGAGGTACAAGTTGATGCATGGTTAAGATTTATTGGTACAGGTTTACAGTGGTATATCTCACAGTGATAGTGTGACAGCGGTTCCATCATTCTACTTCTACTTCAGGGTGGCAGGACGGGTCAAGGACAGGTGGTTGTAGCCACCTTCTGGTTGCAGCCGAAGAACATAGGGGGTTGTAGCCTCCTTCTGGTTGTAGCCAGAGAATTTTGGAGTTGGAGCTTCCCTCAGGTTGTAGCTTGAGAAACTAGGGGGTTGGGGCCTCCTTCCAGTTGCATCTGGAAAACAAAGGAAGTTGGTGCTTCCAATGAATGTAATTCTTCAAGACATATAAGAAAAATCATTTCGTGGTTTTCTCCTGATTTGGGTTTCCATGTAAAACACTGGTGCACTATGTATGTGTATGTTTGTTCATTTTTTCATTGCTTGTTTACTCTGCAATTATTTTATGATAATGATTCATTGATATAACACTTGGATTATATGGTTAAAAATGATTAAATTTCTCTATTACTGATTCATCCCCCTCTCAGTAATCCAACAACATGCACAAAATGACTATATGAAAAACTATGTACGACTCAACACTTTCTTATGACTTCACTAT
Organism: Picea engelmannii; assembly: GCA_009831015.1. Classification (NCBI taxonomy): domain Eukaryota; kingdom Viridiplantae; phylum Streptophyta; class Pinopsida; order Pinales; family Pinaceae; genus Picea; species Picea engelmannii. The sequence goes on along the minus strand of ML779701.1, from coordinate 898,548 downwards.
GATAAAACCCACTTCTGACAACCTTTGTTCTATCTTCTCCTTGACCTCATCTCTAGATGGAATTCCTTCTCCACCTATCCAATATCTCCTTGAATCATAGTCCTTTGTGATCCAACCCCTCAAGTATGTCAAGTGTATTCTCCTTTACCTTAGCCTTTCTTTTATAATCTTGAGTTATAACCTAACCCTAATCTCCAAAGTGATTGACGATTGAGATTACTTCTCACCTCACTTGAGATAAATGGATAAGATTAAATGCTAATGATTTTAACATTTCCTTAAATAAATCAACTAATTAATAAAATAACTTTACTTTAATAATTCCTTTGATTAAATTAAATTCTCAAGGTAGAAGGATTTGGATGATTTCCACACATCTAGACACTTAGACCTGTGTGAAAATACTTGTCTGATGTTACTAAACATCAACACTCCATCTTAGCAAGGAAAATATTTCTAGAAGAGCCACTTGGAACTAGTTATCCCTTCAAACCTGACACAGTGTTGCACACATCATCCTGCACACTAGAATCCCTCCAACCATGTTGGTCAATTTCTACCTAAATAATGGAAGTCATGGAATCAATGATGCTACATATTAATGCCATGAATTTTGGAGACTTCGTTGAAGAAATGATATTCCTCAATGTTCTCCTAGGAATACATCAATTCCATCTCGTACTAACTAGGTCTCTTGAAAGAACTGGAAGGTGATAACTCCCTCTTCCCATCTAAAGGTTGAATCTCCACACTGGAAGTATGTGAACTCTACTCATCCTTTGGATGCTCACCCTTCGGAGCCTCTCGCTCCTCATCTTATGTCACTGACGTGGATCCATGATCCAAGATCCCCTTGGATACTTTTACATGATTTCCATGCAAACTATATAACCTTCCCTCTCTGACACTAATGCTCACCGCTACATCAGGGATAACGCCCTTTGAAAATATGAGTACTTTCCTTCCCTAAAAATAAATGACAAAACCCTTTTCCTCTAAAATTGAAAATGATATCATGTTATTCTTTAGTTCTAGTACATACAATACATATTCCACCACTAGAGAACGTCTTGAATCTAGCTGGAACCTGACTTTCCCAATTCCCTCTACACCACACTTGGCATGGGTGCCAAGTTCCACATGTAGATCTGAGTCCATCTTTGACCAATTGGTGAACAAATAATGTGTCCCCATCATGTGACAATAAACACCATTATCCAAGTACCACATACTCCTTGAGTTGGTGTTGGTAGAGAGGCAAGAGAAAATTGATAATTTCTTCTCAAAATTTGTTGCAAACTCATCTAGCTACGTCTTTTCTCATGTTGTTGTCTACTTCTTCCCTTTCCTCTTCTTCTCCTTACTCTGTGATGCATAGTGCCCATAATTGTGGCACACAAAGCACTTTATTTTACTCAAGTCCTTTTGACCTAGCTATGAGGTTGACTCCTCACAGGTACCCTTGGAACCCTTTCCTTTTTCCTTTCTTGTCTTATTGAAAAGGTCCATGTTCTCCTCCTCTTCATCTCCTCGCTTTCCTTCTTCAAACTCCTCTCGCATCTCTTTCTAGATGCAATCATCCCAAAGTCTCTGTCAATATGGAATATGTTCCCAACACAGACTCCCTTGACAAATGGTTCCCAAGACTTGGGAATATCATTCAATGCCACATTCACAAGCTTCATGTCCTCCATTTTCTCCCCTATGATTGCAAGTTGATCACGTACTTGTGTGATCCTCATGAAATATTTGGTAACATTGTCATACCTTGACATCTTCAACGAATTAAGTTTATTCCTTAAGACCATCTTCCTATTCATGTTAGTGCTCTGCAATAAACCTACCAAGGAATTAAATTACATCTCTATGGAAGTTTTCTTTTCATATAAGTGAGGAATTAGATGATCCTTCATTGAATCAAAGAGTACCCACTCAGCTTTGATCTCCTTATTTTGGTGAACTTCCAAATCTACAGGATATATCGGTGGAACAACTACTTTGTCCACTAACTCCTTAGGACATACTCCTTTAACACCAAAGGAATTTTTTCTTTCCAAGATAGGAATTTGGATGCTTCATCCAATCTATCTTCAACTCTCAGAGGTGTTGTTTCCATCCCTTAGCCCTGATAAACTGCCCTGGAAATAACATGTTGCTGAAATTTCCCTTGTAGTAACCTGTACGAACTTGTACACGTTTTTCACCACTGGAACCCGCGTATGTACATGAATTTCCTTAGAACATGCGTATGTACATGCCTTTTCTTACGACAACCCGTGTATATGTGACTGTTTCCAAAGACACCCACATATGTACATGCCTGTTACTCATGCAACCTACGTACAACTCCGTAGAACTGCAAAACCCTACTTCTACCTCAATATGATTGTTTCCCTTAAATTTGTCCTTTGGTTTCTACCTGTTGGTTATGGATCTACTAAGATCTCCTGCAAATCTGATAGATCTCCTATCAATTTATGGATATGATATATGGCTTCCTCTCATAGCATGCGCTCCGATACCATGTTGAAATCCTTACTCTAACACCTAGGTATTTTGTTATCTAGTGATTGTGTTACTGCAAATTAGATTAACAACTCACAAAACAAAACTACACTGTTGGAATATTCAACTCAAATAAATATAGCAGAAGAAAAATTGGAAACCAAATCATGCACACATAAACACCAATATTTTTGGGTAGATACCCATGGAAAAAAAACTTGGAAGGAAAACCAGTACTGAGATGATTTTATCATGATAAAATTAGGGCTCCTGTAACATGGATAATGACCCATTGAGAGAAATAAAACTAGAAATAAACTTCACAGAGTTTGATCTGTTGTACGAACTTGATCTGTACTCATTTCTAGGTGCACACACCTTTCCTTAAGTAAACCCACGTATACACACCTGTCTCCACTGACGCTTGCATACATGCACAAAAGGACTGTATGGAAAAATTTGTACAGCTTGAAACTTTCATGTGGATTTTCTTTGTTGAAACCCATTTGTGAAAACTTCTATTATTTCTTCTCCTTGACCTGATCTCTAGATGGAAGTCCTTCTCCACATATCCTAGATCTATTTGAATCATATTCTTTTGTGATCCAACCCCTCAATTATGTCAAGTATCTTCTCCTTTACCCTAGTCTTTCTTTTATAATCTTGAGTTATAACCTAACCCTAATCTCCAAAGTGATTGATGGTTGAGATTACTTTTCACCTCACTTGAAATGAATGACTATTCTATCCATTAGATGTTTCAGGATTAGGTTACTTGCTTCATCAAATAGGGGAGGTATGGGATTTTTAAGGAAATGATTATATGGATTGTCGGATGAATGATAAAATCCTAAAGGGGAATTCTAGAAATCTATGAAAGGATGACTAGGAAATTGTAGAGAAGATTAATATTTAGGAGGTGTATCAAATATCCTATCAACACTATCTATTCCATGATTGGTAGAAGGAAAAAAATCAGGATCAAGGTTACCTCCAGTCTAAAGTATTTTTCTGATGCTTCTTCGAGAGATTAAATTTTCTGGATCTAATAATGTTGGAATGATTGCATGATCAGGATTCACTCTAGCATGATTCCTCGTTGATGCCATATTTTCCTATGTGTATTCGCTAGGAAAAAGTTAAACAACCTTATGTTTGAATCTCGTGCACCATCAAGAATCAATGTTAATCTTTTTTGTCTCCCAAGGAAAAGTAACTTCGCAATTTTGTCCCCAAAAATGGTTTCATTTAAGGATGTTTCCTTGATATGTTCTTAGTTGTCAGTGGAGTGATGCCAAGGATCCTTGGAGATAAAACTCAAAAATGGTTTTTAAGATACCATGATAAATCATGGGTGTTAAGGATAATCGTTAATTCTTCACAACTCTTACACATTCCATATAGGCTTATTAGGTATACATTTAAATAATAAGGGAAATTTCTCTTTTTTGTATCAAAATTACTAGGGTAAAAAATATGAATGATTGTATGGAAGGGAGGTGCACATGCAAGGTATCCAATATGGATAAATATTACAAGGATTTATGTGAAGAAAACGTGTTGAGCATTCAATAATTCATCAGTCCCAACAACTGTGCATTTTGAGTCGAATTGCATACATTCATACAACTCATTGCTTGATATATTCACATACTAGATACTTTATGTTCATATGAAAAATTTCAAACAAGAAATGAAACATGAATGGTAAGAAACCAAAATCAATATTATCCATTCATAAATCCAAAGACACTTACAACATATCTAGAGTCACAATGCTGCTAATATATTTTATTAGTATATTTTAGAGTACATTACAAATATGGAAAAGATAGATTTGCTACAATGGAGAAGAAAATTATGGTAATTACAAACTAATACACTAGAAAATCATTGAGTACCTACAAGCCTCATGGTTTCCCTCTCATAATCTGTCATTCTACTTGAGCTAGATTGATCTCTAGACTTTGATGTTCATACACTCTTCCTCTCTCTGTTTTCTAATGAATCAAGATAACGAGACTCAAGGACTATTTATAGTTATTCCTTCATGTGAACACCACTTCTTGATTCTTTAAATTTCTTCACATCTTCTTGATACTGCTTCTCTAGCTCTTGAAATTGCTTATATTTCTAGAAGAAATTCCCTATGTAATAAAACAAGTAATTTTTACTATGGTAAGTATTAGTAAAAGGTCCTTCAATTGAAATATTTTACCCAACCAATTCAATTCAGTTTGGATCCTTCCATAAAAATTGCTCAATAGGATAGAGTTGTTGGGATCGACACCTTCTACTTCTGCAAAATTGAGGCTTTCTATCTATTGGAAGAGTGGATAGATGTTTCCTCTTAGCTACAGTCACATCATGATGTGGTGTAACATCGATCCGACCTCTGGGTCCTCTGTCATCTCTTTCAGTCAGATGTTGGTGGGAAAAATCAGCTGCACCTTGGGATGGATTACATGGTGTCTGACTGATATTATGTCTCAACCAATAAAAACAAGAAGCAACCTTCATCCCCTTTGTGAAAATAGATGAAATTTCCAGTACATCTAAAGCCAAGATTTCGAATAGGTTTTACCAGAGGAAGGATCCCCTTCAAGCATATTACCATCCATGCAAACATAGATAAGAAAAACACATTGAAAATTTCTTTCATACGGTATTGACTTACCCTATGGATTACACTTATAGAACTCTAGCACAGATCGAGAAAACATTTTTGAATGCACCAATGATTTTATCCATATAATCAATGTACTTGATATCGGATACTGAGGCATGAAAGGCATGGCCAATGATCTCAATCACCCACCGATCATATTTGAGAGACTGATGATGAGCAATGATCCCTCTTCAAAATTCCAATCTGTCGTATCGAGCAATCAACCAGCCTACGTGATAGCTTCCCCACACAACAAAAATCCATTAAAATATGACCGTATCCATATTTGAATTATTTGAGGACACATGGCATCATCATATTGGCCATTACTTCAAAATCGAAGGAACGCATGAAAATTTAGATGATGTCATTGATGACATAAACAAAGTACAATCAACATGTGGAAGGAAATTATTGGTCCAAGTGGCTACCTATGTAGCATATCTTTTAGTGAAAGGTGGCGTCTGGTTGGGCCATGTGTCTCTTGGTCAACATAAGTCATCATCTAGTGCTTACGTGTGATAGAATGACTATGCACATGTTTCATCTCTATATTGGGTCACATATATGTGCAGGTGCAAGCAAAGGTTTCCATGTGCAAGTTACCTCATAATCCTTTTTTGTCTCATCATCCTCTATCTAGACATTGAGCTATTATACGACAAAGCGATTGTAATGTTCCTCATCACCAACAACCCAAAATGTTTACTCTGATATCACAGGGTAACGTACCCTGCCCAAAGCTGAGTTAGGCTACACATATTGTATTCTATGATATCAATTCAAATAGAAAAATTAATCATTGACGAAAATTGTGTGCTCAACCATCCTTGTAACAATGGAAATGATAATTGCATACAATCCACGTGTGCACAGTCAACCTTATTCCATGTGCAACAATTGTTTCCCAACACACATGGGGATTCAAGCCTCGTGCCTGAATTCTCTTGTCAATACTACGAAAAATTACTAACATGTAACATTTGTTAACCACCATGCCCTGCATATGCAGACGTTATGCAAACTAACCATAATATGCACAAACAAATAGAAATAACATAAACATAAACACAATAAGTAACATGTAAACACACATAAAATAAACTTGTCTTTTTCTATAAAACACAAACTGATTGTAGACCTTTGACATTTATGCCATTCATAGACTCTATTGTTCATTTACTCTCAACGACAGGTCACCCCCGAGATGGAGCTATGACTCCACTAGGGCAAAGGCTCCTAAGCCAACTAAGGTGTGACCCACAACATAAAAAAACATAGACTTAGACACACACAACAACAACTGTTCCCAACTTACAACCTATCCCACCCAAGGAAATGTACCCCTTTCTCTACTAAACAATCCTTCAGGTTATCCCACTTCCCTTCTTGGGATTCAACAAGAAGTTGACCATGAAGTATTAGAGTTTTGTATTAAATGATGATTACTTTTAGCATTTCCTTAAATAAATCAAAGAATTAATAAAAACACTTTACTTTAATAATTCCTTTCAAGGTAGAAGGATTTAGACGGTTTCCATGTGTTTAGACACTTAGACCTATGCGGAAATACTTGTTCGATGCTACCAAACATCAACACTTCAGACATAAAAGTGTCGCAACGTATTCTATCAAATATGTGAGCCTAATGGTTTGTTTACTTGTAGCCTTCCTATTGCATGTACAAATATGATGCGTTATTATATTCATGTGTGCTTTCTCATGAACACATCAGATTCAAGTGTCCATGCAGATTACATGGAGAAGGTCGTGATTAATAGAGGGAGTAATTTCTGGTCTTTGGTATTAAGGGATTACTACTTTGCATTATTGCTTCTATTGTGGATATCTAGCCAAGTAGCCATGTTTTGTTTGTGCATTGGGCATGATCTTTTTCTGTATTTCCTCATCTCCACATAGAATCCTATCATTCCTTTTGGAATCAAGTCATTGTCTAAGGTTACAAAAGGATCTGGATTAGGTATTGGTGTAGAGATGGAATAATCGGAGGTCATAGGGGCTAGGATAAATCCAGAACATGTAGAGGATAAGATGACGACGTCAACTACATGGCGAGTGACATGTGGTTGGTGAGAAGAACAATGGTGATGAACATGTGCTTTTCCAAAACATGTGGTATTGGATGACATGTTTTGCTTGGTTGACAGGTTTTGGGAAAAGACTCTCCCTATATACATGCCTTCAACATAACAAGAGTGGGGCCCTTAAATCCTTAGATCTTGTGGTTCATGGATTAAGTGGCGAAATATTGTGAGATCATTATTGACCAAGAGACACCATGTTGTGTATCTTGATGAATAGATTCATCGATATGCATGTATGTGTTTTGCTTGAATGTTGCAATCCTTATACACTCATAACATGTGTTTAGGGGAATAATTTATCACGACCAAGCATTTTTAAATACAAAACTGTTTACATCTCGATTTCTTGAATAAACCCAATAGTCGACCAAAATAGCTAAAATAAAACCCAAAAATGGAGCAAAACAAATAAACAAAAGGCCATTACGTCAGCTATTGAACACCACAAAGGGATTCCATTGGCCACCACCTTGGCTTATAAACTGTCCCTAACTTTTAGGAGAGAATCCTGGTGATGAAAACTTGTTATCGATCCATTTGCATATGACCACACGTCTAGCCGGGAATCGACTGCATTGTGGTAGCCCAAGAGTTTCAAAGGACAAAGGGCCAGAGAGTGTTCTCATCTAACACGAGAAAGAAGTACTATATAAGGGAGTGGCATCAATGTTATTGTCCTGTTTAATAGTCCAGGTGGCCATGGATGCAACTCTTCATGTTGGTTTTGTTATTTTCAATTTCTTTAAAGGAAATTTTACGATATCTTTTGGTGGTTTTGAATTCCTTGTTTTTTTTTTTTGTGCCAACATAAATCGATGTAAGTTGCTTTAGATTTTGTTTCGTTTCTTGCTAAGAGGAGTTTAATTTCTGGGGTTATGATAAGTATTGGTGCCCTGCTTGTGATTTTATGGTTTTATTGGGAATTCTTTTGTGGGTTATACATAAATTTTCGTTGTAGGTGATGCATGTGCCTTCAAAATTTGGTTATTGTTATCAAGATTTGATCTTGACAGTCGTGTTAGTAAATTCAACTTGATAATTGAATTTTCATGTTCTTTATGCCCTTATTTTTGTTTTGTTTTAAATTTATTTAACATAAATTTATGTTGTCTTTATTTATTTCGAATTCCTTTTTTTCTACTAGTCATTTTGAATGTATCGTTGAAAAACTTTGAATGAAATGGCTTTAAATTTTGTTTGTTGTTAAGAGGAGTTTAATTTCCAACCTTGCGAACTACCATATCCTTGCAAACATTTGATATGAGAATTCCATATGCTTGCGAACTATCATAGAGAACTACCATTCCATATGCTTGCAAGCATATGGAATGCCTAATAAAACCATGAAATTGCCAGCATCATGCCCTTAAAAGAAAGCCTTCGACTTAATAAGCACGCAACACCCTTTCTCAAAAATAAAAATAATAGAAAACTACATTTACATTTATTATCGAGGAGTTCAAAACTTAGAGTTTCTGCAAAATTAATTTTTAATTCTAAATATATTTTAGAGTGTTTATAAAGAAAAAGGGATGAGAATTTATGGACATAGAACAATATCAATTTAGATTTATCATACTTTCTTATTTATTTAAAAGGATCAAATTCCTTCGATTGTAATTTTTTAATATAAAACATAAATTGGTTATCATTATTTATAATATTTAGATATAAACTTAAATTTAAGGTATAATATAATAAAAAAATATTAAAATTTTCTATAAATATAAGTTATAAATATCGTGTATAAATTAATCCTAATATAATAGTAAATTAATCTTAATATAATATTTCTCGAATGGGGTGCCACGTTGCAATGGGAGGCCATGTAGTTTGCCCCAGACCCAAGCCATTAATATGGCAGGTCGACACCTTTCACTTCACTATTAAATGGAGGGAGGTCATTACTGCCCGACGAGAAGGGGAGGACAACTTCCTCGCGTGAGAAGAATGACGACCACAAGGTGTAATGGCAGTGGGAAGCTTGGTACAGAGTGTCGGGCCTTAGCATTATCCTCCCGCTCGAACGAGGTTGGCTCCATCTCACCTTTGCGCTCCATCAACCTGACCGCTCTGAGCACTAGATCTGCATCTAGTTGGATCTTATTGTTTTCTCCCTATGCATTAGCAACCTTTCTGACCTAGCCATGCCAAGGGAAAGAGGCAGGTCGCGGCGCAACCCTGCCTAGTATAGTTTTGCTACTAGATAATGGAGGGTGCATAGATTGGAGCGTGCCCTGTACATTGCCCAAATTTAGTGACGAGAGAAGCCCATAACACCGCCAATGTCATACGTTGAAGAGGAGATTCCAGAGGAACCTATCCAGTTTCCTCCAGAATCCCTCCTCTTCATAGTGTCGAATAATTAGCAATCCCCCAGCCATATTCGAGCAAGCACAAGTGCCCCATCCATTGTCCAGCAAGCACAAGAAGTCAGGGAAGAGGCCACTTGTATAATTGAGGAGGAATTCCCAGAGAAATTCCTCCATTTGGACTCCACAGACACAATTGAGACCAAGGGCTCTGCAGCAGAGGAGCTCAAGGTGGTGTAGGTGATGGAAGTGGCTCCGAAGGACTCAAGCGAGGCGATGATGGTCTTAGACATGGAGGTGGAGGGCGGCCCAGTCTTGGCGCCTCCACCACTCTCGACACTCCCAGATTTCTGCCAAGTACCACCACCCTTCTTCCATCTGGAGCAGCTCGTGCTAGTCTTTGAGCTACGAAGCTAGATCGCTGACCAGATACATCGGGACACCCTCATGCACCAGCGAATTGACATGCTTTACAAAGCCTACTCGAATGCACCAGCAACCCAACGTTGTTCGACCTGCATGAGGCCTTTCGTGCTCCAACCCAGGGATGGCCCCCTCAGTGATGATCCGAGCGACACGCCCGCAGGTGAAAATGTGTAATTTCCTTGCTTTGGCTACCACAAACACTCTCAACTCGACTCCTTGCACTACTATTGTGCATTTTTACAGTTTTGTCTCTTATTTTCAGTTGATAGTCTTTCTTAGTTGCTTAGCACAGTTGGGAAAAGACTCGAATCCGCCACCTACTTTGGTTTTTGTTTGGCAGGACAAATGGCAGATTACTATTTTAAACAATGACATCACAGTGTGCTACCTGTTCTGGTTTCCACGAATTCAACAAAACAGATGGAAGACTATAGCCATATAACCTTTTTTTTTTACTCTAAAAGTTAAATAATAGAAAATTCCTCTCTTTTTTGTTTACGAAAAAAAAATCTTAATATAATATTATAAAAATTTTAATTGCTATATAATTTATAATATCTTTTTATAAAAATAATAAGTATAAATTGAACATTACTTTGAATCTATACATATAATGTATAATATCTTCAAAGATAGTTGCTTAAGATTTACCGGTGGGTGTTGGGACGACCAAGTAGGATCTTGTAGGTCTTATTCGAAACTCTTTATGCCAACAAAAAGGAATGATAGCATGCATACTTAATTAAGTTTGCTAAATGGAATTTCATTGTGTTATCGTAGAGTCACTGTCAATACTTTGCTTTTGCAATTGAGTTTATCTAATAATGCACTTCCAAAATAATATAAATGGAATTTCATTGTGTTATCGTAGAGTCACTGTCGATACTTTGCTTTTGCAATTGAGTTGATCTAATAATGCACTTCCAAAATAATATATTAGGTAAATAATATATTATGTAAATGTAAACAAATATTTATAATAAATCAATATTTATTAATGAAAAAAAATTAAAACCGAAATATGGAAAAAAACAAAATCTACTTATAATTAGAGATTTTTATAGAGATTATTATATAAATTTGGGAATAACACTGTAGTTATATGTATTTTTTTTTAAATTAAATTATTTTTATTTTATGAATCAATGAATATAATAATTAGAGATTGTTATATAAATTTGGGAATAACAGTTTAATGTAGTTATATGTATTTTAAAAAAATTAAATTATCATTTATTTAATTTTTTATGAATCAATAAATATAAATAGAGATAGAGATTGTTATATATATTTGGGAATAACACTTTAATGTAATCATATGTATTTAAAATAAAATAAAATTATCATTTATTTAATTTTTTATGAATCAATAAATTAACATAACTAAAATATATATGTGACATCTATAGAGATTGTTATATATATTTGGGAATAACACTTTAATGTAGTCATATACATTTAATTTTTTATTATTATTTATTTAATTTTTTATGAATCAATAAATTAACATAACCAAAATATATATGTGACATTTATATTGAGTTGTAAAGTGTTTCTCAATTCTTCGTACAATGATACATATTAACATTTATTCCTATTTTATTTATTTATGAAATTTTTTAAATATATAACCAAGCAATGACCAAGTTCTATGACCAAGTTTTAGATAAAGAATAGGTTATTATTAAAGAAGTAACTTAATTCATAAAAAAATAAAAATAAAAATAAATAAATCACTTTTAAGGAGAAAATTTAACACATAAATTTTGAATTATACTTTTGATTTGATGAAATTGAACTAAAGTAATCGTGTTGATTTAATTGAATGAAATTTTGTTTATAACATTTAGGGAGTTACAACATTTTAAAATAGATTAATATTTTAAAATTTTCAATAATAATAATAATAATAATTATTATTATTATTTAAAAAAATGATTTCATTAAAATATTGAATTTGTATATAAATTAATAAATTGAGTTTGTGCAAAAAATAATAGGCTTTATTAAGGAAGAATAATGACTCCAAAATGACAAAATGAATGATAATGTATAGAATGAGATACTACCTTGTGCTTCCTTACAAGGCTTGCATGTTTTTTTTTAATAATTAATGTGGGATAGATATTTAGAAGATGTGTTTGATATCATTTGTGTTTAAGGATTGATACTTGGATCAAGAAAATGGTGTAGATGGATTCACTAATGAAGGTGGGAGTGTTTTTAATTATTGGTTATAGGGGTTAAGTAAGGTTTTTCTCTCTCTCTTATTCCTTTTGGCATATACATTGATGAATTAGAAGAATGTTTGGAAGATGTAGGTTGTGTTGGCCTGACTCTTGCTGGTATAGTCATCGTCCTTCTTCTTACGTCGATGATATAGTTCTTATGGTGAGGAGTCCCTACGACCTCAATAAGTAACTAAGAATACGTCTGCTCTAGTATGGGTATGACTGTGAACATTGACAAAATGAAGCATATGATAATTAAATCCAAAAAGATCACTTACAATATTTTTGTATATGAAAGCAATAACTTGGAGGAAATTCCTTCATACAAATATCTTCGAATCAATATTCATCATAAACTGAATTGAAACTATAATGTTGAGAAAGGATAAATGGAGGGTGGAAAACTTATTATGGGCTTGAAAACAATTGTAAGTTAGTGACCCTTTTGGCTATGGGATAAAAAAAAATCATCTTTGAGATTCTTGTCATTCCTATTATTGTATATGGATGTGAAGTTCGGGGGTATAGTATCTCTAGAAAATCTTGGAGAAAGATATATTAAATCCAAAAGAATTTTATAACTTATAATTTTAAAACTAAAGACAATACACCCTATCCTATCCTCCTCATAGAAGCGAGCCTTTCCCCCATTGACAACATGGCTATGATTAGGTACTTAATGTACAAGAACAAGATATACAACATGGATGACATGAGGCTCCCCAAAATTGCTTCAAACTCTAGCGAAAACCACCTGTGGCTCAAGCAGGGATGGCATAAACGTGCCAAGTCTTGGCTAAATCATTGGGGAATGAAGGAAGAATTCATTATGAAAAATACCGATAATATTAAAAATATTATTACATCTAAATTTAGGAGAATCTGTGGTGCGATAAAGAATTAGAGGATAAAAGAAAATTAAGATACTATAAGGAGGTGGTCAACCCTAATCTAGAAGATCAAAAGTATCTCTTTGTTTTGACTAATGTAAAGAAGAAAATCAACATTGCTAAAATAAGAACAAACTTTCATGAGTTGCATAGTGAAATAGGGTAGTGTACAATTTTGAAAACGCTATGGGATGAAAGAATCTGTCATCTTTGTGACACTAATATGGTTGAAGATGAAAACATTTTCTCTTAGAGTGTCCTATGTATACCCATATTAGATCACAATTCCAAAATATTTGTTACAATATCAACCTTCCTAACCTTATAAGTGATCAAAATTATGGTGATCTTGAAACACTTTTCTTTTAATGCTTTTTGAGCATGGAAATAAAATTCTAAAGAAATTCAAGTAATCCCTTACTGTTATTAAGGTCCCATAGACCAATTATGGTCTCAATGGACATTAATCATCATCATCATCATCTTTATACAAAGAAATAATAAGTATATTAACACATACATTTTAAATAATAATAATAATAATTTTGAAGATTGTAAGTGGGTCTCAAACAATTAAAATAGGATATATTTTTGTTTAATTGTAACTGAAGTTTGTATTATAGAAGGAGCCATGCCGAGGCAAGCAACATTATCAAAAATATTTTACAAAATTTGAACTCATGGCTTGCAGAGTAAAACATATCCAACTTTCTAAAAAACTTCCAAACATTCTAACTACATATTTCTTTAACATATAGTCCTAACAAAAAGATAACTTTGAAAAACATAAAATATCTCTGATGTCTCCTGAACTTCATCACACATTGGTGAATTTCCTTCCACTTCCATAGGCACAATGTCCACTCCATCCTATTCTTCCTCTGTAATCCCATGTCCAGAGGATGTWGATGCTTGGTTAATGGAAGTTGATTGAACATGTTGATGCTGGGTTAATGAAAGCTGATTGAGCATGTTGGGGAAGAACAAAGTACCTCAACAACATCTGACCACTTTGCTTCTAGGTTAGCTATTGCATGTTCAAGATTTATTCTTCCTCTGTAATCCCATGTCCAGAGGATGTTGATGCTTGGTTAATGGAAGTTGATTGAACATGTTGATGCTGGGTTAATGAAAG
>ML779701.1:867590-879724 GCA_009831015.1 Picea engelmannii | reverse complement strand
CTGTCGTCGGCTCTTGGAAGCACAAACCCACCATCACCACTGCGAGAAAAAATTAACTCTTCTGTTGGAGCCATCTCCCAAGACGGATTAATTTGCACATATTGAATTGAATGCGCCCACTGGTTCCTAGGCCTAACAAATGCGCATCCAACCAGATTTTAAAATATGATATTAATAAAGATTTTTTTACGATATTATTGAAAACTTAATTTTGAATAAATTATATGTATAAAATATTTTTAAAAACATAAAAATGTTAATTTAAAAATATTTTATTATAAATTATTTTTATGGAAGAAGTAATTTTAAATAAATTATATGTATAAAATATTTTAAAAAACATAAAAATATAGTTTTTAAATATTTTTTTAGAATTGGTTTTCAAGTTTTTAAACATTTTTTAAAATTATTTTTCAAATATATTATTATGTATAAAAGATTATAATTTTTTATATAAATAATAAATATCAAAATAAAAACTATATAAATTTTTTAAAACATATTGTGTTAATTATAATATTTAAATAATCAGATTTGAAAAAATAAATATTATTAATTTTAAGTAATATTTTTTTTTCCCAAAGAAAAAAGCACTTTCCATGCTATTCATTAGAATAAAAAAAAAACCTTTTTAATACAAAATATGACTTTTGAGTCATAACTATTACTGTCAAAATAGCAACTTCCTATCATAAAACATCACCTCCTAAAGAAAAATAGAAATATCTTTTATTTTAAAGAGAGAAATAAAGTATTTTAATAATAATTTAAAAAGAAAAGATTATTTTGCACCTATCCCAAAAAAAAATTGGGAAAGATTGTGTGTTTTTTTTTTTTAATTTATTCAATTAAAAAGAATTTCATTAACTTTTTTCCTTTTGGATTGATTATCATAATATTAAAAAATTAATAATATAAATTTATCTCAACTTGCAATTTTTTTAAGAGATAAGGATGTTTTTACTCAAAATTCTTTAATTGGTCCTCATTATTGAATAAAGTTGAATTTAAAATATCAATTGGGTTTAGTTTGTGTGATTGAGTGTTATCTTTCCCACCCTTATTCTATTCATGTTAATGATATGTTGAACTCATTAAGAAGTACTTAGGAATTTTCCCATAAACCAAATTTAGCATGAGAGGGAACCAAGAGAACTCATGGCTAAGATTCCTCCTCATCAAGAGAGATTGGGTGCCACAAGTTACTTCCATCTTGGAACTTGGGTTTCACCTTTGATGATGATGAGTCCTTCTGAGCATGTCCACAATCTAAGCCATGATGTCCCATGGTTGAGCTTTGAATTGAATATAAAATGAAGTCATATTTATCATCATGAAGATGAAGAATGTCCAGAATGTGTTTCAGTATTATATTGTTCTAGCTGCATATCCATGTTGCAAGCTATTATCTCTTTGGTATGCCACTACAGGTTAATCGTGCAAGTGTATCAAGTGATTTTATTGTGAGAGACCCTAGTATTTGACATGATTTTCTCCAGTTCCTTATCCATCATATCGTTGTGGGTGTTTATCCTCTTGTGATGAAATTTGTCTCCTATGGTGGTTAGCTTCTACATGGTGAGGGCCTTGTGTCTAGAGGAAAATCCATCCACTAATATTAGAGCTTTTGATTTGTATTTACAAGTGCATGGAGTAACTATCACTCTCTCCCTTCAAGACTAAGGCCTTGGAGGTCTTCCTCTTCCTCATCTTTTGAGAGGGGTTATCTCTTCATCCTCACACTCATTCTTGAGGCCATCTACCTCAAAATCTTGTATAGGGGTAATGGATTTCATGCCCATGGGTTTATCACTTATCTTCTCCTCCTATCTATTTTCCTCCAAGTTTTGGTGCATGGTGGCATGACTTCTCAGGAACAGAGATATGGGGTCCCTCCCATCGATTCTGGGTATAAATCATACACTTCTCTGTGTACGATGGTTAGAGACCAATATCCTCCATGATACCATTCCAGACTCCAATTGTACCCTATGCATCAAGGATTTACATGTTGATATTGATCTTCCATGGAGATGGCTCAATGTAACGACCCCTACGTTACGACTACGGGCGAAGCAATTTTTTTTTTTTATGAATTAAGAGATAAGAAGGCGACGAAGACAACAGTTTAACCACACCACTGATGACGAATGCAAGCACGCAGTCCATGCAACAGGGTACTATGACACCACGCACAGACACAAGGGCAACTGGGCGAAACGTGCGTAGACAACAAGGAGAAAATGACTACCCGCCCGACGCAAACAAGACACGCCTACAATCTTAAGGGACAACATCCATTCCCAACACAACGACCTTGACGAACAAGACTAGAACCTCAATGCGCGTGAACTAAACACATGAAGGCGTTCCACCCATGCGCCTAAAGCAACTTGCCACTCTCGTCCACACTCACTCAGAACGCACAACTCCGGCCAAGTTCTCGATCGTCGCTATCCCATAGGGTGCGCCATGATCCCCTCATTAGAAATCATGCAATCCCCAGGTGATAGATGCATCAATAACCTTGGCACATCACATCCTATCTGGACCAAGGACTCTAGATAAATCCGACGCGCTAGAAACCGAATACCCAGAGGAAAACCATGCCCATACCCCAACAACAGGTCGACGAAACACCAGAGGACGAAGACAAGGGATGACACAAGCCAATACAAGACATCGTCCACGACCCAACCAATCACCCACTCTAAACTAGTCAATGATTACAATCTATTTTAACAAGGGTTACCATTCTAAACGGGGCACGTCTAAATTACAATTAGTCATTAATGCACACTCTAATTTAACGTTAAAACAATCAATCTAGCAAGTCTAAGTAATCAATACTAGAACTATAATTATAATTACAATCTAACCTCAATTATAAATCAATTTAGCAAGTCTAAAATTGGCAATCTAGTCTTTACTCACCAATCAAATTTTAATCATTATTACAACCTAAATGGACAATTCTATGTTAATCCAAAATCTCCATCCAACTAGACATTAACTTAAATAACAACATTAACAATCTTAATGTAGAATGCTACTATTATAACACTTATGAACAATTAAATCTCAACATGTAGTCTAGCTATATTGACCTAACTAACAATACTAGTTGTCTATTAACATTGAGAAGGAAACTGCTAACTATTAACATCATTGTAGCAATTTAACAAGGCAATTAACATAGAAATTAACGTAACAAATAATATTGCAAATAATAAGATAATTAATCATGACCAGTAACCTTGCTGTAACAATTACATTGCCATTAACATGATTGTTGACCATTAACTCATTGTAACAAATAACATGGCAATTAATGGACCAAAGGCATCGCTATAACAATTATGTTTGGCAGTGAGAACACTGGGTACACTCAAATTGAAGGAGGATAAAAGATAATACAAAACTACAGAAGGATCAACTCGTGGTCATTCAACAACAACACAGTCACAATTTTAAGGGAAAATCGTTGTACCACACATCATCAAAACACAATACACAAATGGTGGAAAATCGTGCCCATTCAACAACAAACGCACTCAAAATTAAATGGCAAAACGTGGTCATTCCAGCAACAACACAATCAACAATTAAGGGGAAAAACGTGGTCCATCAACAACAAAACTCAATCCCCTTTAAGGGAAAATCGTATCCACTCAATCAACAACGCAGTCAACCCAATACACTACACAAATAAGGGGACATAACATTGTTACACCAGTTAAATTCCCGACAATTAACATGAGCTCCTCCAATCGATGCATTCAGATAATTTCGTGGTAATCACAGGGGAAAAACATACATCATCTTAATGGTGATTTCGTGGTCCAAATAGGAAAACACAAACATTCTTTTAATGGCAATTTCTTGGTCAATAAAAGGGAAAACACAGACATCATCTTAATGGTGATTTTCTGGTCAAAACAGGAAAACGAAGACACTCTTTTAATGGCAATTTCATGGTCAATAATAGGAAAAAGCAGACATTCTTTTAATGACAATTTCTTGGTCAATAACAGGGAAAACACAGACATCATCTTAATGGCGATTTCGTGGTCAAAACAGAAAAACACATACATCGTCTTAATGGAAAATCGACGTGCCAAATGCACCAGAAGGAAACCACATTGTCATCTTTATTTAAAAGAAAAACAATCGCTGGACAAAACGCACCAGACTAGAAATTACACTGTCGTGAACATTTAAAAGGAAAATCGTTGGCAACAGAATTACGAGCTTAGAGCTAAATTATCCATCAATATAAAAAGCGAGGTTAAATGTACCCATCAATGCACCATAACGCAAAGTTAAATTGTTCATCAAAATGTAGAGTAAATTTATCCATCCATGCATAAAAACATAGTCAGGAGTGTAAAAATGCAGAGAATAGTAAGAGAAACGCAAGATCCAAAGGAAAATTCATTGAAATGACCGTAGAGGTTTTATCAACCCAAGCGTAGAGAAAATCCAAGGTTAGCCCTTAAGGCGTGGAGACAAAAACAAGTGTAGAGATAAACCAACAAGGATGCAAAGGAATCCATACGCATAGGTACTTTTGCTAGAAGGCGCAAGGCAACAATCAACCAAGGACAAACAACGGAGGTACATGGTTGACAAGAACGTCCTTCGCTCATCATCCACGCACAGAAGAGCAGGGCGTTGAGATCCATAGGTCTATTAACATTGAAGCGACGACTGTAGATCAGGCTCCTGGCTGACTGCTCATGCGAGGACTGATGAGCTAGGAACGAAAGCCAAAAACAACCACAATCATCACAAATCAATACACCAAAGGGTGGTCAAGACATGCCGAGAATTGAAAGCCATGGGAGTCAATCAATCATCGAGCTAAAGGCTATGGAAAAAATTCAGTCATCAACTAGAATGCTAAGACAATAATTTTCCTTACCCAATTAAACATGCAGAACTAAAAGTATAAATTCATACTAACAATCTACCATGCAAAAATAAAGAAAGTGTACCGTTGCCCAATCGCCCACTCTAAGTTGATGTCCTGCGTGCTTCGTGCAACTCCTGCTTGCCGACCGATGAGACTTCACGGGTACCTCCCAGCCAATGCTAGGGGTACTCTTCTCCCCCCTTATCCCCCCAAGCCACAAAGGGGCCACACACACTATCTAGAGAATCAACTAGCTCCTATCTCGCCTCACAAGGCCGAGCTACCACTCCTCACCAAGATGGGTATCCCAACTCCCACAAGCTAAGTCAGTCAAGTATAGATTTCTGCAGCGTAACATTATGAAAAACAGAAGAGATCCCTCATCCTTCTCATCCCTCCATTATATAGAGTTTTGAAGTCCCTTACTTTCCCAAAATCCCATTTAATTTAATGTTTAATAATTTAATTCATAAAAATCCTCCCTATACATGTGTCACCCATCCCCTTCAATCCTCCAAAAATTAATTTCATTAATTAATTAATTACCCCTATTTCCCTCACTCACCTAAAGACACTCCTAGAATCGCTCCTAGGTGTCCCCATGTCCCCTTACAATTTTTAATGACTTTCCCCCTTATTAATTTACTAGTAGAGTTTAAATTAGAAAGTTCTTAAATGGTAGATACCATACTAAGTGGACTATTAGATTTTTCCTAGTGTTTCCCCCCCTTTTTTTAATGTAACCTGTTTTTCCTAGTTTCCTAATTATTTTAGATTTCCCTTTTTCCCCTTTTTATTTAAACTCAAAAAGGCATGTGCATAAACGTACCCTTTTTCCCTTTTCCTTTTTAATGAATAAATTTTTAATTATCATAATAAGTAAAACAATTATTTCCCCTTTTTAAATTTATGCCAAAAGATTTTTATAAATCAATTTAAAAGAATTACGCACCCCCCTTCTCAACTCATGATTAATGATTATTATTATTTTTATCTATTTAATTTTATTTTTATTTTTACAAACATAATTTTCTTTTACCCCATGTTTCCCCTAGACCTAGATTTTAATTTTCAAGGTTGGGCGACATTTTATTAGGGAAAAAGTTTTAAATATTTCTTATCACGTTATTCGTCCGAAGGCCATCTAGGTTTATTCATTTATTAATTAACAACGTGAYGTGCCCTTCAGGACGCACCACGTGCTCCAAGGGTGCCACTCACCTCTTTCCATTTTTCTTGTGTGACGTGCCCTTCAGGACGCACCACGTTCTCCAAGGGTGCCACTCACCTCTTGAMTGACTTGGTAGACATAAAAAACCCCTGGAGTCAATACTCCGCTAGGTGATCTTGTGGGAGACTAAGGGCCTCTAAGGAATAAGGCCCCTGCCTTATTGTGCGCCCCTTAGAATCATCGTGAGAGACTGTCGTAGTCTGCCCTCACGACATTGTGGGTCCTCTCGAACTAGGTAATCGTTAACCTACAGTTCGAGCCACGACGAGAGTGCTAGTAGGTTGTGGCAGGGATGTTGTCCACACCTCTCCCTCAATATCTATGGTAGTCCTACGTGACCCCTCTAATCCACATGTGAGTCTGGTCGACAAGCTATCGTCATCCTGCATCATCAACGAATCATATCAGAAATATATCCATAATCACATCATCTAATCAGATGCACTAATATCACATATAAAACAATCAAACACCAATAGTTCACTCCCTGACTCGATTCAGAGTCCAAGGGGTACCATCGATGCCTCTGCATCCTCGAGGTCCAAAATTCTGCACACTCAGTAAAACGGAGTCAATAGCACCTGTCTCTGTCAATGCAGAAAAACAACATGTCATCAACCCATAACGCCTCATAATCAAAATCAAATGTTTAATAGTATAATAATATGGATCACTTGCGAGCAAGTGTCCTCAAAGAATAAGTTCGCTCAGTGTGCGGAAGAGCGGGATGTTACATACACCCCCAAGTCGAAGTTTCATAGTATAAGTGACGAAATAATGTGTATCATAGTATCATAAGTCTATTTATCAAACAAAAATGGAAATTGTTGGCGCATATCATATGCGTCCTCCCAGGTTGCCGAGTGTGAACTATAACTGTCCCACTGGACCTTGACTTTCTCTATTGTTCGACGTCATAGCTATCGAATGCGATGATCCAAGATGCGTATTGGCTCAGTCGTGAGCGCCCCCTCATCCAATACCTGCAAGGAACTCATGTCAATAACATGTGTAGGATCACTAATATAATGTCTCAAAACAGATACATGAAAAACATCGTGCATACGCCTCAAGGAATCAGGCAAGGCTAGTCGATAGGCCGCGGGCCCCTTTCTTTCCACGATCTTGAAAGGTCCCACGAACCTAGGAGAGAGTTTAGCTCCCTTTCCAAACTTTATTGAACACTTATGCGGTTTTACCCGCAAGAAGACTCAATCACCAACCTCGTAACTATGGTCGACATAGTGCGCATCGACATAACTCTTCTGCCGATCCTGTGCTTCTTTAATCCTTTGTCTTATTGTTTGCATTTGCTCCTCCATTTCTTGGATCGCTTCTGGTCCCACTAGGACCCTATCCTCAAGACGATCCCAAATCAAAGGCGTCCGACACGGTCGCCCGTAAAGAAAATTGAAAGGTGCCATCTTAATGGTGCTTTGGTAACTGTTGTTATAAGAGAGTTCCACCAATGGTAAGAATTCTTCCCAATGCTTTTGTTGGTCCATCACGTACATGTGCAGCATGTCCTCCAAGGTCTGGTTCGTTCATTCGGTCTGCCCGTTATTCTTCGGGTGATACACAGTACTGAAGTTAAGTTGGGTTCCCAAGGCTTCTTGGAAAGTTGTCCAAAAACATCCAGTAAACATCGATCCCTGATCGGATATAATCCTCTTAGGTACGCCATGTAGCCTCACAATCTCACTGATAAAAACTTTAGCTATGCTAGGTGCCTGATACGTTGTACGCACAGGAATAAAGTGAGCACTCTTCGTCAGAGTGTCTACTACTACGAAATCAAGTCATGTCTCCTTTCTGGCAGTGGAAATCCAACAATAAAATCCATCGAAATAACCTCCCATTTAGATTCTGGAATAGTGTGTGGTTGTAGTAATCCTACTGGATGTCTATGTTCAGCCTTTACCTGCTAAAATTCTGGACATCTGGCCACAAAGTTGACTATGTCTGCCTTCATTCCTTTCCATAAGAATAAGGGTTTAAGGTCCACCCTCATCTTCATGACTCCCGGGTGAGCCATGTATACTACTCTATGACCCTCGCTTAGGATCGAGATCCTCAACTCGTCATTCGGTGGTACGTAAATCCAATTTTTAAACCTCAATAATCCATCGTCGTCAAATGTAAATCCTTCAAATCTTGGTACCATCATTGTGTTTTTTCCGATAAAACCTTCGACCTCTTTGTACCGGTCATCGTCACACTGTAAAGTTAGAATCTTTTCACGTAGATTCATCTGAAGAGGCAACACCAAAAATATGTGTGGTCTCCGACTCAATGCATCTGCCACTTGGTTCACTGTTCCTTTTATTTAAGTAATCTGGAAGTTGTACTCGCTAAGCAATTCCAACCAACGTTGTTGTCGCGCGTTCAGGTTTCTTTGTGTACAGATGTGTTGTAGTCCACAGTGGTATGTCTTTAGTTCAAATTTTCATCCAACAAGGTAGTGTCTCCAAACCTTCAAGGCATATACGATGGCTAACAACTCCAAATCGTGCGTCACGTAGTTCTCCTCATGCCTTCTCAGTTTCCTCGATATGTAAGCGATCACTCGATCGTCTTGCATCAAGACTCCGCCTAAGCCTTCCTTGGATGTGTTAGCGCATACCAAGAAGTCTGCATCCATGTCAGGGACCTTTTGTATCGGTGTTGTTTTTAACAACTCCTTGAGCCTCTGAAATGCTTCTGCGTATTTCTCGGTCCAAACAAACTTCTTGTTCTCCTTTTGCAATTCTGTGATCAGATTTGCTATCTTCGAAAATCCCTTGACGAACCGTCGACAGTATCCTGCTAGACCCATGAAGTTACGTACTTCCGAGACGTTCGTCGACTCAAGCCATTCCATAATAGCCTCGACCTTTGTTGGATCCATGATGATACCTTTGTCGGAGATGACATACCCTAAGTAGTGAATCCTTGATTGATAAAATGAGCATTTGGACAACTTCCCATACAATTGGTGCTCTCGCAGACACTGTAGTACCAAGCGCAAGTTCTCGTCATGCTCCTCCGTCGTCCAAGAGTAAATCAAAATATCGTCAATGAATACTTGGACAAACTTGTCCAAGTACTCGCGGAACACCTCGTTCATCAAACTCATAAATACCCCTGGGGCGTTTGTCAGTCCAAACGGTAAAACCGTAAACTCGTAATGTCCAAACCTCATCTTAAAGGTGGTATTAGGGACGTCATCCTCCTTGATCCGTAACTAGTGATACCTTGATCGCAAATCGATCTTTGAGAACACTGTCACACCCTTCATCTGATCAAAAAAATCATATATCCTCGATAATGGATATTGATTCTTGATCGTTGCCTTGTTCAATTGACGGTTTGCAATGCATAGCCTCCACGACCCATCCTTCTTTCATATTAAAATAACAGGCGCACCCCACAGTGACACACTTGGATGTATCAGTCCCAGGTCCAACTATTCTTTCAGTTGCATTCTCAACTCCTATAACTCCGGGGTCGACATTCGATAAGGCGTTCTCGCTATCGGTTCAGTCCCTGGTTTCAGGTCTATATTAAACTCCAATTACCTCTCCAGCGACATCCCAGATAACTCCTCTGGGAAGACGTCTGCAAACTCTCTCACCACCGAAAGGTGCTATAGACCTTCCGTTACTCCCTTCTCGTTTAACGCAAGGATCACATAAATCTTACATCCTTTGCGCATGCTCTTCTGTAACTGCAAGGAAGAGATGAACCTTAGGGAAAATCCCTGGTTTCATCCTACAATCACACGTCCTTTCCCCTCATCATCGACCAAGCTCAACCGTTTCGTCTTGCAGTTGAGTATCGCCTCATGCGATTCCAACCAGTCCATACCAATCATGACATCATAAGATCCTAAGATCATGACGTATAGGTTGGATCTGGTGACAAACTCTCCCAAGTTAAGGATACAACCCGTAACCTTTCCTCCAACCTTCTGTTTGGCTCCAGAAGCCATCTCTATGAAGCTAAACTCGTCCTGTTTGACTGCCTTTACCTTAATCCTTTTTAGAGTTGCACCAGAAATGAAACTCTCAATAGCACCGGGATCTATCAAAATACTAAGGGTTTGGTCAACGACGGTACCTGACGTCTCGAGCACAGTCGACTGGTGCTCTTCCTGGCGGTTATTCACTGCTGCATGGATTTGATGGGCCTTGCCCAAATATCCCACGGTAGTGGGTCTGGATAACCCAGATGCTCTAGTCCTCTCCACTAGGCAGTCACACTGGTAGGGTGGCTCCCCAAACATCCAACAACCCTTCTTCGGTCCAGTACTCCTGGTACTCGAAGTAGAAGATGACGCCCCCCCGGCCTGGAATCCTAGTATGTTCTGTTGAACAGGCCTAAACTGTTGTTGTTGCAGTCGATGTTGTTGTTGATGCTGTGGTCCCCGATAAGGTGCAAGTTGTTGAGGCACCGGTCGCCGAGGTGTAGTGAAAGTGGATCCCCTTTGGAATCCACGACATCCTGGCGTATGTCTGGCTGGTGTCTGATGTTGCTGCACACTAGATGAGACCTTCCCTGCTGGTCTCGCTGGAGTCTTTCTTTGACCCCTGCTGATAAGATCCTCCTCTGCTATGAGGGCCTTTTGGACGGTATAATGCAAGGTTTGAGGCATCAGAATCCTAATCTTTGCACATATGCTTCCATTAAGGCCGAACATGAACTTGTTGACCTTAAGTTTCTTAGTGTTAAGATGTGGAGCATACTAGAGAAGCTCCGTAAAACGGGCCTCGTACTCAGGCACCATACGACCACCCTGTCGTAAGGCATTGAACTCATTGAGATGATGCTCAATGAATTCCTCTGATAGGTACCTCTCTCAGAACTGTTCCTCGAACAATTCCCATGACACGTCTTCGATGACCATGTTCAGTTGTGGTAGGAGTGTTTTCCACCATAGAAGAGCACTCCCCTTCAGTTGAAAGACCGCCATGCAGACCTTCATATTGGAGGTATAGTCGCGAAGTGAAAAGCACATTGCCATATTCTCCAACCATGCCTCGGTGGCTACGCCATCCAGGGCACCAATGAACTCAGGAAATTTGACCTTCTCGAGTTCGCGATGAATGCTACCATTACCAACGGAGCGCGTGGTGGACCCTCAGGGGGTGTCGACGCCCTGGCCTCATCTCTGTCCAAACGAATGATCAGTGCCTCAGACACCCACTGAAAATACCTCATCATACCAACCACATCACCCACCTCTATCTTCTCCTCCCGACAACCTGTTCGTCTCCCTAGGTCTTAGACCCCTTAAGCGTGGATGCTACTAGAGGCATCACGCCTCCTCCCTTAGCACCGCGTCATCTACCTCCGCAACGTCCTCTAACCATGATTACCTGCATGAATACAAATCAACTAAATTAGCAACATTATAATCAAATACCCAATCAGAAAGTCGTAGTGATCCCAAGTCACGGGTTGAACCCCTCTCTGATACCACATGTAACAACCCCTTCATTATGACTACGGGCGAAGAAATTTTTGTTTTTTTTGGTTTTTATGAATTAAGAGGTAAGAAGGAGACGACGACAACAATTTAACCACACCACTGATGATGAATGCAAGCACGTAGTCCAGGCAACAGGCTACTGTGACACCATGCACAGGCACAAGGGCAACTGGGAGAAACGTGCGTAGACAACAAGGAGAAAATGACTACCTGCCCGACGCAAACAAGACACGCCTACAATCTTAAAGGAACAATCAATTTAATGTTAAAACAATGCACACACTAATTTAATGTTAAAACAATCAATCTAGCAAGTCTAAGTAATCAATACTAGAAGTATAATTATAATTACAATCTAACCTCAATTATAAATCAATTTAGCAAGTCTAAAATTGGCAATCTAGTCTTTACTCACTAATCTAATTTTAATCATTATTACAACCTAAATGGACAATTCTATATTAATCCAAAATCTCCATCCAACTAGCCATTAACTTACATAACAACATTAACAATCT
>ML779701.1:838234-862463 GCA_009831015.1 Picea engelmannii | reverse complement strand
TATAACGTGGAGATTAATATTGTTGATTAATTGCCACCCCTACATCCAATTTATCACCAGAGTTGAGTCCCCATAAACCTGTAAGTTATTGACCCCATAGTCCAGAGCCAACTTAAGTAGTGATTTCAATGCTTGAAATTTGGCTAGGTTCTTTGTCCCATTTCAACTGTTTGCTTCTAAAGTAATAAAATGTGAATCAGAGAAGTATAATGTTCCACCTAATCCACAAATCTGTCCATAGTCTCCATAAAAAATCCTTAGCACTATTGCTTGTTGATCAACAACTCCTTGAACACCCTCATAGATTTATGATTAATATTTTCCTTAAAGTACTGGAAAAGAGAGATGTTAATGTTTAGATTGGTCAAGATCCAAACAACAACCCGATGAGGAAAAAATATCCACTTGTGTTTTTATAGAGGTGGCACTCGTCTCTTATATGTTGGAAGATTCTTTGTATGGTTTTATGATGGATTCAAAGGGTGAATGCTAAAGAGAAAACCCTGAAATATCTTCCAAGAAAGCTTTTATATACAAATGTAATACCCTTATGTATAGTTGTACAAATATGCAAATATACATCATACCATTTAAAGAAAAGAAAGGATAAAGTATGTCAACAGAGATTTGTGTCTACAAGGTTTTAGAATCTCCTTTCAATAGACATTCTTCCTTTCTTGTAAAATCAAATGAACATGGAATCTGCTATGACTTTTGCAAGATGAAGTGAAAATATACAAGCCTTCAAAGAAATTTAGATGAGTATTTCTTTTGAAACTCAAAAAATATTTTGATGAGAAATACATTTGAAATCACATGCTTCCAACTCATTTCTGAGAAATCACTAATGTGATACCCGGAAATAGTTCTTTGTAATAGAAATTTATAACAATATCCCAATATGACAAGTTCAATAATGTTTGGAACAAGAGAACTGAAACAACTTCAACAAGGTTTCAATGACAATTACATGAACTGAAATGAATTGCATCTACTTTTTACAAGAAGAGATTGTGCTCCTTTGGACTTGAAATGTTACAAGATGACTGGATATTTCTAGAGAAAGAACTTCTCAGACTGTAATCTACCTTTTTTCTATACATTCATGGAATATTTGATGGAAAGAAATAGAAAGAAAGAAAATGTAGGGAGAAAATTTTTAGCAAGCCAATTCATATAATCTTGGAAATATATATCTTCGCTTCTTGCAGACTCTTCACCACTATAGAAACGTCTGACTTCGAACCGTCTAATTGTGCTTTCTCTTGCCTTTTAAAATCTTCTCTCAAAACTTCTTGAAGTAGTTAGGCTTTTGTCCTTTTAGAATATTCCACATGCTTCCTTTTTGGAGTAAATAATTTTAATTGATGCTTTATTGAAGTATCACCAATGACATTATGTCATTGAAATTCGTGCTTCTAAGTGGGATGCACTTTGTCTTCAATAAAGTTTATTTAGTAAACTTTTATTTCCAAATTTTCAAGTTGACTGCCTTAAACAAAGGTGGAATATATTTTAATTTTTTGAGCATGATATTTGATCTATGAGCCATGGAAACCATTCTAGGAGAAATCTTCATCATTCCATATTTCCAAGAGCAAAGTTTGGAGTTATGGATCTCACGTTATAGCCTCAGGAAGTTGAGGTTCCAAACAAATTTATTAAAACACCATGAAAATAGAATTGGATATTCTTTTAATTCATGGGAGAATTATGATCAAATTCATCCCTTGAAACCTTTTCCATTGTCTTCCTTGTCGAATTACCTTTCCAATGAGGTATGTTTTTCCCAAAATAGACACCTGGATCTTGAGTTATGAACTTTTGAAGGTCGTTTCTCAACAATCGTCCATTCAATTCGTGGATCATTTCTATCCCTTGATCAAATTCTCCCTTTTAAATCCCACATGCATTGTGGAGATGAAGAGTTTAGTTTTTATAATGTAAATTTTTCCATGTCATTCATGTGAAACAAAAGGATCTTATGGAGGTCGAGCCTTAGGAAAATTCATGACTTAGTAAAAATTTTGATGGCCTAGTCAACATACATTCACTTCCCAGTGACCACCTAGTCATAGCCCATGTGTCACAATATGATAGGATGCCACATGTCATGATGTGATTGGTTACCAATTCTTGGAGTTAAACTTAGGGAAAAATATGTATGGATGAGATGAGAGGGGAGGTATGGTGGGTCGAGAGTGAGGGCATGTAGGTGTGAGAGGGATGTGGGAGTGAGGGGGATGTGGGAATGAAAGGGATGCAAAAATCATAGTGCATGTGTCACAATATGATAGGATTCCACGTGTCATGATGTTATTGGTTACCAAGTCTTGGAGTTAAACTTAGGGGAAAATGTTAAGTATGGGACTATGGGAGATGGATGAGAGAAGAGGGGAGATATGGCAGGTTGGGAGTGAGGAGATGTGAGAGTGAGAACATGCAGGTACTAGAGGGATGCGGGAGTGAGGGGAATGTGGGAGTGAGAGAATCGGTTGTGGAGTGTTGCGGGATAAGTGTAGTTCCAAGAAGATAAGTGTGGTTCCAAGAAGAGTGGGATAAGAAGATAATGGAAAAGAGGGAAAATAATAAACTAAGTTCCAAGAATATAAGTGTAGTTCCAAGAAGATAAGCATAGTTCTAAGAAGATCTTATTTCCAGGAAGGTGTAGTTCAAATAAGATCTTAGTACCAAGAGAAAAATCAGTTGTGTTGCATATTGAAGAAGTGCTCTTTTATGGAAGATCAGGTAGTTGAAAAAAATGTGGATATCTTGAGCATATGGACTTGGATTTTGAATCTGTAAATTGCATGATGAAGCTAAGACTGAGGGATACACCATAGGATTATGATCATTCAAAATTTCCTTCTTCTAATATCAATTTTTTATTTTATTCCAAAGAGCAAGGTGACCAAATTTTTGATCAACAAGAGGTAATCTGAGAAAATGTCTAAAAGGTTTATATTGTTCCACCATGAATAGTCAAGCATTCCTTGCTATCCAAATTCCCATTGAGCAAAGAACAGAAGACAAGGCACAGCTTTCAAGTCAAATCTTACAAACCAGGGATGCAAACAATATTCAATCGACTTTCCTTCCCATAAATCCCTCATATTCAACCAAGCTTCTATATCCCTCTGAATCTGCCTGGAAAATGCATAGTGAATAAATAAATGTGATACGTCCTTCGTTGCCTCTCTACACAAGTAATAGAATCTAGTGATCTGATAATTTTGTTTATAAAAGGAATCCTGGATGTAAAAACCTTGTTCTTCAGTTGTAACCACATAAATATCCCACTCTTCAAAGGAGACTTTGATTTTCATATGGGAGGCCACCACCACTGTTTTGTTGGAATGTCATCTGCCAACAATATTTGATATCCCAAATGCGTAGTATATTGTCCTCCAACCTTATTTCCAACCCAAATAAAATTGTTTGGTTCACCTATAAGTCTAATGTGGGAATTCCTTAATGAATATATGTGTGAATCCCAATCACAAGCCCAATCTCCTTGTAAATATAGTGATCAGTTTGTCATCCAACCCTAATTCCACATATAAGTGTTTTTCCATCCTTAAAATGTGATAAGTAACGGAGCTCACATTCCGAGAAATATGTAATAATATTTAGTGAAAGAAATATTTTTCTTTCACATCCCATGATCACATCTTCCCCAACTTGAACCAAGGAGCCATCCCCCACCTTCTAGGCTAACATTGAACTAGTGACACGGGAGGACTACAACAATTCCTTCCAATACAAATATCCACCCTTGAAAAATTTAACATCACTCTTGATCCAATTGAATATGGAACCAATAGCCATATACTTCTCGTAGATGATCCACTTCCAAAGACTTTCATTAGTAATCAAGTTCCAAACCGATTTTTTCGCCAACAATTATCCAAAAGAATGAATATCCTTTAAACCCCAACCTCCTTTATTCATTTTTTCTATAGATAGTTAGCTAGTCCAATGCAATCATTTTTTTCGTTACCTTGCCACAAATAGTTAAAAAAACATCGAATTTTATCGAGGACCCCTTTCGGGATATGTGCCAAGGTATTCCAATACATCAGAATGGCTTCCAAGACCAACTTTACGAGAGTGAGTCTCCCTTCACGGGAGATTCATCGATGACACCATAAGTTTATTCTCTTTTCAATGTGGTCTAAAAGCCAAATCCAGTCTTGTTTTCTGTAGGAATTATGTTTAGGTGGGAGATGACTATTATAATTTTTTTAAATAAAATAATAAAAATTGAAAAAAAACAACAATTGCCATATATTTCTATGCATTAAATAGTTCATCCAATTTTGATATTTTACTATCTCCAATATGATTTAGAAGTTAACGACATTCAATATCTATCCATGGGAAATGACAACTCCATAGGGAGTGTTAGTTATTATGTCCCTCCGAAGAACATATAATGATGGCTTTGGTTATTATTTTGTTTGTACATGTGAATAATGTTTCTTATGAGAAGGGTATGATTTTATTTTATAAATTGTTTATGAGAAGGGTTGGATTTTATTATATTGAATTGGATTATTTTATAAATTGCTTATCTGCATTGTGATTGGTCACTGACCAGTGATGTGTTCCTCGGTATCTGGAGTGGGTAATTTTATTTTTTTGTGTATTAAGTTTGATATAGTATCATTCACTCACTACAATGATCCATAATGGATCCAGGAACCAAAATGGGTCCAGGAAGGCCTAAAAATCAAAGTTCTTAGAATGGCTTCAAAACGGACATGTGCATAGGCCTCGTCGATACGAACCCAACGCAACTTGAACGGGCTCAAAGAAACATTGTATGCGAAATATATCGCGATCTGTTCATTTTTCCAAATAGACAAAAATTTTTATGACTGTGCAGTCTGTATAGTGCTGATGTGGCAGATGACTGTATAGGCCATACGACCGTATAGTGACGTGGAAGTGAGTTGGCATGTTGATGTAGACAGGTGTGTTGACTGGGCAAGTGGAGCATATGTGGACGAGTCATTTTGTGACACGTGGCACCACTGCAAGGGTGACATGTGGCACGAGCTGACATGGAAGGTACATGGGCATGCTGACTGGGAAAACAGTTGGTCAAGTTATCTCTTGACACATGGTTGTTTGTTGGAAAATAACATAGTGCCACGTGGCCCAGTTTTGGGCTGCCATGTGGCCCAATCTTGGGTTGCCACATGGCACCCCTCCATTGGATAGTTTGTTTGGAAAAAATTGTTATGGAACACGCTGGAGTCGAACCCGTGACCCCCGGTCGGGGTGAGTGTTTTGGTAGGGTCGGGCTACCAGCCCGCCCGCATTAGTCCTTGTATACTATGGTCGCAATTATATATTTAAAGTGTAAGGTATGTGTGTTGGGCGAATTAAAGGGTTGGGGCCTAGCCCCAGCCCCCGACGATAACTACCACACGACCATACTAAATGTCCTCACTTGTTACCATTTGGCACGCGGATATGTGGAGCCTCGCCCCCGGTTTTGGCGCTTTACCATGTAACACACCAAATGACTCGGACATCCATTACTTAGCGCGAATATGAGGGGATAGCGCCAGATCGGTTGGGCTAGCCCACTGATCAAGTGCGTGACCAGGTGCTTGGAGGCCAAGGGGTCAACAACATATTCAGGCGTGTGGGGGCTAAAGGGGAGGCCATATGGCCAAGCCAACGACCAAGGGTCGGAGATGAGGGGTTTAAAGATTAGAGTGCGCCAGCCCAAGGACATGTGGAGCCTCCCATATGGATAAGAGCCAGGAATAAGGGGGTTGTGCCCTGTATTATTTCTAAATTTGGTTTATTAAACTATATTATAATATTTTTAGTGATTTTTCAGTAGTTTTAGATGGATTTTGGCCATTTTTGGAGAATCTGGAGCTCTTTTTGAGGCCAGATCTTGGGGGGAAGTTGGGAGTTTGTTACCCACTTCAAGCCTATATAAACCAAAGGTTCTTGAATCCATAGAAAGGAGGTTGAGAACAGGAAAATGCTGAAGAATTGTAAAGCCAAAGCCATTTTTATGCAAGGAAGCCATTGACG
Source organism: Picea engelmannii (assembly GCA_009831015.1). Classification (NCBI taxonomy): domain Eukaryota; kingdom Viridiplantae; phylum Streptophyta; class Pinopsida; order Pinales; family Pinaceae; genus Picea; species Picea engelmannii. The sequence goes on along the minus strand of ML779701.1, from coordinate 856,403 downwards.
AGAGCAACTTTGCGGGCCATTTCCGGGAGTGTTGTTCATCTGTTTTCAGTGTCGTTAGTTGTGATGGGTTCTTGAGATCTAAAAAAACACAACTAGATCAGTTTGTAATCCATTTGGTACTATTATGATGTACTTTTGAACCTTTGAAGAAAAATAAGAAAACCTCACCCATTGAGACAAAGGCCCGGAGACGTAGGCGAGATTGTCGAACTCCGTTATCAACTTTGTTGTTTCTTCGTGCTTATTTCCATATCTGTATATTTCTTTATGGATGCCATGTTTCATCTTTGATTCTTCCTCTTTCATCAGTTTCCTAAATGGTTAATGAACTCATGTTTTAAAACTCAACCATAGTCATTAAAAGATCTTTTCGAATCAACAAACCAGGTGCATTTAGTTTTAGGTTTTGGTTGAAACATTCATTCATTTCATCCCCATGGAAGAAAGAGATCTCCAAGATATTCATTGGCCATTAAAACTTCTCCTCTTCTAGCCATGTGTATACATTAAATTGTATGACTGATTTAAACTTGTTAATAACGGTCCATGCATTATTTCATAGGATCTTGAAAGCAGTAAGTAATACCATTGTTTTTGGACTTAAAGTGATATAAATATCATAGGACACCAAAATTTCAGAGGTGGACTACAAAATCTAAGACAATGCCAAAATTTCATGGGTTTTGAGTGTTGTTACGTTGGGATGCCCATGTGGATAAATGTGGCCACACTAGGTTCAATGATTGGATGGCATTTTCTTTAGTTTTAAAGGTCATATTGATGTTGGTTCTAGAAGAGGTATTTGGGTTGATGTGTGCATATTTTGTTGTACTTCTAGGTCTCCCATTATTGACTATAGGTTTGAGATCTTTGGAGATCCGAATAACGAGTTTATGGGGTCTCAACCTTATTTTTTTAATTTTACTCACAACCTTATTTTTTTTAATTTTACTCACAACCACTTGTACTCTAAACCCAATCATATTTTTGTTTCAATAGAAAGATTCCATATATTTAAATAAAATGGTAGTTGGTAGGGTAACTTTATGCAAAGCTTAAGAATGCAATGGAAAATGAAGAGTTGGATGATAGTTCTCAAAGGATTGTATGATTATATATGTCATTCCTCTTTCTTGAACTTTGATTTGTTTGCACCTATATATACCTACAAACACTCCATCATTATATCTTTACGCTAGGAGGAACATTAATTGATGATCATGTATAATTGAATTTAGTTTCTAGTGAAATATTTAAGATGTTGGTTCATACAACAAAAAATTTAAATATTTTAGATATAATATTTAACAGTAAAAATCTATCACTATAAAATTAAATTTAGAAAAAAATTAAGTCCTTGAAAGATGACTTTGAATGATAATCTCATAATTGTTATTTTTCGTTCATATTCCTCTTGGTTTTCTTAATCTTTGTAAGCAATGCATTTTCCTTGTAAGCCCTGAAATTTTCAAATGTTTTTTCTGGCATTATAACTAGCGTTTCATCATGGGAATTGATGCATCATTGGAAACATAGTCAGGGTGAAATTGATTTATCGCGAGGCTCTAGTGTAGTTTACACAAGAAGTTATCTAAAAGAGTTGTCAGATAATGTGTTATAGATCTTTCAACTAGCATTGGAGAGGGTAGAGTCAATTAAACATTTTTTTCTTGTTCACTTTCAATTTTAGTGGTTTCATTATGTAGAGAAAGACATTTGGACCTTTGAAGAAGTAAACATGCTCAATTATAAGATTTTATGGATTCCAAATCATCTGTGGTGTATGAGTGTTAAATTTCAAATTATCTGTGGGATTTTTGTTTAAAATTGGTGCTCTTTATTATACATTGTGTTTTTCAAATTATGTTTGATTTGAATTTGGATATATTAGTTTATTGGACCTTTATTTGAATTGGGTTTGGATATTTCAACTTGTTAGAGATTTATTTGAGTTGGGTATGTATTATTTAGTGAAATGTAAGTTATTTGAGGTTTATATTATTTATTATCTTGGAGTTTTTTTTAATGGAATTAAAACAAATGCATTGCTTTCTTTCTACTATCTTTGGGATATGTATCCGTCCCATTTTGGTCCCTAGTTTTTCCTCCCTAAAATTTTCTCCCCGAATCCATTTAAGGTACAATAGGGACCTCATTTGATCCTTCTAAGAGGTATCGTATCCACAATCCCTTTGCTATCATAGTGGGAGTTTATTCAAAAATATTCCCCTGATACCAAGGGAAGGAAGAATGATCGTAGGAGAGAGATTTCGGGGACATGAAATGCACGAGGAGTTATGAAAGGAACTAGATTAGCCACAATTAATATATTCATCGAAAATAAAAGACACTTTACAAGAATAGCTATGTGCATCTCTCCACCTACTCACCATTTCATTCATGCACCCAACCATAATGTCGAAAGGAATTGTAAATGAATTTTGGATTGTAAAGGAATTACGTGTAAATAAATAAGCAATTAAAGTGCTCATTTAGATATAATAAACTTCAAGGATCGAAAAATATCGGTCTCTAACCTCAACCAAGTTTTTGTCTACATAATGATTGTTCAGTGCTAATTTGGGAATTCTATTCTAGGAATAGTAAGTCACGATCAAGGTTCTTAACAAGATGTAAAAGTTCTTAAGGAAAATGCTTCAACGACCACATGCTATGGAATGCTATTGCTATTTTGAATTTTATTAGGAGTTGGAAATCTCATCTTGTTGTCGTTTACACAAACAAAATAGTCTACTTCTTGTGACAATGGAAGCCATTGTGTAATTTGCTATCTCTTTCAAATATGGGATCTGAAATTATTTGAAATTATTTGACTGTAGAATAATTTTCTGAGATACATTTTTTTTTAGGTTAGATAATAATAAGTTTTGGTGAGATACATTTTTTCGTGTTAGATAATAGTATAAGTTAAATAACCTAAGTTTCAATATATTATAACTTCATATTATAATTTTATTGCGATGAAATTCATTGATTATCTCTGTCTGCTTTAAATAGTTTTTGAATGACTGTTATGATTGCTTTAAATAGTTTTTGAACGACTTTAATGGTGATGTATTATATCCGTTGGAAAACCAATATGTGTATGCTTATGCGGTGACTTTTGGCAGCATTGAACTCCTTTTCTCCACCGCTAGTCCACCAATCTGCAACATTGAACTCCTTTTCTCCACCGCCACTCCACCAATCTGTGTGTATGCTTATGTGGTGAGTTTTGGTAGCATTCACCTCCTTTCTCCACCGCCACTCCCCCCACTATGCTTGTATAAAATACATCTACATCACAGTTCTTGTAGATTTGGGGCAAGTATTTGTTGTTTCATTATACTATAAAATTTAGAGGCAACAGACACTGCCTAGCTCAAAGTCTCAGGATTCAAAGCCTCCTACTCCTCGTTCAGTGGGGAAGACAAGAATAAGGGATCGCAATAACATGGAAGATCCAGATGGGATGTTGGCTAGTGTTGCCCAATGCATTGAATAGTTGTGAAAGAATGTATAGATGCAGGTTGGCCATAAAACGTTTTACTGTCGGGGATGACTATTGAACCCATACAAAGGCATATCTAGTATAAAGCACATCTACTAGGGAATATTCAACAAGGAAGGATTAACAACCATTGCCAAAGCTAAGACTGGATAGAAAGACTGCTTCACACCCACCTATCGCCTATCGAAGTTATGTCCAAAAACACACCTTAGGTACGTCGCACCCCTCTACTCTAGTGGATGGAAAAGGTGGGTTGAGCTAACTTCAAATTCCAGTTCATATCAAATGCATTGAACAATTGTGAAAGACTACATCATCAATGCAAGAAAAGGAAAGTTCCTTGAAGCAATTATTGGATCTGATCAATACACGTGCAAATGCTTTTAGTGTTGTTAGTGCCCATTCTCAAGCAGTGCCTATATTGGTCTCTCTCCTCAGATCTGGATGTCTTGGAGTGAAAATTCATGCAGCTACAGTTTTAGGATCTCTCTGTAAAGAAGAGGAATTAAGGGTCAAAGTGTTTCTTGAAGGGTGCATCCCACCTTTGCTTTCTCTTCTCAAGTCTGGTTCAACAAAAGCTCAAATGGATGCAACAAAAGAAATACATGCAGTCCCCCAAGGAGCTGCAAAGGATAATGTTGGTTCAATTTTTTTTTCAACTGAAGGTGTTGTTCCCATGGTCTGGGAGTAGCTTCGACCATGCCTTAAGATTGGGAAATCTGTGGATGGCCTTCTTACAAGAGCATTGAAGAATCTTTGTAGCAATACAGAGGGGGTTTTGGCCGGCAACAATAGGAGCAGGAGGTGTGGATATCCTAGTAAAATTACCCATGTATCTACCGAAGTAGGAGGAACAATGTAAGTTATGCAATTCATTTAGTAATTATATGCAATTCATTTAGTAATTATTTTCAGGAATAGATGTTTCCATAAGATATATCAACACATCAATTATACATATATGCAAGTATGGAAAACTAAATTGATACATGAATAAGCACATGTCAGAGCTAAACTGATACAAACCACATGCCAATATTAGTAATATATCATAGCTTAAACACTAATACAGGTTCTAATCCCATTGTCTACCCAATACGCTCGAGGAGTGGTAGAAGGAATCAAAAGTTCTTCTGTCTTCCCCAGGGGGACATCTGTTGATTTATCAACCATAAAGCCTTTGCTATTATAGTCCTCGGCTCTCTTTCATGAGACTCTTGTAGTCCACCCCAAAAAGAGCTCCACTTTTAGCAGGAAGTGACCGAATGGGAGATTGATTGATTGCTCGAAAGAGTCGTACCTAGCTAAGGGAAGAAGCTATCTATATTCGCCGGACAGAGAAGACAAGGCTATTGCAGTGGCAACTATTGATATTCCTCCCATTCTGAACCTACACTAGGCTATCCTTCAAATAAGCAGAGTGCTTGATTAAGTTAAAAAAAAAACAATTAAAAAAATTGCAAACTCTTGGTATGCTATTCTTATTCAGGTTTAACTTCTCAGACCATTAGGCATCGACATTTACCCTATAAAAAAAAGAAGAGTAGCGCCCTTAAATCATTAAAAGTAAAAACCCATGAAAATTAAAGGCCTTAATAACGAACAAACTCAGTACATATGAAAAAAAAATTCTAAATACATGCAAAAAGATGTAGCAAAATACCGACAATAAACTGACTGCAAGCAATAACTTTGTTTCCCGCAATAAGACATCAAATAGCAGTTTGGAAAACTATAATGTGGGCCTCGTGATTGGAAAATCCTCCATTGTTCAGAAGGGAGAAGTTTTAAGCAAAGAGATACCAGAATTTTCTTTCTACACAAATAAAAGCTATGGACCCATTGTACAAAGGCTTGATTCACAGTAGAACTATGTGAAAAGTATGGATACATTGCATACTAAAGATTAATCTTCCGAGTAAGACACTAAAGATTAATCTTCCGAGTGAAACATCAAAAAAATGAAAAAACGAGTAAAACACTAAAGATTAATCTTCAGAGTAAAACATCAAAAAAATGAAAAGAGAACACCAACAATGTGGGTGTCCAACTGTAACATTCTCGGCCCTCCAAGGACCGGGCGACGCTAGCAACACAACTTCTACTTATCCTTTTAAGCTGTGAAGTAATGTTACTGGGGAAAAACACTTATATAATATGCATTTAAATTAATATAAACGACTTAACACAGAGTAGCACCTAATTACTTCTAACATACATAATTAAGGTAATTAACAACAATTCATATGCACAACAGAATACATGATAATCCTATAAGCATCACAGGTATGCAAAACATAATATTAAGCACAAACTGATACTTATCTTTGAAACTGTAGTAATTTGACCAACTGCGTGCAAACCTTCCATGAACCTCCTAGCCTTAGACCATGCTGCTCATCACTCTCAGCAGTAGGTCACCCTTGAGCTGGGACTAAGCTCCACCGGGTAGGGGAATTCTAGGCTAGGCAAGGTCAACAGGAAGACACGCAGTCACAGAAGAAGGATTCTCTCCTAGGATCCACTTATGCCCACTGCTCACAGAATCTCATTCCCCACATGCATGTCCCACCCCATGAGTATACATCTTCACTGTCACTCGGACAGTCCTTCGGCTACTAAACCTCCTTTGCCTTGAGCTTCAATAACAGACCGGACCGGAAGTCTCCAAGCTCTGTGGCAGCTACATGACCCCTTCCAGGAGTACTCACTTCTTCCAACACACTCTCTCACCTGGAGAGAGTCGCCCACAGGTTTGACAACCTGCTTCTTCAACCTCAACCACTTCTCTCACCTGGAGAGAGTGTTGTATACACAGGCCAGACAACCTGTTTCTTCAGTTCCGTTCTAGCACAAAGAGAACAATAGTAAGACTCAGAAGAGGACATATGACGGTAGCCAATTACACTTAGCCACACCTGGCATGGACGATTACGGTAGGCTCAGGGTTCACAGGACACACAGGAGACTCGACTCAGTCCATGGGTTTACCACTGGGTTTCACAGTTTTGGGTTTCAGAACTGCGTCAGGTATGCAACCCTCAAACGAAGACCCACATAGTTCATACAACCCATGAAAGACTGGAGGATGAACCTCTGGACTCAGGTGGCGGATGGAGGAATGAAGGACGAACCCCCAACACGACTTACTTCTCTGGTTTTAACTGCATGCGCTTAGGTCGACACCTGTCTCCCTGGGGCTGCATGTTTCCCATCTTGCACACGTCCCCCTTCCAGGAACTTAGGATAAAACATATACATTTTCACAGCTTTTTAATAATATTTAATTATTATTCCCAAGGACTTAAGCCCTCAATATTAGCCCCTCTTCCAACCTTTCATCCCCCTCTCCCTTACCCAGGCTTTGTGGAAGCTTCTTAGTCCCGCATCACTCATTCATCATGGTCAGTCCACATGCAGAGATGTTTTTGTATTAATACTATGCATAATTACATGTACAAAAATCAGGCTCCTAGCCCTCAACACCTAGGCTCCCTGTCCTAAATAACACATAAGCCCACTATCTTATATAAACTTGGCTCACTAGCCTATAAAACAAAATTACAATTCATAATACAATTGGGGCACGCCCTTGGGGTATTACAATCCCCTCCCCTTATTTTTGCATTGCCCTTAGTGCAACTTTCACACAGTATTCACAAGATTTCCAAAATCTTCAAAAAAATGTGGGTATTCTGACCACATAGCATCTTCATGTTCCCATGTTGCATCCTCAGGACCGTACCAGGTCCATTGGACCTTTACAAGTCCTATGGCTCGATTCCGGAGCTGTTTGTTTTTCTAGTCCAATATGTGCACAGGATGCATTTGCAAGACACCTTCTTGTTCCACCTGAATCAGATTCCAATCAATTACATGATTATCATCAGGTATATATTTCTTAAGAAATGAAACATGAAACACATTATGTACAGTCATGCATCCAGGTAATGCAAGCATATATGCAACTAGCCCAATACTTTCTAGGATTTCAAATGGCCCACAAAATCAGGCTTCCAACTTGGCACAGTTTCCCAACTTCAGGGAACTTCTATTGGCTTTTACTTTCAGAAAAACATGATCACCCACTTTAAACTCTTTGTGGGTTCTGTTCCTATCGACATAAATTTTCTGCCTGTCTTGGGTAGCTTTCAAATTTTTCTTAATTTTTAGCATTTGATCTTCCATTTCCTTGAGCAATTCTGACCCAACTACCGCTCTATCAGCTGGGTTATCCCAACTTACTGGAGTGTTGCACTTTCTGCCTTAAAGTGCTTCAAATGGGATCATTTTCAATGATGCTTGATACCCATTGTTGTAGGTGAATTCTACCAAATGTAGATAGTCTTCCCATTTCGATGGTTTATCCATCACATACATTCTCAGTATGCCTTCTATCACTCGATTCACCCACTCTGTCTTCCCATCCGACTCAAGAAGATAGTTTGTACTAAAATTCATATTTGTTTTGAATCCCTTGAATAACCCTTTCCAAAAATTTGAGGTGAATTTTGGGTCTTTGTCAGACACAATTGTCTTGGGGATTCCGTGCAATCATGAAACTTCCTTCATAAAGATGTTGGCAACATCTGTTGCCTTGTGAGTGGTCTTTAACGGAATGAAATGGGAAGATTTTGTAAGATTTTCCACAACCACCAAGATGGAATCATGCTTCTTGCCTGTTTTGGGAATCCGGTGATGAAATCCATAGTCACTACTTCCCACTTCCGCTCAGAAATGGGTAAAGGTTGCAACAACCCTGCTGTGTGCCTATGCTCCGCTTTAAACTTCTGGCACTCCATACATCTGACAATGTATTCTGCAATCTCTTTCTTCATACCTGGCCAGTAGTAATGGTTCTTGACTGCTGCCACAATTTTCTGATATCCAGGGTGCCCAACATAAGGCACGTTGTGCATTTCATGCAAAATCATAAGTCTCAAGTCCTGGAAATTAGGTACATAAATTATGTTCTTGTACAAAAGTATTCCATTAGTCCCTAATTTGTAATTTTCCACTTTCTGTGGAAACTCACCTTGTTGTAGCTTTGCTACCAGCTCCCTGTACTGCAAATTTGCATTTCCAGCTTCTAAAATTTTTCTCTTTATATCGGTATGATACATGCTAATGGTTGTAGCATGCAATTTCATGTACTTTCCTACTGAGTGCATCAGCCACTTTATTCTCCTTCCCTTTGATATGATTTATATCAAAATCGTACTCACAGAGAAACTCCAACCATCTGCTTTGCCTAGCATTCAAGGTTGGTTGGTCAAACAAGTACTTTAGACCGTTATGGTCTGTTCTCAATTCGAATTGCTTTCCCATGAGGTAATGTCTCCATTTCATCAGAGCGTGAACGATTGCTTCCAAATCCAAATCATGAGTGGCATAGTTCCTTTCATGCTCTTTCAACTTTCTGGATTCATAACAAATTACAAATCCATTCTGACTGAGGACTCCTCCCAGTCCTTCTTTGCATGCATCGGTGCATACCATGAAATATTTATTCAGATCTGCAATCCTCAAGATTGGAGCACTGGTTAATAGTTGCTTCAATCACTGAAAATTTTTCTCACAATCCTCTGTCCACTGAAACTTCTTCTCCTTCCTTTGCAAGGAAGTGATAGGGTGAGCTATCCTTGAGAATCCTGCAATAAATCTTCTGTAATAACCGGCTAGACCCATAAAGGATCTGTCTTCCATCACGTTCTTTGGCGCTGACCATTCTCTGATGGCCTCAATCTTTTCAGGATCTACTGCTATCCCATCTTTCAAAATAATATGCCCCAAGTAATGGATCTGGTCCTGATAAAATGAACATTTTCTTAGCTTGGCATACAACTGGTGCTCTCTTTGCACCTGTAACACCATCCTCAGATGTTCATGCTCTTCCTCTGACTTGGAATATACCAAAATTTCATCCAGGAATAATATGACAAACTTGTCTAGATAACTCCTGAATACACCATTCATCAGACACATAAAAACAACAGGTGCGTTTGACAACCCAAAGGGCACCATTGTGAACTCGTAATGACCATACCTTGTTCTAAAGGCGGTCTTGTTGATGTTTTCATCCTTTATTCTCACCTGGTGATATCCTGACCTGAGGTCTATCTTTGAAAATATTTTCGCATCCTTCAACTGATCAAAGAGATCATCAATCCTCGACAAAGGATATTTTTTCTTAACAATTACTTTGTTCAATTGTCTAAAATCGATACATAATCTCAACGTCCCTTCTTTATTCTTCACGAACAGGACTGGTGCACCCGAAGGTGACATGCTTGGGTGTATGTACCCCTTCTTCAGAAGCTCTTCAAGCTGCAATTGCAACTCTTTGAACTCTGGTGTACTCATTCTGTAAGGAGCTTTCGATACTGGAGCTGCTCCAGGCATCAAGTTTACAGAGAAATCAATATCTCTTTTCGAAGGTAGTCCAGGTACCTCCTGAAATACATCTTCAAATTCTTTTAGTACCGCATGATATTCAATCTTTGAGACCTCATCCTTAGATGCTTCCTCCACATGGGTTGCGAATAATTGATAGCCTTTCCTGTAGCACTTTTTCAGCTGCATTGCTGAGATTTCTCTGACAACAACAACTCTATGAATTCCTTGGACTATTTTCCAATTTTCTTCTTCATCCAGGCAAGTGAATGCCTTACTATGACAATCCAAGATGGCATGGTGTTGGTCTAACCAGTCCATCCCAATTAAACAATCATAGGAACCTAAAGGCATAATGTTCAGTTCAACCTTCGTGTTCAATCCATTCATGTCCACTAGACATGACTTAACCAATTCTGTAACTCTTCTCTTGGTTCATGTGGCTAGCTGCACTAACCAAGACTTTTCATGTTTGCTTCTCGAAAAATGAAGACTTTCCACCACTGTAGGATCTATATAACTATGGCTAGCCCCTGAATCAATTAAAACAGTAAAGGTATGGTTGTTGATCATACCTTCCACTTCAATCATGTGCGACTGATACTCAAATTTCTTGTTGTCCAGAGCTGCGTAGATCCTTGGCATCCTACTGCCCATGTCCTCCATTATTTCGGATTGCTGAACATTGTGGACTGCTATCGCTTTATCATTTTTGTGGGGGAAATCTCTGTACCTATGGTTTCCCTTACAACCCCAACACTCCATAGGTGTCTTCCTTGGTAATTGTCCACCCACTTCAGCCTTTCTGGGCTCTCTAAAATATGGTTGTCCCTGAGGACTGTTTCTGAAAAAGGGAGGCTTGTTTCCCTTCTACCTCTTCTCTTTCTTGAACTTCTTCTGATCATCCCAAGCCTTCCGAAAAGTAGGCTTTTCTCTTTGCTTCTCATACAAGCATTTCTCCCTCCTTATCGTTTCTTCCATAGTCTTAGGGTCAACATACTGGATCTTGTCATCAATAGAAGGTGGCAATCCACTTAGATATCTTTGAATCTTGACAGTCTCTTCCTTGATGAATGGAACATACTTGAACAATTCCAAAAATCTTCGCTCATATTCATCAATAGTCAGGCTACCCAGTTTGAGTTCAAAGAACTCCTTCATCTTTCTGTCATAATATCTTTTAGTCAAATATTTCTTCTCGAAATACCCCTTGAATTCCTTCCAAGTGATATCCTTCTCCCTAATGTGCTACACCTGCACAAGTTGATCCCACCACATGGATTCTTTTCCTTTCAATTGATACATCACAATTCTTCCGTTTGCATGAGAGGAATAATTTTGCAGTTGGAAATATTTCCTGATGCCAAGCAACCATGTTTTTGCATCTTCCTCCTTTTGGTGTTCTCCATCGAACGTGGGAGGCTTAATATTATTCATTTCACCTTTCAGTTCATCCACTCTAGACCTTCTATGCTTTCTAGGAGTAGATGGGCTTGAACTAATGTGTGCTTCCTTACTGGAATGCTTCGGGGAGCGACGACGATGTTTGCTAACACTCCTCGATCTTCTTTTCCTCCCAGGGGTCCTGCAACTCCCTGTTTTTCTTGAGTCACTGTCCCTTTCCAATCTATTTTCGATCCTATCCAGGCTCTGCATCAACTTCAAGTTGAATTCTCTCTATTTATCCCTGTCTTTCATGAGCTTTCATCTATCAGCTTGGCGAGCTTGGGCATCCTTTTGTAATCTTTCAATGATTTTCATCATATGCCCTTCCTTATCCATCTCTTTTCCATGTCCATTGGAGTTCGCTCCTTCAACTCCCAAGGAAACGTTCATTCCTTCTCTTTCGTTCTCTAGCCTGGAAGTAATCCACGCCTCTTCCATTTATTTACACTCCGAGGCAATTCTAATCAGTTCTGGCACTCACCACTGTTCTGCAATTACAACATGCAGACAACCAAAATTTGTCAAGCTATCATTCCTTAACAAATTCCACACACATAATTCATAAGCCGAATCAGAAACGTTCAGTTTTCATGAATTTTCGGAGCTCTGCGCGGCTCTGTAACTTTCGAGCGATAGCCCTCTCTTCCTCAGTCCCCAATCCATGCAATCACGTGCTGTGAGCAAATGCTAGACCACTAGGGTGATTCACAACTTCGTGTTTCAGGAGGTTTCAAAACTCAACACTACTATCCCTCGAGTTCTGATTAGCGAACTCGTGAAAACGGGTGGATCAACGGTCCACGTATACACAACAACCAATGACTAAAATCCGATGTGGCCTTTCTATCTCAAATTTTTCGAGACCTCGGGACTTTGGGACTTCGGAGTTTCGGGACTTCGAACCTCAGGAGTTCCGACACTTGTTTCCTCCCAACCTTCCGACATCCAAATTTTTGATTTACTTTACTCTCCTGGCCCATATTACACAACTATCACCGATTTAAATGGTGTCATGTGGCACGCTTAGGAGGGTCCATGTCACCTTTGGCGATGTCATCGGGTCCCACCACATTCACTTTTCTTTTCAGGACTTCAGGTTTTGGGAGTTTGTGCATCAACACATCTCGCTTTTCCCGATAGCCGAAATCGCGAAATTGTGATTTACTGATCTGCTTGATCCAACGATCAAGCTATTTTCTTAAGATCTATGGTGTAGATCTTCCTATGGGTTTTGGAGTTTCGGGCATTGTGAGTTCGTGCATCAACACGTCGCGTTTCTCCTGATAGCCGAAATTCCGAAAGGTTTTCCAGGATAACCTTCTTCCACCTTCTCCAGGTTTGACGGTCGTAAGGTTTTCCTTTGCTTCCGAACAGATCCTATGGCTCCAACACCTCAAGTATTGAGCTCTCTCTCTTGGTGGCCAGATACCATTTTGACTGCGGTTTTATAATACCGCTACACCTCATGGGCTTTGTAACACGACCAAACAACTTCTTGGCACTCAGGAACTTCTAAGGTTTAAAAAAAAAATTGGTTCTTCCAAACACAATTTCCACTCGAAACCTCGGATCTAACGACCACTTATCTAGCCCATCCTGGCTCAATGTTGAAACCTTGGCTTTGATACCAAACTATAACATCCCCAACCCTCCAAGGACCGAGGGACGCTACCAACACAACTTCTACTTATCCTTTTAAGCTCTGAAGTAATGTTACTGCGAAAAAACACTTATATAATATGCATTTAAATTAATATAAACAACTTAACATAGAGTAGCACCTAATTAATGCTAACATACAGAATTAAGGTAATTATCAACAATTCATATGTGCAACAGAATACATGATAATCCTATAAGCATCACAGGTATGCAAAACATAATATTAAGCACAAACTGATACTTATCTTTGAAACTGTAGTAATTTGAGCAACTATGTGAAAACCTTCCACGAACCTCCTAGCCTTAGACTGTGTTGCTCATCACTCTCAGTAGTAGGTAACCCCTGAGCTGGGAGTAAGCTCCACCGGGTAGGGGAATCCTAGGCTAGGTAGGGTTAACAGGAAGACACACAGTCACAGAAGAAGGATTCTCTCCAAGGATCCACTTATGCCCACTGCTCACAGACTCTCATTTCCCACATGTTTGTCCCACCCCAAGAGTATACACCTTCATTGCCACCTGGATAGTCCTTCGGCTGCTAAACCTCCCTTGCCTTGGGATTCAACAACAGACTGGACCGGAAGTCTCTGAGCTCTGTGGCAGCTACAGGACCCCTTCTAGGAGTACTCACTTCTTCCAACACACTCTCTCACCTGGAGAGAGTCGCCCACAAGTTTGACAACCTTCTTCTTCAACCTCAACCACCTCTCTCACTTGGAGAGAGTGTTGTATACACAGGCTAGACAACCTGTTTCTTTAGTTATGTTCCAACACAAGGAGAACAACCGTAAGACTAAGAAAAGGATGGATGACAGTAGCCAATTACACTTAGCCACACCCAGCATGGACGATTACGGTAGGCTCAGGGTTCACAGGACACACAGGAGACTCGGCTCAGTCCACGGGTTTACCACTGGGTTTCACTGTTTCAGGTTTCAGAACTACGTGAGGTATGCAACCCTCAGATGTAGAGCCGCACAGTTCAGATAACCCACAGAAGACTGGAGGACGAATCCCCGGACTCAGCTGGCAGATGGAGAAATGAAGGAAGAACCCCCAACATGGGTTCCTTCTCTGGTTTTAACTGCATGCACCCAAGTCGACACTTGTCTCCCTGGGGTTGCATGTTTCCCATATTGCACACGTTCCCCTTCCAGAAACTTAGGATAAAACATATACATTTTCACAGCTTTGGAATAATATTTAATTATTATTCCCAAGGTCTTAAGCCCTCAATCTTAGCCCCTCTTCCAACCTTTCAACCCTCTCTCCCTTACCCAAGATTTTTGGAAGCTTAGTCCCCCATCACTCATTCATCGTGGTCGGTCCACACACATAAATGTTTTTGTATTAATACTGTGCATAATTACATGTACAAAAATCAGGCTCCTGGCTCTCAACACTTAGGCTCCCTGGCCTAAATAACACATAAGCCCACTAGCTTATATAAACTTGGCTCACCAGCCTATAAAACAAAATTACAATTCATAATACAATTGGGGCACGTCCTTGGGGTATTACACTAGCGCCTACGCACTGAGCAGACAAGATTTGAACCTGCACTTTCCAATGATATTCATGGCCATCCTCCATCACTCATGCCTTTTAAATAACACGTAGCATTTAAAAAAAATGTGAAACACTTGGCTTCCCACTACTAAGCAATATCAACGTGTTAAATTTCATATGAACCAAGCCAATGCATCCCTGACACTACTGATAAGTGAGAAAAGTGGATGACATTCCTCCTTATATGCACCACATGAACACTTCCTTGACACTTGTTTATATTGTTTTCGAACCTTGTAAAGCAGCTTTTGGGTTATAGTTAGCTGCTCTCAACACAATAAATGAATTTATTGAATAATAGTTTGCAAATGAATTTATTAAATAACAGTTTGTAGTAAAGGAGTAGGGGTTGATGTCTTATATATATAGGTTGATGTCTTATATATACTCAGTTGTCCACACGGTGCTAATTTACAAATATGTTGTTGCAGGTTCACCGTCGGTCAGGAGATTGCAGATATTCTTCAGATATTACAGGTTCATTGTCGGTCAGGTCATGCAAGCAATTCAGAGATTTTTAGTCTGAAGGAGCATGGAGGCGTTGCATATGTTGCCTTCCATTCATTTCATCAAATTGAAAGTTTCATTTTCAAAGAGAGAAAATATGGAGAGGGGAATATACAAACTAACAACCAAGTATTATCAGATTTCCTCAAGGGTTATGATGATAAGCCAACCCTTGTCCATCACAGAGCTCTTAAGTTGTTGTTCCTACATATTATGGAGGAAAAATATTTCCAAGCAAAGGTAACTAATTGATTTATCTAAATACAACTGTCAAAAGTAACCTTAGTTTCACAACAAGAGGGTTTACTTCGACCAACATCGGGACATGAGGGCTGAGTCCAATTAACCGAGTAATGAGACCGAGCACTCTTATTTATCCATGCAGGCGCCCAGACCACGTTGACGCAGAGGTGAGCAAAATAGAAGTGGATGACTTCATATACAATGGCATGTCCCCTCTATTCCCACCAGAATACACTTTCTCAACCACAAGCACTTCCCAATTCAACGAGTGATCATATATTATGAGGGTGGGGATCAGACAAACATAAGAGAAATGCATTATTCTTCAGAGATTGCAAGTTCACTTTCGATCAGGTTGTGCAAGAAATTTAGTGAGTTTTAGTTTGAAGGAGCATGGAGGCATTGCATATGTTGCCTTCCATTCATTTCATCAAATTGAAAGTTTCATCGTCAAAGAGAGAAAACATGGAGAGGGGAATATACAAACTAACAACCAAGTATTCTCGGATTGCCTCAAGGGTTGTGATGATAATCCAGCCCTCTTCCATTATGGAGCTCTTAAGTTGTTCCTTTATATTATGGAGTAAACATATTTCCAAGCAAAGGTAACTAATTGATTTATCTAAATACAACTGTCAAAAGTGACCTTAGTTTCACAACAAGAGGGTTTACTTCTTCACTTGATATTCCTGCATATTATGGAGGAAACAAATTTCCAAGCAAAGGTAACTAATTGATTTATCTAAATATAACTGTCAAAAGTGATTGTAGTTTCACAACAAGAGGGTTTACTTCTTCACTTGATATAGATGAAATTATGTAAATTCAAAGAGAAAAGTATCATTGTGTTGACATGTTCGATGATGAATCAGTTGTAGATTTATATGGCCTCCGAACAAAGGAAACTCAAACCCATTATATTTGCGGGTTATTCCTTAGGAGGGGTAGTAGTAACCTTGGCCTCATACTTGTAACCTCATATGAGTCCCTCCGGGTCTCCGAATGAGAAGGTCCCTATAGAAAATCCATGGTTCAAAGGATTAGGACTTCAATTCATGATCTTTAGATTTTTCATTTGCACGAAACTATAGGTTCTGGAACCATTTTCTTGCTTCACCTTCCAAAGAGTGTATGAACATTTGGGCCTTACTGACCTATCCCATACAGGCTTCATTCCCATGATATAGTGGCTTGACCCACTCTATTGAGTTAGGTGACCACCCACATAACAAGTTTACTTCATTGACCCAGAACCAGTTACAACAAAAGTATAGGCAGGAAAGGGGGCATACCTCCACTCGGTTCCTCATCAGGCATGAAAATGTTGACAGCGAGAACCACACCCTCCACACCACACCCTCCACATTGTAGTCTAGTCCATAGGCTATGTGGTAAATTGGATTGAATCCACACCTTCTTCTCATATTTAATTTTAGTACCTTTAAATTCATTCCACTGTTCTTTAGCTAAGGCGGTTTCGAAAGACCAAAACTCCTTAAAAGTAAAGGACTTATTTTGAGAAAATACATCCATATTTTTCTTGTGAAATCATTAATGAAACTATTTTGATCATCTTAAAAGATATATTTTGCAATGGTCCCCATAAATGACAATGAACCAACTCAAGGGAATGCTTTTCTCTCCAACCTTCCTCTTTCTCAAAACTATTTCTATGTCATTGCTCGACAATAAAAGAAAAAAAAGTTTGAGAAATGGACTTATCCACACCAATGTTTGGAAGTCCTTCTGCCATTTCGACTTCACCATGAGATTGTGATAATGATTATTTATGTACCCAAATTTGTTATCCACACCAATGTTTGGAAGCCCTTATGCCATTTCAACTTCACCGTGATATTGTGATAATGATTATTTATGTACCTAAATTTGTTACACCATAATTGCTTTCATTAACAACATTCACTTAAATTTTGTTGCATCCCCATTGTGGTCTCATGTTTTTACATCCCATCCTTGAACAATCACTCTGTACATGTCCTTCACCATACATTTGTTGGCCTTGAACTCAACCATGAAGTTTTTTCTCTTTAGTAATTTGATTGATTTAGTGAAGATTTCTTCTCAATCCTGAAACATAGAGAACATTAACAACTTCTTTACATTTATCACCATCCATCTGATAAATATGGGTTCCCGATCCCTTTGTTTTATGCTCCCTATTATCTCCAAGTACAACTTTTTCATATCTTCTGGAGTAATGCTACAATCCCACTAAAACATTTTTTCACCATACAAAGCAGTCTTTGACCAATACTGGTCTATAAACGTCCTAAGTAGGTTGATTTTGACTATGGATGTCTTGTCAATTTTCTGTCAAGGAAATATGACCTCACCATGTTTGAAAACTTTGAATCTGCAATCAAAAATGTCACATATGTGCAAAACAACCATTAAAAAACCTCAATAAAACACTACATATCAATTAGCAATATCTCCAACAATTACATTGTGTGCATAGACTTCATGCACCTCTATCACATTAACCTCATGTTTAACCCAAATTGTGCTTTAAGCATAACGTTTGGCCTTCAAGCACGAGTCAAATCATGGCATCTTAGTTCACGAATAAGTGGATTATGTCTAACATTAACAGGGACTAAGATGTCATGCAACACTTGTTAATTCTAATGATATTAATTCCAATGATTTGGATTTAATGATTGTTAACAATTGGTCGGATCTTTGAAAGTTTATTAAGTAACAAAATTTGAATATTGATTTTAAACATTTTAATATTTTTTATCCTTAAAACATAAAAGGATAAATCCATGGTTGATACAATTGGTTATTGTCCATTAAAAATGGAAATTGTGACCT
>ML779701.1:747226-792041 GCA_009831015.1 Picea engelmannii | reverse complement strand
AACCATCATCTAGTGGGCCCATCCCTCCTGGGGGAAAGTCATCCTTACACATACCCGTTGGGGGACAATCCCCTTTTATTGGTCAAACCCTAGTTTTCACTCAAACTATGGAAGGGGGGCAACCCCCTTTTGCTGGAAACCCTTCATCATCCTGGGGAGCACCTCAAAGAGGTACATTTCATCAACCTTACCAAGGAGGGAAATCATACCATAACCCCCAAGGAGGAATACCAAATCATGTTCCTTCCAGATTATATTTTGGAAAACCTTATCCGAGTGTCCCAAATCCCACTCGGGGTCCTTAAGGACAAGACTCTTATCCTCCCCAAGGGTCAACTCTTTACCCTCCACAGGGACAAACTATTTACCCTCCTCAAGGGAATACTGTTTATCCCCCACAACATAATCAACTGACTTATCCTCATCAGAATCAATTGGGTTTCCCTCCGCTCATGAACGTTCCTCAACAACAATTGAATCCTGCCTATACCGGTCAAAAACAACCAGATATGGGAGGGCCTATTGGATACAATTATCCACCTCAACCAGTTTATTTCCCCACCGGTGTCCCCATGCTGCATCAATATCACTCTCAGGTTAACCGAAAACTATCGTTCCTCGCCACGTTGGATCTACTAGACTTGTCTCGGTTGACAAATGATCCCATATTACATTTTCCTTTATGGCTAGTAATTCCTGCTAAATTACCTTCTGACATCCCTAAATTTGACGGTAAACCCAACGAACACCTGAACAACCATGTTATGAAATTTCATCTATGGTGTTCATTGAACTCACTGATGGATGATTATATATGTTTGCGTCTTTTCCAGCACACACTCACGGGTTCTGCAGCCAAATAGTACATTGAACTTCAACGTGGAACCTTTCAAGATTTCAACTCCTTAGCTATGGATTTTCGCACAGATTTTCAATTACCCATCTGTTACGAGACTGGTACAAAAATCTTAACCTCACTTCGTCAAACGAACTCCGTACATATCTCTGATCACATTCATGAGTGAATACGACGACGGAGGTTGATTAAAGCAACCATTCCTGACCAGTTATTGGCAGAACGGTTTACTAAATCTCTTTTACCCCCAATTTCTCATGGCGTCGCCATGGGTGGTGTTTTCACTAATGAAGAAGCCATTGCTCGAGATCAGTACTTAGATTTTTTTTATTCCCAATCTGGTATGGTGTATGCGTTGATACCAAATGCTCCTCGTACGTCTACCAATCCATCCAAACCGTCTTTCACGACTCACACAGATGGAGTCATTGGTGTTGTCAAAACCCAATATTCATCACAGTCGGTTGGATCGACCAATCACTCTGTTTCTGCACCTGTCACCAGTTTGAATTCACTCTCCTCCACCTCCCCCCCGACTCAAATATTTGAGGTGAATGCAGTCAAATATACCTCTTCGCAACAAACCGGGGGCAAAAAGAAAACGAAAAATAAACCCAATAATAATAATAATAATAATAATAATAATAATAATAATGAAAATCCAAAAACACAAACTCCACCACCTACTCCTGAGAAGCAACCACAAAGAAACCAAAATTCTCATGTCTCATTTGTGATGATGATCATTACACCTGATACTGCTCTCATCGCGAAGAAGTTGCAAAACTTTTCAAAGGGAATTCCAAACCCGCTATGTTAACACAACCTTTTCCTCAACAACAGTCCATGGTTGCTCAAGCCCTTGCCCCTCCGGTAGGGGGAAACCCTAGTCATCCTCCTAGTGAGGAATCCTCTTCGAGTGCTCATATTTATATGTTCAATGGGATTGATATCACCACTCGCACCACAATGTATGACACACTGGCTAAACCCGATAAAGAGAAGGTCACTAACTGTACCCCATCAGATCCATATCCCGCCACCGTTAGTCCTCCATCTAGATCGCTTTAGATTGAAAAACCCACTTTCAATTTTATTTTATGCCCTCTCAGGAGCACTATTTGCAAATCGACTTTTAATCCTAGTTCACGTGTCACCCAAAACTACAACATTGTTGAAGATTTTTCTCAAGCATCGTGTTCTATGTCTGCTCTTGAAGTTCTACAACATTGTCCAAGTCAATGTAGAACACTCTTATCCGCCATCGGCGCAATCGATCCCGAGTCATCAAATAATATCACGTTTAACCTTAATAACTTGAAATCACGACTTTCTCACCAGCTTGCTTTTCAAATTGATGTAGTTGTTCATAACCAACACATTCACCACACCATACTGGATGAGGGAGCTTCCACTTGCATCATGTCATTATCCTATTGGAAAGGATTAAAATCACCTGCGCTTAATCAATCCCTTGCAATGTTACGAGCATTCGATGGGCGAGGTTTTCATCCTCACGGACTCTTGCAGTCCTTAGTTATTCATTTGGGAGGTAATATTGTCTCTATTGATGTAGAGGTAGTTGATGCTCCCCTTGATTATAACTTGTTGTTAGGAAGAAGTTAGTTTTATTCCATGACTGTCGTCGCTTCATCAATGTTTTGATGTGTACAATTCTCCTATCAAGGTAAAATTGTCACTATCAACCAGTTAGATTACTACACCCCCGATGATCGCACTCCCGCCACCAACAATATTCCTTTCTTGGGAGATAGTAAGATCACTTATGAAAGTGTCAGTGTAGGTATTTTAAAAGACTATTCCCTTATGGGTACTTTCCCTACACCACTTCCTCCCACCTCACAACACATTGCCATGATCAATATGATCTCAAATATGGCATATCAATCTTACGAACCATTTGATCCTTGGGTTGTGCCTAGCCCTTTTGAATTTGATGCACTAGGTGACGCTATGCCACTTAGTCCTGTTGAGGCTTCATACGATGCTATCCAATCTACCTCTCCCTCATTGGATGACCAACATTTGTTGGCATCCAACACTTATTCATTGCCATCTTGTTTGGATTCCTTATCCTCTGCTTTCGAACACATCCTACGGATTTTTCCATGGGACAAATCCATTATGGAAATGCCTAGTATCAACGAGGTACCTTGGGATGACAACCATCATCGATCATCTTTTCTCCCTAGTCTAGATGAAATTGAGGAAGATATACACTCTATCTTCCCCCCCGGTGTTGTCGATTCTCCCCAAACTCCTATCCTTACCTAGGATACTACTTTTGAAGGGAATTTAGGCAAAATATCTTCTACCATCACTATCAACATTTTGAGCAAAGTTAGTATTGTGGAAAATGTTCATCTCGGTGCTAATTGTTCACCTAAGGAAGTAGAAGCTTACACCACTTTATTCAAATAATTTCGTAATGTCTTCTCTTGGAGTTACGAAGAAATGTCAGGGATCGATCCATCGATCGTTGTGCATGAGATAAAAACTTACCCAGGTTTTAAACTTGTACGACAAAAACTTTGCCTGGTTCATCCTAAGAAAATTGCAACCATAAAGGCAAAAGTTGAAAAACTATTGAAGTCTAGCTTTATCTATCCCGTCCCCTTGACAGAATGGGTTTCTAACATTGTTTCGGTTGCTAAAAAACAAGGAACCATTCGTTTCTGTGTCGATTATAGATATCTAAAAAATGATTGTCCAAAAGACAATTACCCAACACCCTTTATTAACCAAATCATCGATAATTGCGTTGGCAACGTTATATTTTCCTTCATGGATGGATTCTCAGGTTATAACCAGATTGATATTCTACCAACTGATCAACATAAGACAACCTTCATCTGCCCTTGGAGAACGTTCGCTTATCGGAAGCTACCCTTTGGCCTTAAAAATGTTGGTGCTACTTCCCAGTGGGCCATGCCATATGCTTTCCATGATATCAAACATATTTTGGAACCTTACCTCGATGATTTACCTGCTCATTCGTCTACTCGAAAATACCATATTGGTCATTTACGAGCCATTTTTCTTCGATGTCGGTTCTACGATATCTGTTTGAACCCTCATAAATGCATCTTCATTGTCAAATCAGGTTGACTCCTTGGATTTTTCATCTCCAAATACAGGATTAGGGTGGATGCCTTGAAATTCAAAGCTATTCTCGCTTTATCCCCTCCCAATAATCTAACCCAACTACAAAGTTTGCAAGGAAAATAAAACTTTCTTCACAGTTTTATATGTAATTACGCCGAACTCACTAAATGATTTATGAGTTTGTTGCAGAAAGACACTCCTTTCATCTGGGTTACACTGCTCAATGCTCCTTTGATTCTCTTAAGCATGAATTAACCCATACACCTCTTTTGCATCCTCCGAATTATGCCCGAGATTATATCCTTTATTTGGTTGCCTCTACTTCCACTATTTCTATGGTGTTAGTTCAATATGATCCTAACGATGACGAACATGTGATCTACTATATGAGAAAGAGTCTATATGGTCCCAAGATCTGATATTCACACATTGAGAAGTTGGCTCTGGCAGCCGTCATTATCATCCATAGAGTTTTTCATTACATATTGTTACGCACTACCACGGTCATTGCATACTCCAACCCCATGTACCATATCATTACACGTCGAGCCCTTGGGGGCAAGTATTCCAAATGGATTGTTATTCTTCATGAATTTGATCTCGAGTTTTCCAAATCAAAAGATAAAAAGTCGTTGGTTTTTGTGGAACTCATCTACGATGTTCCCCATGATGATGAAGATACTGAACCCAATGATTCTCTTCCCGATGAATCTATGTTCCTCATTATCACGTCAGACCCTTGATATGGAGATATTCTTTTCTATCTTCAAACACATTGTTTATCTCGATATGTCCCGTGACGAACATTGTCGTATTCACTACCATTCTAAACATTACCTTATCATCATCGACACTTTGTATCACCATGGTATTTATATTGTCCTGCGACGTTGTTTAACCCATGATGAGGTTGAACGCGTTTTGAATGACTGTCACCTTGGAGCTTGTGGCGAACATCTTTCTGGGATGGCTACATCCCAGAAAATATTACGTGTCGATTATTTTTGGCCCTCCATCTTCAAAGATTGTATTGAGGCTATCAAAAGATGCCCACCCTGTCAAGTTTTTCAAAAAAATGCACGCACCCACCCTGCTCTGCTGCATCCCATTGTCGTCGTCAACCCCTTTTCCAAATGGGGTATTGATTTTATGAAATGTAAGCCTACCTCATCTAGGGGGCACGATTATATCATCATTGCCGTTGATTATTCACTGAATGGGTTGAGGCTATGCCCACATTTCTTAATTATGGCCATATTGCATCTTTCTTTGTTTTTAACCACATCATCACTCGCTTTGGTGTCCCACAAGCTATTTTCATTGATCAGGGCTCACATTTTCAAAATCAGATGATGAGTGAATTGCAATTCAAGTTGGGTTTTCACCATGAAAACTCATCCCCCTACTATCCTCAAGAAAACGAACAAGTTGAAGCTATCAACAAAGTCATAAAGACCATGCTTCAATGCATGGTGGGGAAAAACAAAACCTCTTGGCACTTGCAACTTTTCTCCGCACTCTGGGCCTACTGCACCTTAGTGAAAATTGCAACTGGATTCACTCCATTCCAATTGGTATATGGCATAGAAGTAGTGTTACCAATCGAGTGTGAGATCCCTTCGTTGAAACTCATTGTAGAACTCCTACCTCATACCTCTGTTGAAGAAGAACAATTCTTGTACTTAACCAAGTTGACATGTCGTGATGCTACTCTCGTTAATTAGATGTATCAAAAATGAATGAAGAGTCAATATGAAAATCCATTCAACCTCGTACTTTTGCAGAAGGAGACCTAGTCCTCGTTTATGACCAAGCTCATGATAAGTTAGGGATAGGGAAGTTAGAACCTCTACGGCATGGACCCTATATCATAAAATGTGTATTACATAAAGGTTCCTACGAGCTAGTTGACTATGATGGAATATCTCTCGGTGAGCCCTGAAATGAGATTTACCTCAAGAAGTATTGTGCATAGAACATCTGGCATGTGTGCTTTGTACATTATTGTACTATATTTTTTGATTTGGTGTGTCTTTTCTCTTGTGTGTACGAGTTTTTTCTTAGCTGCTTATACTTTGTCTTATGATTGCGTGTGTAGATGACATCTCCCTTTCCCATCTTTGTCGGGTTTGCAGATGGCACTAGTCGACACACCCAAAACATTGCTTCTGTAGCTTAGGTCATTTACCACTCTGATGAGTTGGTGAGTTCAGGAGGAATTTTCCTAGGATCGACAACCAATAACATGGCATAATATCATGTTGTCATCGAACTCTTAACCGAAGCCTCCTCTCTAGGTATATCTCATCTGATTATCAACCTAGATTCTAAACTCGTGGTTTGTCAACTTAATTGAGTTTATGTCGTTCGCAACCATGTCTTATTGCGTCTCCACCTAAGAGTTCGTTGTCTCGAAAGAGTGTTTGAATTTATACAATACAAAAATATACCGAGAGAACTCAAAAGAATGTTGGATTCGTTAGCAAATTATATATCTATATATATATATATATATATATATAATGCACGATAGAAAAAGTTTGTTTACATTAAAAAGTACACAATAGGGAAAAACATGGGCCCTCGTTCCCATGATATCATCATGAAAGACTACAAATTATATGGAGGATCCTATTCCTCCTTTATCACGTTCTTCTCCAAGAAGCACACTACTACACAAGACACTTGTTAGAGCAAGTGGTTCAAACTCTCAAGAACTCCTATTGTATGCCTCTACAGATGGAGAGGTACATATCGCCTCCTAAGAGGTGGGACACCCATGGTCAGACCTCAGAGGTTCCTCTCAACCTCCCAAAGTCCTCCCACTGCAACCTTGTGATCCACTATTATCTGCACGTCCCCATGACGTCCTAGTACCAACATATCTGGCAGACGTAATGCGCCTATGTGTGCATGATGAAACAAAACATATTTTAGATCCCTCTTTGTACACATAAAAACAATATAAAATATAAAAAATAAAAAATACATGACAAGGTTTAGTTTCGTACTTGACACATCCCATTGAATTCCCTTGGGGAGCACTAAGTCTACACTGCCCCGAAAATCCACTCCAGCATATGGAAAATCCTCAATAACAATGCGTTGTCTCCTCCACCAAGTGAAGAAATCAACTGTAAACTTAAATGTTGAGGGCTTGTTCCCTAATATCGGGGACAAACTAGTCCATCTCTCCATCTGTGGCTCGGTCACAGGTCATGTTATTAACGCAACTTGTGGCTGCATTTGGGGTACTGGCTCCAAAAAGAATGAAACTAAGAAAGATTCGTATCCAAACTACTTCTTCCTACCTATCATGCACTTTGTGATATGTTCCTTCACATTCTGAAGGAACCCCACACTCTAGTTAAAAAAACTGGGCTCCACTCATTGTAGAGTGTATGACATCTGAGATTTCAGAGCTAGATGAGCGTTGGTACTACCCACCAAGTTGGTAATGGAAAATAGAATTGATCTCAATTCCAACTCCCTCACATCTTTGATCACAATTCATCTGCCGACCAATCGAGATCCTGGTATACAATGTTCAACAACATATACCTCAGTGGGTTGAGGAGTTTCCCGATGTCCGAAAAAAAGGATAGGAGCCCCTCTCCTTGAGAGGATGGTCAAAAAATACACATCGTCAAGCTAAATATTGAGCATATGTGGCCCAATATGAAATGCATGTTCAACATCATCCCATAATCTGATCATGTACTCAAGTAATAATACCTCTCTCCTCATTTTTTGTAGTTTGAAGTACTTGAGTAGAACACAATTTCTCAAAGAAGCCCTTGCTTGAGGGTTTTGCAAATCGATGACGTCGTTGAACTCATGTTAGTGTTCCTTCCATTCAGTCATGGCTATACGATCCATTCAATCTGCAAATACAACCATGTAAACTTCTTTAGTCACCTTCTTTTGGAAAAAAATTGTGTCTTTCTAGCTTAAAATGCAACAATTTTTTAGGTTCTACACCGACGCTCCCCTAAGTTTGTTCACAAAGTGATAGCGCTGCCTAGGTATGTGCACCAGGGAACTGATATCTCGATCGGTGCTCCCCTCATCCCTTTGAGGGAGCGTCAATCCAGTTCAACGCCTAGGGATTCCTAAGGAGCCCAGAACACCCTAAAAATGAGCTAAAACACAATTTTAAACCATGAAAAATGATTGGAAAGGCAAGGTGACCAACCTGGTATAGATAGAATCGGAAATGGTCGATCACAACTCCCGTACTCACAACTCAAAAATCACCCTCCAAAGGTGGAAAATTCCAAAGCTAGAAGAATTTAGTAAAAAATCAATTGGTAAATGCAATTCTTAACCTATTTTACTATTATAGGGTTGATTGTTTTTGCTAATATAAATTTTTTCTTGGGTTTTTTAATCTTTTTGAGGAGTCACTAATGCCCTGGGCCCATAATTGTCTATATTTACGAGATTCTAAGAAGTATCTTTTCGAAAACCTTGTGACACTGACGAGCACAATCTTTGTTCTTTCTTGTGCTCAAAAAACATGAGAATGTAACCGAGTAGACTTTTATCACTTTTTCAGACTCATAAAGGTTACATGAAAAAGGAAACCTCCAAAGTCTCCTTTAAGCTCTTTTCAGACTCTCTAAACATGAAAAGATTGTTGAGTGATCTTGCTTTGTTTCACACTCGTTTAAAAGGTTTTGAAAGGGCGTCTCCCAAGTAGCAGTTTATCTCTTTTTCAGACTTCAGAGACTAAAGTTATGAAAAATGACAACCCTGGAGTCACCTTTAAGTTCTTTTCAAACTCTCTAAACATGAAAAACCACCAAGTTTTCCTTCTCTGGAGACATTAAAATCGCACATTAAAGGGCCCATATGGGTCCAAACCCTTACTTCTTCCAGTTCGTTAAAAAAAGGAAGAGGGACTTATCGAAGGTGAGTTATATCAAGCATGTGTTATCCTTCTCGAGCTCGTAAAAAAAAAAAGGTACTCGTCTATCTGGATGGGGGAAAATTGAAGGAAGTAAGCCAAGCTATCTTTTAGAATTGTCACAAGTCTCTCTTGCAGTCGCCCTTGAACACAACACTTTGTTTCTATCTGCATATTGAACACTTGCATAATCCTCTGAACCTCTACCCCGAACCAATCACATGAGTCTTTCACTCCTTTGGGTCACCTGATGAATGCCATAGTATCCATTGCATTATGTTTTGGTCCATGTTACATTTATGTTTCCAAGTCATGTGTGCCTCAGTGTTCAAGGGAAGTCTTCGCCTCGAGAGTCAATCATCACAAATTTCCAGTTTCAATACTCATGTTAGTCCATACTCATTTGATTCATCATATTACATCTCTATGTCAGTTTCATGTTGATGATGGGGGATACACCAAGGGCATCCTTTGATGAGTCTTTTCCTGTCGACTTCAACACATCATCCAAGAATTTGGCTTAGAAAACAATTATTACCTTGGGACCTTCATGCCTCCTCACCTCTGACAATGGGTTTACATCATTGACCTCTGATTGGATGACTCCATGAATGTTCAATTTCAGATCATTTATTCACATTCATTAGATTGTACTAGAGTACCTTGGGAATCATTGACATCACTGATGATTTCCCTCGCGCTTGTTAACGGTTTACCTCAATGACCGATAATCAAGTGGTTTCTACCATGTTCGACATCAAAACATCTATTCACATGGCTAGATTCGTACCACATCAGGATTGGGACAAAGACCCTAGGTTGAGCATTCACTCTGTTATCTGCTTTCACAGGCTACAAAGGAGATCTTTTGAGCATGTTGATATACTGTCACATAGATCCACATTGTATTGGTCCATGACTATGTTTTATCATCTCGTAGATCCACTGTGTATTTCTTGTGGCTACGATCAATTCATGTCATGGAAGTATAGATCCACATTATATCTTTGGTGGTTATACCCTTAGTCAGTATCATCATGGATCCATAGTGTATTTGTTGGTGGCCATACCTTAAGTCCTGTGTTACTCAAGCATCGGTATACCTGCCTTGGGTTTGAAACATATGATAACATTTGTTTGATGATCGTTTGCAGCTTCTACCAGGTTCTCTGACTCCACACCCTTGTTTCGAAAATATACAAAGCACTTTAGCATCAACTTCCATCTTCTGACCTCGCACTTTGGGGGGAAATCTGTTACACGTCAAAATTCCTCACTTTGATAATGTCCCATTATCATTATCACAAGTGTCACAAGTGTCACAAATATCGTATTTTCGTCCTGCATATGTTGCATTGTGAATGACACCATAGAAACACTTGATACACCCTCTAAGACATGTTAGAAGAGGAAAACACATCATTTGGAAAGATTAGCAAAATTGTTTTCCTTGAGAAATGGTCATCGTAAATGAATTTTTGGAAGATCAACGCTCCCCTGCTTACATGTAGGAAGCGCTAGCACTCCTTGTCCACTTAGTAGGGAGCACTACAATGCTCTGTTGCCAGCTTTGAGGGAGCGTCGATTGGTTGAGAGAATCATGGGAAGAAATCCCCCTTATCTCTAAGGATAACTAGAAATGATCCGAGTTGGTTTGGCTCGAATCCAAGATTTAGGCTGCATCTAAGGGAGATACCACAAATGATGGAGTCATATCCTCAACTTATTCCAAATATAACTAAGGTGGTTGAGCCTCTCGAAGCCTATAAAAGGAGGCATTCTCATGGTGAAAAGGAGGGAGAATATCAACAAAAAGTTTTTTCATTCTGATCATGGATCTTTCGAGCAAGGGGTTGGACAAGGAGGACTTGGAGAGGTTGTTGCATCTGCATCTACATATTGTAAGTGCCTTTTAATATTCTCATTAATATATGCTTGGCATGTTTCCTTCAAGTTTGTGTATGACTACATAGGCTTGTATTTTCTTGATAAATATAGTTTAAACTAATCTTGATAGAACATGAAGCATGCATTGTCTTTGTTGTATATTGAATTTCATATCTCATTAAAGGGACTGAAGATCAAGTTCATCCTAGACTAAGCGAGGACAAGCTTTCGAAAAAGGTACATCATACTTTATTCCTCTTTTTCCTTTGACTAGTTTAACTACATTTAAAGGAATGTTAGTGTCCAATGTTAGCATCTTTCTGTCTTGGTAATAGGGGTCTAGGATCCAAGAGGATATGCACCTGTCCACAGGGGAATTTTCCTACAACACCAGCTCTAGGACTTGACCCTGAGACCTCCTTCCTATAATTCACAGCACTCAACCACTCAAGGTAACCCATCGGTCTATAGGAAGGATGAATCTATAATCAAATAGACAAGAATTCCTTGACAACCATATCCCCTAGGAAATAATCAAAGGAAGTGCCTTGAATCTCTTTACAACAACATTCCCATCCCATTTTCTAAGGCATTCTTCAATTAAAATTCCATTTCAATCCAAATTTATACTAGGTATGTAAGCAATTTGCTACCAAACCTGTGAAGAATAAGGGCATGAACAAACTAAATGAAGGATATTTTCCTCATTTACCTTACATAAAAAAAAAAATCTAGGACCAAACTTCTTCATTTTTCAAATTATCTCGAGTGAGTACTTTATTATTTAAAGTCAACCAGATCAAAATACATGATTTTAAGGCGCATTTTTATTTCCAAATTTTCTTCCACCGCCAAACTAGATCACTTGCAATAGATCCTTCACATAAAAACTTGGAGTATAAGTACCCCTGATATTTTTCCTCGACCAGAGTAGTTCATCTTCTTCCTCCTTAATTATTGCATGACTAACTATGAGCTTAATAATACACCATCCCATGTCATTGCATCTTCACCTCCAAGACTAATTTTCTCTACTATTTCCATTCTTGTATTTAGATAGTAGTAAGATCATAATCAATTTCCTAAGAAAGAGTATAAATACCTTTTCCCTTAAGAATATTGAGAACATTATCCAACAACCTATAATCTTCCCCACAATCCACCTATGGTTCTAAACCAATTAATATCATATGACCATCACCTACCTTCTAGATAAACCATCTCCCAATAAGAGGAAAAAATGTAGTTGTTACCTTCCAAATAATTGAGGCATTTTAACAAGACTTTGAAGGAGGTATTATCCAATCCTCCAATAAAGTTGGCTCAATGTACTTGATGTCATAATCCTTTATTAGTAATTAATCTCCAAACATTTTTTTTTGCAGACAAAGCTTTTGCAAATTGATATACATTTTTTAAACCCCATACACCTATTTGCTTAGGCATTGCTAATATTTTTCATTTGACTAATGAAATGCCTCTTTTATCTTTGCATCTAAACCATAAAAAATGTAGCTAATTATCCTTTATGCTCAAGAACTCCCTTTGGAGTAAACACTAAATTCATCCAATATATTAGAATGGTTTCAATCATTAATTTTACCAATATAAGTTTGCCATCAACTGACAATCAGTCCAAACACATAACCTCTTTTCAACCTTTGCTATGAACCATTACCAATCATTTTTTCCATAATCATTTGGATTTTAAATGGTCATAGTTATTTACAAATGAAGTTGTAAAATTAAAATTATACAATTCAAAATCATTGCCACAAGTACATGAGCATGCAATGCAACAACAAAGTGATAGTTCCAATATTGTACATATGTTTGGAATCATAGTCGATATTAAACTAATTACCATTAAAATATTATGCTTGGGTTAGTCTTGTTTAGTTAGTTTGATCTTTGATATTTACACCAAAGAGTACCATGGGAGATAATTGTGCTAAAAGGGGAGCTATTATTGATAAGGGTTGCTTGCAACTTAATCTTGGCTTTAAGTGATATACTTATAAGTTACCTATTCTATAAAATTAAAGATTTAATAAATATATTATAAAATAAAAAATTCAATAAATTAATTTACAATATATAGATTACGACATATATGTAAATAAAATGGATTTTTTTTAACATAAATGGTTAAAGATTGTATTAAAAAAGTGCTACTTTCATACCAAACAACATGAAAATACAAAGCTTTTAGAAGATAGATCATGTCTTGTATTTCTTTCCTCTTTCAATAAAAAAAATTTGGAGGAGAGAAGGAAGACTTTCCTGCAAGGGATTTTCATGCCAAATTCCTAAGTACACGGATAAATTCTTACAAATTGATTACATAAATTAATCCATAAACAAGACATATTTATTAATTATGAGTTGTAATCCTCCCCTTAATCAAGGAAAGTCCAAAGTTGACAAATGACCAATGAGGATATTCGTTTCTAATTGATAATTTATCCAATCCCAATTAGATTTCCTTCCCTTTCTGAGAGAGGGGGAGGGATTTGAAGCATTCTTTAGGATTTTGGCAAAAGAAAAAGATTTACAAGACTAAGTTTGGACATGTGCTTTTGTCTCTGCTTCTTTTTCCTCTTCTTGATATGATTCCCCTTCTTCTTCCTCTGCTTCCTATGCTTTCTCTTCTTCCTCCTTTTATTCTTATGCATCCTCTTCTTCCTCCTCTCTTTTCCTTGCTTCCTTTTCTTCTATTGGGGAATTTGTCTTCGGATCCTCATGGGATGGATCTATACCACCATCGAGATGAGTTGATCTAGATTTAGAGTCTATTATCAGTTCCTCTTCCCATTTAACTTCCTTCTCTATGTCTTCTGGATTTATTTAACCATCTATGTTCCCAAGAACTTCTAACTATTATTACTTGAAGTGGGAAAACCCTCTTGGGTGGCTTTGACTAAGGTGGCCCCTTATGTTGGTGATTCTATGCTTGCTTGGAACCATCTTGAACTTGGGTTCTTTTCTTGACTCCTTTGAGGGAGGTTGTTCCTCTTGGATTTTTGGATAGCTTTTGGAAAAATGCATGTGAACATGGCACGCATTGCACTTGAATGGAATCTAATCATAATCTAGTGATTAATGGTGGCTCCACCCATATAGATTGATTTTCAAAGCCTCTAGGAGTCTCATATCCAAATCCATCTCCACATATATTCTTGCACAAGAAATGAAAAATATTTTGGTTCTTCTCAGTCAATGAATTGACCCAATTTGTTCCCAATATATCCAAGAGAACAATCATCCCATAAAATTAGAGGGAGGTGTGGCAACCTAATGGAAACCTAACCCACATGGGGGATACTATAATTTACTCTTCTAGATTAAAATCAAGGGACCATGGAGACAAATCCAATCCCCTAGACCCCATAAAATATGGAGCAAAGTGGAATATTAAATCACACTCTTCTTTATTGAGAAAGAGAAAAAAATAATAGCCTCAATGAGAAGCAAATGATATTATTACCTATCCTCGAATCTTGGGGGACTAGTTCTTTGCTACCTAGGTTTCTACAACTCTTGGACTTGGCCAAAGGCTTGTAAAATTTCCAATCAAAGCACACTCATATAGAATAAGGGCTTTTCGTCTTGGCTCTAGATACGAGAGATTTGGTTGAGAGATGGATTCTAACCATTTTAAAAATCTCCTTTGATGGAGATGATTTCTTGATTGGGTTTAGGGAGTGGAACAAGGAGCCCAATCCCTTAATCTCTAATTTGTTGGTGTCTCCCATTATTCCTTGAACTAAAGGCTTCGAATAAAATTAATGTCCCTCTCACTCATAGATCTGCAAGGAAGACCCCAAACACCTGCATGCATAGTGGAAAAGGGAGGCTTCCAATCAACATATTGCTCTAGCAATGATGAGTGATGGTGTATCTTGGTCGTAACAACTTCAGTGAATGATGGAAGCTAGGGTGAACCCCAGTCATAGACGAGAGTGACTTTCATCTACATGCTTATTCTTCATATGGGACATTATAAGATAAATATTCCCACCACATTTGTATTTATCCCTAGAATCAATATATTACATACATTGTATTTATTGCAGAAATTAAATAATTTTGGAATGACTATGTAAAAAAAATTATTAAAATACATTGTTTCATTTAAATAATAAAACATAATGTAAACTCCTATATGATAATTACCATCAAGTGAAGGAAGGAGATTGTGTTGGAGATTGTGTTAGGCTATCCTTTTATTGGGTAGTGGTTTGTTTGGCATATTGGAAATGGGTAAAACATGTATTAGATTTGACCCCTAGGCTAGATGTGGTGGGGTCTTTAGACTATCAAATAATTTGATTAACTCATTATATGAAAGAGGCACATTCTTCTTAAGACAAGTTGCCTCCGATGATCTAAATTTTGTTTGGAGGCAAGAATGGAAGTCTCCTGTATTTCTTGGTTTAAGGATAGAGAAAACAAGGAATGGGAAGCTTATATTAGAAATATGAGAATAACCCATGTGAGGATTAAGGATTCTTAAGATGAACTGATCTAGTTCAAAAATATAGATAGATAATATATACTTTGAAAGTTGGATATATGGTTCTATGTGAAGATAACAGATTGGTCAAGCCTTGATGGCAGTGGAAACATATTTGAAAGTTTAAATGTCCACAAAAGCTCATATTTTTATTTGGCTTGCTATAAAAGATGAAAGCTCTTACCAGGATGTTTTATAGAGGACGAACAAACATGGACCCAACATATGTCCATCCATCATATAAGGTTTAAGAGAAAACTTGATTACTTATACATATTCCCTTTAAGTTTGGAAAGAGGTAGGAGATAGGAATGGAGCCAATATTGATGGAAGATTAGGATTTTGGTGTTCAAATCCTACCTTTACCCTTTACCCTTGCATGAAGTATTTAGCTTGCCCAAAATGCCAACTTATTTGAAAATCATCATATCCTTTTCCTTCATGGTCTCGTTCAAAGTAAAGCTATCATGCACAAATTTTCACAAACTCTAAATAAAAATTTTGTGAGGCAGGTTGTGGCTAAACAGATTGACGGGTAGAGAGCCAAACTCTAAACAAAAATTTTGTGAGGCAGGTTGTGGCTAAACAGATTGACGGGTAGAGAGCCTGCATACCTTGATGGGGTCTTTGAGGAGACCCCCCACTTGTAGGGTTGTGGTGTTATTTTTCTAAATAACTATCATATCTTCAAGTTTAAAGTTAGCCTTGGCAGAGGTAGAAACAATTATGTTGAGTTGATGGTTTTAAAATTATTGTTGTTTTTCGTTAATTTTTTTTTTTACCAAAATTCAAGTATTTGGTGAATTGATGGTATTGATAGATTGAAGGTAAGGAATAAACAATCTGGAAAATTTCTGTTAAAACCATTATTTTTATTTGATGAAATGTTCAAAACACGTTTTAATTATGCCAAAAACATGTATTTAGGAAGAGCTTTTGTGAAATCCCAGTCGTCCTAGAATACCTCTCTAGTCCATACTGCTTGGTATCTAAAAACCACCTTAAGATAAACCTGTCTAATGGATACAGTTTGGAGGACCATTGGCACATTTCCATGGCACCGTTTTTGTACGCGTTTTCTCCATTGTCGGATACGGTTTGGAGGACTGACATCAGCCGCACATTGCCACGGCACCGTCCTTCCATGCGTGCTCTTCATTGTCGGCTATGAGGATGTCTTTACTTTACGCGGTATATCTGTCAAGGTGTCCCGTCCTGACTGTCGGGCAACATCTGCCACTTCATGTTATGCTGGAAAATAACGAGTACAGTATCTTACCTTGGCCTCCTGTGAAATAAGCTGGTGGGACTCAGGGATGGAATTTGATGGGCAAAAGTTTTTTGCAACCGTCAATTTTCTTACTTAAAACCTGGCAATGTAGTAGTATAAACTGATAAATTTGACAGGTTTTTTCAGTTTGAAATTCCAACCCTGGTGGGACTGGTATGTGAGCGATTTTTCTAATGGCTCAGGCACAGAATATTCATAAACCTAATTATGAATCTTCATAAAGATAAATGACACCTGAATTTTTTTATGCCAATCCCAAAGTCTTCTCTAAATTTTATTTTATATCTCTCAACAAAATAAATGTCAAACACAAATTTAACTGTATGCGTCAACATCCTCCCTATTGCACATAAGATTCAACTTTTGATTCAAACACCTCACACTTCATCTTTGAAAGGATCTCGTTTCAATCTTTGGCTTTGAAAGGTTTACTCGATGTTTCGATAAGGCTATTTCCTTGTTTCAATAAGACTATTTCCTTTCCCTTGGAGTTATATTTCATTCATGTCCACCACCCATCTCTAAAAAAATTATTTGTTCTCATAACTATTGAACATCATTTGTACCATGCAAAACTAAGACCACTGCATAATCTTTAATACTATTTGTTCATTTTGTGTAACATTGTGTTCCATAACAAAACAAATTCATGGTATTCAACTAAGCTACTAAAAACCTAGATGTTGTAATGGTTTTAGAGATAACTTAGATGATGTAATCCCAAATGTTCAAGATGGAGCAAATGTTTCCATTGCAAATTTTGAAACAATTTAATTTTATTGTAATGTTTTCATGATTCTTATTAACAACATTAATCTAAAAATCTTCCTTAATTTACTTTGACATTCTAGGAAGGGTCTTAGTCTGATACTATGGCATATTCAAGAGATTAATAAAGATCAATCTATTGAATATTTTCAGCCTTATATCTTCTAATTATGTTATCTATGGATAACTTTGTATAAAGACTTTTTTTTATGTATATGGGATATATGTTGGGTGTTTTTTTAGTTTACAAAGTCTTATTATTTTTTGCCGCAAATTTTTGAAAAACTTTTTGGAATGAATTGCAAATTTGAGAGAATGATTGGTGACATAAATGCACTCCCTTATGGAAGGCTATAAATGTAGTATTTTTTTTGCACTGTTTAGTGCTTTTTCTGAAGTGGAACTTTTTTTAAGGAAAAAAGTCAAGTAATTTGATTAAAGTTAACAAAATTACAACAATGGATATTGAGGAGCATTCCAAATTGTCTCATGAGGCCAAATACAAAAAGACTTTAATTGTCTTCCCTAGATGCTTGCATTTTTTGAGTATGTACCAACAAGTAGAGATTTCTCATTCACATACAATTTCAAATTTTTTTCCTACTAGCACTAGCATGCACCTTTTACACAGAAGCTTCCAAAAAACATTAGCTCTAGTATTCCTCAAAGATATAAATATAGTCTTCCCAAAAAGACTCATAAAATTGTAGTTTCAAGGATCATTATTCGATAATCTCTAAGAAAGTGAAGAAATTAAATATAGGGTTCATGAAAATAAGAAGAAGATTGTCCTTTAGTGGATTCAAGGATTTCCCAAGTTCCCTCTTGTAGCTCTAGTCCTTCTTTGGAAAGTTTGTCCACTTCTTTTTTTTTGTCCCTGTAGACATGAGCAAAAGAAAGATGAATTGAAGGTTCAAGTGTCTTATGGTGTGTCATTTCCAAGTGTGTCTTATGGTGTTGAAGGTTCAAGATCTGGAGAGGGTTTTTTCATGGTGCCAAAACCTTAATCTATTGGCCTTTATGGGTTTTTCAAATGTAATATAGGTGTCAGGTGGCTTGACCAATGGGCCTTATGGCTCTAACACCATATTCTCATCTTCCAGAGGCCCACATTAGTTGGGGTCACTTTTGATCAAGTGACCTAGTAGTATGAGATTATTTTTTCATCTATTACACATGCTCTAGTAGATGTTTTGTGGTCCTATCCTTTCCATCAATTTCTAGGTAGGGTTTAGGTGTTTTGCTTGGGGTCAGAGAATGTTGTCTTTTCTCCAATTTTTAGGGTTTTCTAACCATAATGTCAAAGGGAATGGCTATGCTAGTTCTATGGGGTTAGGTGTAATTATATTCAGAGTGGATTCCTTTGTAGGAAAGGCGGGAATGAGGCTAGAGAACTTATCCAACACAATTAAACAAGTGTACTTAGATAGTTCAGTGGTAAGGGAGAGGAGTTATGTTATGCTAGTGTCGGGTTGGTTGGGTTAAATAAATATGAGATCATGGTTTGGAGGTGAGTGGATTCAAAGGGAGAGGATGTTATGTGGGGGCTTCCACGATAGTGTTGGATTCAATTTCTCTTGTGAACATTATCTTAGAGATTCGTGGGGGAAATCCTTTGAAGGGGAATAAGAAAAACAAGTTCATTTGATAGAAGGAGGCCCCAATTAAATTGGTTCTGGGAACAGGTGTAAATATGCATGAGGTCATTGATTTAGTAGCTAAGGATTTTATTGGATGTTTTCAAGTGCGTAAATTAGGGGGGAACCCTAAAAATATGGTTGAAGGTATGTTGGGATCCTATGTTGGAGTATATGTTGTGTTTCTATGTATTGGGTCATGATTGCTTGTAATTCTTATTGAGGTCTAAGGACGATGATAAGAAGTTGTTGGGATATTGCTAGAAGTGGGGTTTGGCTCTACTCCATCTCAAGGCTTGGTCGAAGAAGAGGCATGTCACATTAGTGTGGGTAAAGCTTCCTAACCTACTCATGATCTTTTAGTCCCTTTAAGTATTTAAGGAGATAGAAAATGTGACTGGGTATTTCTTTGAGGTGGATATGAGATTCTTAGACTCAAGGGTGATGACTTTTTCATGAATTCTAGCAGATATTGATCTCTAGGATGGTCTTCCACCATAAATGAGCATTCAAAGAGGGGATTATTCTATTGTTTAGTCATTGGAATATTGCACAGTGGTGTTTTGTTTTGTTAGATGTCATAGGTATGGACATTTAGTTGATGATTGTGAGTTACCTTTCAACAAAAATGACTTGGTGAAAGATTAGAATGAGCAAGGTAAGAATGGTGGAGATGTTATTTGTTCCTCTAGTGGTGTTTTGGTTGTTAGTGAAGATCCTCTGGTCTTAAAGGATGAAAACAATTTTATTCAAGAGACCCCTATTAAATTGATTATTATTATTATTCAAAAAGTTATTGACATGCGATTAAGGAGTCTGATATAGTCCAAATTTTGAGATGATATGTAGGGCTTGTCACTTCAGAAGTCTTAGTAAAGCATATTAGTCCCAATATTTTTCCTCTTTTGGAAGACTCGTACAAAGGTATGTCATTAAAGGATTTAGCTCCTCTGTACTATCTACCTACTAGTTATAAGGATTATGGAGTTTTTTTGTAGTCATAATAAGTGTGGTCATCAAATATTATATGAGGGGACCCCACTATCTGGGTTAGGGTGTAGTGATATTATTGCTTCGGATTTTAGGGGATGTGATTTATCTCATGTGATTTATGAGTTGGAAGTGGACAAGTCGATTTAGGGTTCACATAGATATTATCTAAGATCTAAATGGAAGGGGAATATGATGTTGAAGATTGGGTGTTGGGGGGTTTGGTTGGTAATGAGGTTAAAGGTAATAAGTGTGGGTGTATAGGGAGGAAATCCAACTTGTTTATAACACAAGATAAAGTTATTTTTGAGGTTCATTTAGGGAAGTAACTTTCCGTTAAAGGGATAATTAGAGTAGGTAAAACCCAAAATATGATCCATGGTGATTTGCCTCTCCCTAAATTGCAAGTGTATGGATATCCTTGGGAAGAAACTTGCTCTTAAAAGGCTTGTGGAAGTTCATAAATTGTTATGCACCAAAACACTCAAATAGCATAAAAAGAGAAAGAGAAGTAACTCTACACCTTGAGATTGAGAGAGAATAATGAATGAGAGGGGAAACATCCTTTTGAATATAACAAATGTACAAGATGAGATGCTCACTAAAACTAGGTGTCCTTGGTATATATAGGAGAAAAATGGTGCAATTGTAATTAAAGGGTTTAGGCGACCAATAAGGAAAACACTGACACAACAATATAAATGTAATAACTCAATGTCTAGGGATTAACATGCCCCTCCCATTCAAACAAGTGTTTCCCTTAACACTTGATTACTTGTGGATGTTTCTGCATGAAGACCGCATCTTCCCATGTCACCTCTTCTACTAGTAGGTTCTTCCACTTGATGAGGTATTCAATAAATGCTCAATTTCATAGTTGTTTGATCCTTGTTTCAAGGATTGTTTCTAGTTCTATTATGATTTTACCTTCTTCATACATCTCTGGTAAAATAGTTGAAATTGGGATATTGTCACTGATTACCTTCTTTAAGCAAGAAACATGAAAGACTAGATGTACACGTGAACATGGAGGCAACTCCAATTTGTAAGTCACACTTCCGGTCCTCTACAACACCTAATAGGGACCACGATACTTGGGTGATAATTTATTGTCCTTCTTTTGTTGCTTGAGGGACATTTATTTGTATGGTTGTAGCATTAAAAATACACAATCCCCCACTTAAAATTTCCTTTCATTGTGATGTTGACATGATTGCTGTTTCATCCTATTTTGTGTTATATCCAAGTTTTCCTCTAATAGTTGGAGAACCTCTTATTGGTTCTCTATGTGGTTCTCCATTGCTTGAACCTTTGCATTCTCTCTCAAGGGGAGTGCCATAAATGGGGTCATTCTTAGTGAAGTATGGAAGGACATGTTGTAACACCATTCTACCAAGGGAAACCACTTGACCCATTGTGTCTACTTATCAAATGCAAAGCAACGAAGATATACTTCTAGATATTTATTCACAATCTTAGTTTTCCCATTGGATTCAGGATGGTAAGAGGATTTGTGAATCAATTGAGTACCCAAGCAAGATAATAATTCAATCCAAAAATTACCAGTGAAAATTGGATCACTATCACTTACAATAATCTTGGGGATTCCATGTAGCTTCTAAGTTATTGTTTCCATGAATGTTATAAATATTGTACTTTCTTTAAAGGGAAGGGATGAGAAGGAGAGTAAAAATGGGCATACTTTGATAGTCGATCCACCAGTACCATGATGACATTCTTTCCTTCGGACTTGAGTAGACCTGTAATAAAATCCATTGAAACCTCTTCCCAACATTGAATTAGTATGGCTAATGGTTGGAGAAGACCTGGGACTTTATTGTCTCTCCATTATTCTATTGTTAAATCAAACATTCAACCACTAAATTTTGAACATCATTTTTTAGAACTTCCCAAAACAAATCCTTCTTGATCCTGTGGTAATTTTTCAGGAACGTTGAATTTCCTCCTATAAGATAAGTGTGCAATTTCAAAAGGACCTATGCTTGAGTTGGCAATTATTCCATAAATACAGGTGATCTTAATACCATAGGGAATCATTCTTCCACATAAATTCATCTAATTCACTCATATTCTCTTGTAGTTGTTGAATGATCTTGCATACCTTTTGATCTTGCTTCCACTCTATCATTTATTCTTCCATCCAATCAGATTGTGGAATGGAAATAGCACACAATAAGCCCTTTGTTTCTTCTTCTTTCCTTGAAAATGAAACAACCACTGCATTTTTTTCCCTTTTTTTGTAGATAATTTTGAAGTCATAACCTAGCATCTTTGTAACCCAATTTTTTTTATTGATCCAGGTGGATATTGGTGGGCACCCACCTATTCCACTGGCTCAAAAAACAGTTTTCCACCTTGGCAGTTTTTCAGGTTCCAAACTTTCGGGGCCATTTTGAGGCCCTAAACGACGTTTGTTGGGGATTGGCAGCCCAAGTAACTATCGCGGAAGTCACCTGGGCTAGTCGAAATTTTTTCTTCATGGTTAGACCTTTCTAATGGGCTATCGTGCGCCTAAAACGGATATCGTATGCAAAAGTTACGACCCCGGGAAGTTGATGTACTAACTTACCCAAACTGAGCCCACATGACTTTTGACGCTTCATCTCCCAGGGTTAGGTTTTTGGATGTCTAGGGTTTTTGAAATTCTTCTTAATTGTAAAAGGACTTCATGGACTCATTGTAACCATATTCTTGCAAATGAGCGTAGCCGCCACATCTCTTCTTAGAGATAAGCCACCACCATTCCAACAAGCTTGTTTTCCGTTGCATTTTATAGTTTCAGCTTATTTCCTTATTGAATAGAAAACCAGTTTTATTGCATCTTTGTTATTTTATGTTAAGCATATTTTAATAATCTGTATTCATTTTGTTCTGCTCATAAAATTTGGATCAGTGGTATCAGATCGGTCTTCTCCTTGTCATCTTAACGAGGTCAGGGTACAAAGAATTAGGTCTCGAGCTTGTTTCTCTTGAGGAAAAAATATCTCGCACTCCCAAGCGACCTCTCATGGCAGGAGAAAAGAAAGATGGCAGGACACAAGATCCTTTCAAAATGTTGCTTGACGAAGCCCTCACACAATAGAGGAACGAAATGATGGATAGTTTCACACAAATCCTTTGACGACTACCAACAGACGACGCATCTTCCATGAGCGGAGGAATTGTCCCCTTCAAGGTACAAATCAACTTCAATATTCCTATATTTGAAGGTCAAATAGACGCAGATGTTGTATACAAGTGGTTGAATCTACTAGAAGGGTATTTTTCTGTGCATAAATTTTCGAATAAAGAAAAGATTACTTTTGCGCTCCTCAAAGTCGTTCCCCATGTCAAAGATTTGTGGGAAACTTTTTTTGAGAAAAAGGAAACAGAGGAACCCTCATTATTTATAATCATGACCACCTGGGAATCCTTCAGGGATGTTATTAAGGAACAATACTACCCTGTTGGAATTTATGATGACTTGTATACCAAATGGACCACACTGTGACAAGAAAGAGACCAAGCAGTGCCAGAGTTCACAAATATCTTTCATACCTTGCGCACCAAGCTGGGTATCAAAGATTCAGAGCGACATATGGTGCTCAAGTATCGCGGTGCTTTGCATAGATACATCCATACCAAAATGGAAATTCTGGACATCTTGTCCTTGGGCGTGACCAATTGATATGCCATTAAAATCAAGCAGAACTCAAACAAAAGACATGACAATTTGGGCCTAGGAACCCCACACAACAAAAGACAGAAAAGGGCGGCCCCAACCCACAAAATAAAGGAAAGAGCAAATATGGACAGTATCAGAACAACCAGTCCAAGCCGTGAGCAAAGAAGGACATCAGAAAGACCAAGAAAGATTCCAAGAAGTGGTGCGACTTCCATAAGAGCCCTTGGCATAACACTGTTGACTGCTGCTCAAAGAAGTCACTGGTGGCCAAAGTGAAAGCCTTTGAATCAGATGCGGGTTCTAACTATGATTCAAAACCAGAAAGGGGAAGACAAATCATTGACACAGAACCCAGTGCCACCATTACTACCACCAAGATCCAACCTAGTGAACTAGATGATCCAGAAGAAGGGGAGCGCCTCTTCCATTCACATATGTGGGTAAAAGGCACCCCGATGGACTTCATCGTTGATAGCAGTAGCCATAAGAACCTCATATTAGAAGAGGTCGTCAAGTGGCTGGCCCTGTCGACAACGCCGTACCCACAACCCTACACCATTGGATGGCTCTGCCAAGGAAGCAATATCTGCATCATCTAACAGTGTCGACTGTCGTATGACATCAAGCCATTCAAAGATGAGGTATTGTGTGATGTTGCTCCTCTCGAAGTTTGTAATGTTCTTTTGGGCCAACCTTATTTATGGAAATGTCATGATGTATATGAGTCTATGCCTCGTAGTGTTATTATTACTTTGAACAAAAATTGTGCAGGATACCTGAGGTAGTCCCTCCGGGTGATACTTCCTTGATCTCTTCTAAGAAATGTAGGAAGGTAATCTCTCAGACCGGGAAATTTGTCTTCTTCGTGATTCAATCTCAGAGTGAGCGAAAGATCGCAGCCACATCCAGGGCCTCCACGACCGATCTCTCCACATAATAGAAGCAAGTGGATAAGGTCGTGGAAGAATACTCAGATATCTTCTCCTCTCCTACCGAGGTACCTTTGCACTGTTGGGTCAAGCATCCCATCGATCTGACCCTGGGCACACCGCTACCCAATGGGCCAGTCTATCACCACTCTTTTTAGAAAACAAGGAGATCAAGAGGAAGATCCAAGAACTACTCCACAAGGGGCACATCCGTCCTAGCTCATTTCCTTGTGGGAGCCCAATCATGTTGGTGTAGAATGAAGATGAGACCTGGCGACTCTGCATTGATTACCGGGCCCTGAATACAATCACAGTTTGAAACCGATACATGATTCCCTGAATCAACGACCTCCTTGATCAACTCATGGAGGCCAAATACTTCAGTAAAATTGATTTGAAGTCTGGCTACCACCAGGTCCCAATAGAATAGATAGATGTATGGAAGACTACCTTCAAGTCAAAATAAGGTCTTTTTGAATGGCCGGTCATGCCCTTTGGTTTGACAAATGCTCCAACAACTCTTATGAGGATGATGGATGATATCCTATGACCTTTCACCAATACTTTTGTAGTGGTGTACCTGGATGACATCCTCATCTACAAAAACACTTGGGCGAAACACTTGCAACATATTCAGCTGGTTCTGCACACCCCGCGACAACACAAACTATATGAAAACTTGGAAAAATGCTCCTTTGGCATGGACATGG
Source organism: Picea engelmannii (assembly GCA_009831015.1). Lineage (NCBI taxonomy): Eukaryota > Viridiplantae > Streptophyta > Pinopsida > Pinales > Pinaceae > Picea > Picea engelmannii. The sequence continues at coordinate 766,737 of ML779701.1, read as the reverse complement.
TCCATTAATTAGGCTACATCATTGATCAACATGATGTGCATGTGGATCCAACCAAGATCCAGGTCATCCGTGACTGGCCAGCCCCAACCACACTCACTTAACTTCAGAGATTCTTGGGCCTTGCCAACTTCTATCGTAGGTTCATGTTGGGATTCTCTCATATCGCATGGGCCCTCAACCAAGTAACCAGGGATGGCGGTAAGGAAAAATTTGTGTGGGGCTTGTCCAAACAAAAAGCCTTCAATGAATTGAATAAGTTTTTGTGCTCATCCTTGATACTTTCATTACTAGACCTGCAACATTCCTTTGAGATCGAGACAGATTCTTCATACTATGCTATGGGTGTTGTTCTCACTCAACACGGCCACCCCGTGGCATATCATAGTGAGACACTATCAGATGTTGTCTATAAATACCCTAATTACTATAAAGAAATGTACTCCAATGTGAAAGCCTGCTGCCAATGGAGACATTACATTCTTGGGAAGGAGACAGTCATCCACATTGAACAAAATCCACTACAGTTCATGCAGACCCAAGGAAACTTGCAGAATGACTGCCATTAGAATTGGTCAACATACTTACAACAGTTCCACCTCAACATCAAGTATAAAACATGAATTACCAACTGAGTTGTTGACTTTCTCAGTCGACCTCCAGTTGAGGCACTCACCACGGTGCTAGAATCTTGCGGCCACAAGACCTTCGGATGGCCCCACCTCTATGAGACAGACCCTAACTTCTCCACCACCTACCAAATGTTGGGTGCCAACTCAATGGTCACTAATTTCCATCTTCAGGACGGGTTGTTGTGTCATCTGGGCCATCTTTGTGTTCCATCAAGCGAGTGCACGAAGATGATTTGGGAAGCTCACTATAGTCAAGTAGCAGGACACTTTGGCATCGAAAAGACAGTGGCAGTGTTGTAGAAACATTTCTATTGGCTGAAACTTCGACAGAATGTCGACACGTATATTAGGTCCTACACCACCTGTTCTCTTTCCAAACCGACCACTAAGAAATGGGGCCTGTACACCCCTTTGCCTACTCCTAACAAGTCATAGGAATCCATCTCAATGGATTACATGTCGGGCCTCTTATCCACCAAGAGGGGAAATGAATGTGTTTTTTTGGTTGTTAATCGCTTTTCCAAGATGGCTATTCTAGTTGCCTGCAAGAAGAAGATTACAACAGAAGCCACTGCCAAGCTCTTCTTTGAATGAGTATGGTTACATTTTGGGATCCCACAAACCATTATCTCAAACTATGACAGTTGGTTCCTCAGCTCATTCTAGTCGAGACTCTGGTCACTACTGGATACCAAGCTCACCAAATCCACTACCTTCCACCCCCAGACAGATGGCCAAACTGAGGTCGTCAACCGGATGGTCATACATATCCTACGCATGTACAATTAAAAACACCCCCACACATGGGATGAGAGTCTTCCCTATGTCCAACATAGCTACAACCAAGCCTTGCATAGTTCAACTGGCCACAACCCCTTTCAGGTGGGGTTGGGATTCCAACCATTGGGCCCCATGGATGTTGCAATACCCATGGCGACCACCTCAACCGACTCATCCCCTGCTCCACCAGAAGCTGACAAAGCCACCCGGTTAATTGAGTGGATACAACACATCCGCTAATAGGTTCAGGATATTCTGCAAAAGTCTAATGCCAAGTGCAAGCAGCTCCATGATCAACATCGGGTGCCACATAAGTTTCAGGTGAGTGACAAAGTTTGGTTGCATTTTCATAAAGAACGCCTTACAGGGCCCCATCGAAAGTTTCTCCCAGTCTGTTATGGGCCATACACCATCACCAAGGTTGTGGGTGACAATGATTTTGAGCTCAACATTCCCCCCTTCCTTTGTCTACATCCAATCTTCAACGTGGCTCTCCTTTGACCATATTTCCCACCATTATTTGAAACCTTAGAGATAGCAGAGAAGTTGACACCAACAGAGCTCAACCCTGACTTCATGCAACATACATCCAGTGATCAGATTGTGGACACATAGATCAAGGGCACTCGACAACAAAGGATCCAACTTTATAGAGTTGTCAAAGCAGGGCAACTCCTGCACCAAGGCAAGTGGCTCAGTCGGGGCCAAATTCAGTAGAAATTTCCTCATATGATGGGGGAAATCAATGCAATGGAGACCATTTCTTCCTAAGGAGGGAGGATTGATCCATGTGGATATCGGTGGCCACCCACCTATTCCAGTGGCTCGAAAAACAATTTTCCACCTTGGCAGTTTTTCGACAATTTTTCAGGTTCCAAACTTTTGGGGCCGTTTTGAGGCCCTAAACAACGTTTTTTGGGGATTTGGGGCCCAGGTGACTGCTAAGGGCATTGGCTTGGGCCAGTCAAAAATTATTCTTCTCGATTAGACCTTTCCAACGGGCTATCGTGCGCCTAAAATGAAGATCGTATGCAAAATTTATGACCCTGGGAAGTTGATGTACTAACTTACCCAAACAGGGCCCATATGACTTTTGGCGCTTCATCTCCTAGGGTTAGGTTTTTGGATGTCTAGGGTTTTTGACATTCTTGTTTATTGTAAAAGGTTGTTAGAGCCTCATTGTAACCATCTTCTTGTGAATGAGAACAACTGTCACATCTCTTCTAAGAGATACGCCGCCACCATTCCAACAAGCTTGTTTTCTGCTGCATTTTACAGTTTCAACTTATTTCCTTATTGAATAGAAAACCTGTTTTACTGTATCTCTATTATTTTGTGTTAAGCATATTTTAATAATCTGTATTCATTTTGTTCTGCTCATAAAATCTGGATCATTTCTCTTCTTAAGATAATCATTGTTCCAAGAAGTAATTCAAACTATTGTGATCTATTTTTACCTTGAAGTGTCTTCTTATTAGGTAAGGGTGCCATCTTAATTGTATGTAATAAGGCCAACATTTATTTTTCATAAATGGGTTTGAGTAAGTTCTTTCCTTTAAGTTGTTTTCTTTTGAAGGCAACGAGACTTCCTTCTTGCATTAAAATTGCACCAAAGTCATGTTGATATTATGGTAGCTTCAGGAGGTATGAACCTCTATTGTGACCTATGATGAGATTAGAATGTTCCGAAAGGAAGAAAAGAAATGAAGGAAACCCTAGACAAGATGTCGGTTGCAAAAATATAATTAATATGAATTAATTAGTACCCAGAAGGAGAAGTCGGCCCAAGCAAGCCTGCCAGAATTACTATAAATACAGGGCGCCAGTCTCTCATTATACACACTTCTCAGAATTGTAGAGAGTAGTTTATGCACATTGCAGTCCAACAGTTTTGTGCGCAAGTCCTAGGGAAGGTGCTGCGCCAATTTTTGGGTGGAATTATGTGATCAACTTGGTTACTTCTTGCTTGGTGCATTAGCCTCTCTTGGCTATTGGATTGCTATCGGGATTATTTTCTCTGTCAAGTTCAAGGTGCTCGGAGGGTGGCTTCAGCCTATGGTTGGGTGACAAGGGTATTGTCAATGGTAAAATGAGCACAATCTTTCATATTCTGATAGGTTATAGGCCCACACCTCCTTCATTCAGTCTAAACGCTGGAAGGAAGCATAACCATTAGGATATTGAGCTCGCTGAGGAACTACCACTAGGGTTACTAGCAGAAGAAGCTTCCAAGACAATGCCACTAGGGTTACTAGCAGAAGCAGTTGCATAAACCCTAATCTCAGATCTGACACCTTGTGATGGAGCATCTCGCTCAAAGAGAAGATATTCAAATGCGCCCTAACTCGACGCACCTTTTGGCTCTCTCAGAAGACAGAAACGACGAAGTTGAATTTTTGGATCAAGGCATGGCCAGTTACCAGTCAACTGAAGACATGAGTGAAACAATCAGTCTTCTACACTACTCAACACTCACCAGAACGATTAAAGATGACATGTGGATAATCGATAGCGGAGCTTCTAGGAACATGATGGGAGATCAAGCCATACTCTCAAATCTAAATGAGAAGAAGACCTCGTACAAGGTAGAGCTTGGAGACAAAACCACTTACCTTGTGGATGGATTTGGACAAGCCTCCATCAAAATCAAAATAGGTAACTATGTTCACTTAAGCAATGTTTTATATGTACCTAGTTTAGAAAAGAATCTTGTATCGATATATTGCCTAGAAGACAAGGGGAAAAAAATAGCTTTTGTGGATGGAAAGGTGTTATCATGGCATAAAGACTCCAACATAGAGAATGCTAGGGTTATTGGAAGTCATGAAGGAAATCTGTATAGATTGCTAGAACAAAATGAAGAAGCTCTTGTACACAATGAAGTCAACCCCAATGAGCTTTGGCACAGAAGGTACGCTCACATTAACTATCAAGCATTACCCTTTCACAAAAGGATGGTTGAAGGAATACCAGAGTTTTAGTCTACACATGAAGGAATCTGCAAAGGATGTGCTCTTGGGAAGAATATCAAGAAACCATTCCCAAGAAACAACAACAGATCTAAGGAGATTCTAGATATGATACACTCAGATGTTTGCGGTTCGATGCCAGTAAAATCTCTAGGAGGATCTTCTTACTACATAATATTCATAGATGACTATTCAAGAAAGACTTGGCTATATCTACTAAAGACAAAAGATGAAGTATTAAGCAAGTTTCAAGAGTTCAAAGCAGACATAGAAAACCTCACGAATAAGAAGATCAAGACGCTAAGAAAAGATAATGGAGGAGAATACACATCAAAGGGATTCGTTTCATTATGCAAATCAACAAGGATTAGGAGGGAGCTGACTATTCCTCATAATCCTCAACAAAATAGTGTAGCAGAAAGAAAGAACATATCTATTGAAGAGACTGTAAAAGAATTACTAAATGATCAAGGTCTATCCATGTTCTTATGGGGAGAAGATGCAATGACAACAATATATGTGCAGAACGGAAGCCCTCATCGTATATTGAAGGACATGACACCAGAAGAAGCCTTCTTAGGTAAGAAACCTAACGTGCAAAACCTAAGAATATTTGGATGTCCCATTTACTCTCACATTCCCAAGGATAAAAGAAATAAACTAGAACCCTCAGGAAAGAAGGGGATATTCGTGGGATACATTGATTCATCCAAAGATTATAGAATATATATTCCAGAACACCACAATATTGAAGTCAGCAGAGACGTAACGTTCAATGAAAGGATGGCCTTCAATAAATCCATAAAAGAAACTATTGAAGAAGAAGAGATCGAAGAACCTAATGAAGAAAACACAGAAAACGAAAATGACGAAAAGGAACAACCTGATCATCCTATGGAACCATGTGAAAACATTGATTCAAATATTGTACCTAAAACCAAGAAATGACCAGCTTGGCTTGAAGCCACATTACAAGATGAAACAAGACTCAAGGTTCCAGAAGGAACATTCAGAAAGAGTAAAAGACCTAAAGGATTCTCAAGATATGTCTCATACATAAYGAAGCTTCTAGATGAAGAACCTACCACATTTGAAGAAGCCGTGAAAARGGGACAATGGAAATAAGCTATGGTGGAAGAACATCAATCCATTATGAAAAATGAGGTATGGGAAATCRTACCTAGACCTAAAGAAAAATCGGTGGTAACTTCAAAATGGGTATACAAGATCAAACATGCAGCAGACRRAAGAGTGGATAAATACAAAGCAAGATTCGTAGCCAAAGGGTTCTCCCAAAAGGAGGGAGAAGATTATGATGAAACTTTTTCTCYAGTGGCTAGATATACTKCCATCARAGCTATCATATCTCTTGYCACTTCCATGGGATGGAACTTACATCAGATGGATGTAAAGACAACTTTCCTCAATGGAGCAATTGAAGAAGAAGTATATATTGAACAACCTCAAGGGTTTGAGGTACATTCCAGAGACACTCAGGTTTGCAGATTAAAGAAAKCTCTATATGGACTCAAGCAAGCTCCAAGGGCTTGGTATGCCAGAATGGAAAACTATCTAACAAGACTTGGTTTCTCCACAAGTCATGCAGATCCAAACCTTTATTATAAAGTCATGGATAATGCCCCTATAATTCTACTACTATATGTTGATGATCTATTCATAACAGGTGAAGAGTCTCTCATCATTCAGTGCAAGAAGGAACTAGCTTCTGAATTTGATATGAAATATCTAGGTCTCATGCATTATTACTTGGGACTAGAAGTATGGCAGAAGCGTGGTGAAGTATTCCTTGGACAAGGAAAGTATGCAATAAAGATCCTTTAGAAGTTTGGAATGATGGACTATAAGTCCATGGACACTCCTATGAATGAAGATATAAGAAAAGTAAAATATCGAGTAGATCCATCTCTATATCGACAACTAATTGGGTCATTGATGTATTTGGTAAATACTTGACCAGACATTTGCTTTTCCATGAATACACTAAGCCTGTTCTAGGTGGAATCGAGACATGAGAATTGGATAGCTGCAAAACATGTACTAAGATATATTCATGGAACAATAAACTATGGCTTGAGATATACCGCATCCAGCGATATACAACTTCATGGATTCACAGACTCAGATTGGACAGGAAGTGCAGAAGATAGAAATAGCACTTTAGGCATGTGTTTCAGCTTGGGCTCTGCTACGAAATCTTGGGGTAGTAGGAAACAAAATTCTGTCGCACTCATCACAACAGAAGCAGATTATATCGCAGTATGTGAAGCATGCACATAAGCAATATGGCTAAGGAAGTTAATCTTCGATTTATTTGATTAGATTCCAGAATCAACCATAATACATTGTGATAATCAGAGTTGTATAATATTATCAGAACATCCCATGTTTCATGAAAGGTCGAAACACATTGAGATCAAATACTACTTTATTTGAGATAAATTCTAGGAAGGAGAGGTAAATCTCGAGTATATCCCCATAGATGAGAAGACAACAGACATCCTGACAAAGCCTCTATCCAGAATAAAGTTTGCATATTTCCGAGAGAAGATGGGGATCATGGAAATAAATCCCTTAGCTGAAAGTGAAGAAATGACTCTCCAGGTTGGGAGGGAGCACTAAAAATATTGTTGAAGACATTTATTTTTGAGATTGAAAAATAGTCTAGCTTGGAAAGATTCTTTCCTGTTCGGAAAGTGGTTTGAGATTTCTGACAGACAACGATTTCCTATTGTGGTTAACATGGGAAATGGTCCAGATTGCTGATGTATCATAGACAACGAATTTCCATTGTGGTTAACATGGGGAGTGGTCTAGGGCAGTCTCTCTTCTTGAGGGTTACTCAAGAAGACTGGCCCGCCTCGCCGGACAACGATTTCTCATTGTGGTTAACATGAGGAATGGTTTGCTTTGGAGGTTGATACAGGACAGTATTTTCTTCTTGTGGTTAACAGAGGAAATGGTCCGGATAGTCATTCCTTAGGGTTTATACATTCTCTCCGAGGTGCACTTTGATTAGTGTAGGAGGAATGGCCCAGGGTGGGGAATGGTCCAGGCTCAACAATCAGGGACATGCATTCCTTAGGGTTTATACATTCTCTCCAGGGTGCAATTTGATTAGTGTAGGAAGAATGGCCTAGGGTGGGGAATGGTCCAGGTTCAGAAGACAGGATAATTATTTTTCCTTTCTTGAGAATAATAGTCCAGATATCTCATTGTTCTACTATGAGGGCATATATTCTTTCATATCTCACAGATGTGAGTGAAATATTGGCCCAAATGATTCAGTTTATCTTAACAATATTTTTCTATGCAGGTTGGCATCAAATGATTGTTATGGAGACTGCCTATCTCCAGACAGTAGAAATATACTACTGTGGTGGATTTGTTCCACTATTTTTGACTATGTGTACTACCATGGATAAACACAGGTGTGTTCTATCAATTGATATTGTACCATTTGTCATAGGAGATTATCCAGTTGGATAATAATGATGGTGCTTGTGATACTACCAATCGAATGGTCTGTTTGTGCTCAAGACCATACCTCCCTAGCTAGGAGGGAGTGTTGATATTATGGTAGCTTCGGGAGGTATGAACCTCTATTGTGACCTATGATGAGATTAGAATGTTTCGGAAGGAAGCAAAGAAATGAAGGAAACCCTAGACAAGATGTCATCTGCAGAAATATAATTAATATGATCTAATTAGTACCCAGAAGGAGAAGTCGGCCCAGGCAAGCCTTCCAAAATCACTATAAATACAGGGCGCCAGTCTCTCATTATACACACTTCTCAGAATTGTAGAGAGCAATTTCTGTATGTAGGTTGAATGATGTATCCTCTAACTTTTCTTGAACCATATGCGCAATCTCACTCTTTTGTGCATAAGGGTACCTGTAAGGAATGTTGTTAAGTGGTACACTTGTTGATTGCAAATGAATAGGATGGTCATGATATTGAGTAGGTGGAATACCCTTAGGCATATCTCCAAATACGTTGGAATGATTGTTGATTATGTTTTGGAGATCCACAGGAGTAGAGGGTCTAGATGTTTGAACATCTAGTGAGCACAATTGTGCAGTTAAACCACAATGTCGCTTGTTTAGAATTTTTGTCATGTTGTTGGAGCTTATCACTTTAGAAGGTGACCTGGGAGAATCCATGAATGCTTACAGAGGTCCAGGAAGATCCAAAATGCTCACAAAGGTCTAGGAGGATCCAGTAAAGATCAAAATTTGACCGTCTCAAATGCTCTAAAAAATGACTTCATTGCATAGAGCTCGGTGATAGCTTTCCAACGACACAAAATTGCCTCAAATGGATTTCGTATGAAAAAATTATGATCAATCACAATTCAAGTCAAATAGGGAAAAATTCAAAGTCAAAAGTCAAGGTGACACGTGGCATGGCCATACATCCATATAGTGTTGACGTGGAAACACCATGACGTGCCACATGGCACATCATACGACTGACTGAGAAAGTGACAAAGAATATCGTACAGATGAGTTGGTACCATGTGATGACACATGGAATAGGTAGACCAATAAGAGACTGCCACATGGCAGTCTCTCATTGGCATTTTATGGTTAATTTTTATCAAAAAGTACAGGGGTCGACGGGGGTTGAACTTGTGACCTCCCATAACCTTATACAAACCTCCTTTACCATTACACCATTGCATTATCTCTTAACCTCATATGGCATGGATTACATTTAAGTTTGGTGAAGTTATTAAATGGGAAGAAAAAGGGTCGAGGGATAATCCCTCGGCCCATGTTTATGTATTACAATATAACCATATACAATATCCTACGAGGGTTTAACATTATATGCCATCGAATATAAAAAAAAACAACACAAAAACCAGTGGTCGAAGGGGATTGAACCCCCGATCCACCATATATTATTCCAATGCCCTAACCAATGCACCATCGACACTCTATGGGGGGCTAAATATAGTTAATTATATTTAATGTGTGTGCCACCGAATTTGGGCAGAGGTTTGGGCCTGCATCCTATTTAATGGGTGCACATACCAAATTTTGCATATAGTCCAAGGTAGACACACATACCGAGGTGGCACAGATACCGAGGAGGAGGTACAATACAAACAATACATATATTTGCATGCCAAAGATTGCCTAAGTTTTGGTGTTGCGTAGACTTGTGTGCCATGAGGTACTTTGTCCAAGAATAGCCTTGTTTATACTCATTTTTCTTGTTTTATCGAGAGTAATACAATGGTGATGTTATTTTTGTGCTAAGATGTTGTCTTTGAAAGTATTAGTCCAGATTTCCATTAATGAGCACCATAGTGCATCGTTTGGCATGTAAAGAGGGTAAAATTGAGCCAGTTCAGAATATGGTCGACTTTATACTCATTTTTCTTAGATTTTCACAAGGAATTCAATGGTAAACTATGTATTTGAGTTTAAGCAATGGAATTGGAGAGTGACTTCAAAATTGGATTTGTAAGCCCATTTTGTATTGTAATTTGACATTTTGAGATTATGAGAAGCAATATTATTGGTTTGAAGGGACTTTGAAGATGAAGTAAACTATAACATCAATATTTTATATTTGAGTTCTTTTATTTTATGTTGTGTTATCTCATAATTCTTCAAATTAATCATCATTCAATGAGATTTTGGTTAATAAGCACCTCATCATTTTTCTGCAAATCACCTCAATACAATCAACAATTATTCTAAATCAAGTTAGATGCTAAAATGGGCTTTTAAAGATTAATATTGGTATCTAAGGGTTTTTGAATCAAGTGGTATCATAGTAGTTTTTTATGTGCATTTGTAAGTTGTGTATGTGACGAGGTACAAGACTTAAGTTGGTGAAGGTTTTTCAAGACACTTGTTAAGAGGACAAAATGAGTAAATCTCTCATGAAGTTAAGACTATATAAGAATATTAACTAACAAATTCAGAAGGAGAATTCTGAATTAAGGATGCGACTACAATCTATCGAGGATGAGAAGAAAAAGATTAAAGATCGATTGATATGTCATGAGGAATTCCATAGAGGTATTTTTCATGAGTTGGAAAGGAATTTGCAGACAAGGGATAAGGTATTGGCACCATCAACATCATTCCATGAGGATTGACAAGTAGAGAATGCAAAGTCATTGATGCAAGAGAAACTATTTTCTTCAAAAAGCATGATCGAGAAAGATGATTCCTTGTATTATTATTTTTCCATTAAGATGGAGAATTCTCAAGGACAACTAAAGTAAGGAGAACTTCATATGAAGAGGTCCTTCATAAAAAATCAGTATTACCTTCCATCCCAGGGAAATGTCACATATGTAAGACATATCTAGAAAGAGATGTGCATTCTAAAGAGGGAATGAATACATTTCCCATTGGTAATACCAATATATGGTCTATGTATCCATGTGCTTCCTGTGGAAATAATAACCATAATATGGAGAAATTTCGAAGAAGAAAATTTGTGCAAGAAAAACCATCCAAGAAGAAGGATAAAGGTAAAGGTCATTTCTTAAAGCAAGGGAAAGGGGAAATGCCAAGAATGGATCATGGTTCCAAGATGGGAACAAGACACACTGCTATTATTATGGTAAGAGTGGAAATCAGATCAAGAAGTGTTGGACACTTTATCCACACTTATGCCCAAAGCATAACCAAAAATATGTAAAGGCACTTGCAAGAAGACATGCAACAACCCCAGGTGAAGTTAATAGTCTTGATGAAATATTCAATAAATAATAATTCTTAATGGTTGGTATTAATAGGGTGACATAAGAAGACATTGAGGTATTGTTCATGAACAATGGATCATCTCTCCACATGACAGGGATGAGATCAATATTCCTGACCTTATCAGAGATCAACACAAATTGTTGTGTAGGATATGGAACTAACACCAGAAAAAAAAGGGTACGGATATGTAATATTCCATCTCGAGTCGGGAGGATTTATGGGAATAGAGAAGATGTTATATGTTCCATATTTGAAAGTAAACCTATTCTCAGCTGCATCTTTTGAATATGAAGGATATGTAGTCGCATTCCAGAATGGCCAAGTACTTTTGTATTCAGTGGAAGCTACTCAAGACACAACAGTAGTGCTTGGTATTCACAAGGGGAGATTATATAGGTTACTAGGAAGACCTATAATCTAGTCTAATGATTTCTTAGATCCAACATCAGATTCTGCGTCGGATTTAATTTCATATTCAACATCAACATCAGAGGCATTGTCAGAGATAGGAAGTTGTGAGACTCCCTCCAGTACTAAGGGAATAATGAGTCAATGAAGAAAACCATCCATCAAAAAATATTTCATTGTAAATATGTGTATTTATAAATTTGAAGATAATATGCATATGTAGAGACCTTCTAAGTCTATTTCTATTGTTGTATTAGAAGGCTTGAAAGCCACTCATGGTAGATTGTAAGAATGAGAGGAATTATGCAAAATTTCTATATAGCCACCTTATATGTTGTTAAGAGTGAGAGGAATTTTGTAAAGTATTTCTATATATCCATCTTACATATTGTTTAAAGTGAGAGGAATATTGTAAAGGGTTTATATATAGTTACTTTGTTATAAGAGTGAGGGGGATCTATGCATTGTATTGTATTCTTATCAGCTAAGGACTACATATGCATTGAATTGTCTAAATTAACATTATTATTCTGAAGTACCAAAGGCGAAGGAACAAAAGGATGTAGACAATTGAATCATGTAGATCGAAAGCGGGAAGAGCATCATGGTAATGTAAATCTTCCTAGAGATAGTAAAGGAGAAATAATCTTCTTTGTCAATGATAAGAGGTATATACTTGTAAAGATGCATGCTATAAGCATCTCCAATATATTATGTCATGTTCATGAAATTGTATACCTTGAGTAGAAGAAGATCAAATAGTACAGATGTATACAAAGAATATGTTTAGAGTTGCTTTCAAGGAAGGAGAGAGGAGATGGACAGAGAATTCATTCAGATACTCCTATAGATACATCAACAATACAGGAACAATGAAGGCAAAGATCAACATTCGACTTGGTTTCATATTGGATGAGATAGACTATCTTCAACAAAGAAGGAGATGGGAGTGGATGTTGAATATAGGATTCAGATTAAGATATTGTAGAGATTCAGTGAGAATACTTTTGTTGTGAAGGAGTTGTTGACCAAAATTTGGTCACCTATATATTCCCGCTCTTGGAATAATAATAAAAAACTATATTGGAAGATGAATATTTTTGAACTATTATATGTTCATTGCATAGCCCTCGGTATTAGCTTTTCCATGCATTTCGTGGAATCAAAATCGGAGTTCCCATGACCAAGATACACATACTTCTACCTAGAAGTCTAATGGAGGTGTTACAAGAAGAAATATGAAAAATGTTCTAAGTCACATGTTCTCTCCTTTCCTTTCCCTTCACCCCTATTCATTATCTCATTCTATACTTAGTATTTTTTCCTATTGTCTCATTACTTTCATATTCCCCTTACCATTTTCCACTCTTAACCATTTTCTTTTATTCATTTCCATGTTCACATTTGTTATAGCAAGATTTGCCTCACCCTATGCAATCTTGCAGAGAAGACCTTTGTCCATTTCCCCATCCCCATGCAGACTTATCATCCCTTTTTATAAAATCCAGAGCTAAAAATAAATATTTTTCCACATGTACACATCTTTCCTACTATACAACATGCGTATATGCAGGCTGCTCCACTACAACCCTCATACATTGGGATTTATGCCAGAAAATGAAAATTAATGTCAGGTTTCCATGTCATGACAAGAGATCTATGATCCTTGGCCTTGCATATATTGGAAACATTTCGAATCGACCCTTCAGTTCCATTTTGAAGGCTATAAATGGGCCAATTCCGAGCTATGGAAAGAGGAGAAAGAATTCAACTTTAAGAACAAAGTTACTCTGGAGGAATTATTTACTTCATATTGAGTCTGCATCCCTTTGTATTTTAAGTCTGAACAAATTTTTAAGCCCCCAAGCTCTTCCTTTATTGATAGAGAACCTCATTGTTTCTCTCTTATGAGCTTGCCTTTGGTGGAGGCCCAGCTGGAAGGAACTTAGTTTCTCGATTCTGAACCGTGCCGACACAAAAGTCTATAATATTTTCACTTCTGCTGATCATATATTAATAGAAATACTCTTTTCTTGTCCAATTGATATCTTGCAAATATTTGATTTATTATTCCATGGGCGTATTTGTCATGTTTATTAATGGATTATGCTATTGAATGTGCTAACATTATATAATATCACCATATGATTGCTTTGCTTGGTTGTTGAGGACTAGTTGCAGGTATATTTCTTTGGGTTAAGTGCTCAACGATGGACTTCGTCGAACGTCTAGACGAGGTAGGACTTTTATCTTTTCTTGCTAGCATATTTATTTTCATAGCATACATGAGAAGAGATTTGATTTCTGCAGTCATTTCTGTCTGTTGTGGTTTACCCTAGCCATAGAGATATTTTCCTCGTAACAAAATCGATGACCATACTAGGGATTGAATCTTATTTCTTAGGGTTTGGAGTACTTTCTCCTTAGATTACTCTCATTCCTATTGTGTTTCTTGTCACATCATTGCTTGAAAACCTCTGTTCACTCTGGGTCTAAGTTTTCATCCTTCTCCCTTTCTTAGCCCTGTTTTTTGAAACATTTACGCACCTTTTTTCTTGATAGTCGCATAATACACATGTTGTCCCTCTACAAGATTCGTATATACGCTTTGTTTTCCTAAACAATCGTGTACATTAGTTTTCCTTGCTTGTTTGCTTGGTCTAGTGGTTGCTGGGTGGGATTTGATGTTTGCTGAGTCTTCTTAGTTCTCTGTAGTTCCTGTTAAGTGCTCGTGGGATGACATGAAACCTATCTTTGGTTGAATTTCTAGGCAGAGTCTTTCTCATCATCTTTTCATTTTGATTATCCTTGTACATTGGGCTGGGTTTTTTTATGCTTGGTATCCTGCTTGAGTTATCTCTTTCTATACTTAATAGAGTTTATATATCAAGTTGATTTTTAGTCCATCCATTTTCATTTTTATTATATTGAAAATACAAAAAAATAGGTTACTTGCAGGAGTTATTCTGCAGGTACCCTGGGTCATATAAGGATCAGAAAACACACAGACTTTATGGAGGATTTCCTCTTCGAAGGGATGTGAACCCTATGAGGGTCGTTATGACTAATGTTGACACCTCCACTCTATTGTTACAGGGTGTCAGACCCCTCTTAGGCGAGGCATACCTACTTTAGTTCAGGAGGTCCCTGTTAACTATCATATCATGTTTGTGTGCATCATTGTTTTTCTTTATTTATAACTGTGTTCTATGATTATTAGTCACCCTTAGGATTTAGTATTGTATTTTGTGTTTTGATTCATCATGGATCAAGACCAGCCTCCTCACTGGTCTCCTCATCTTTTGAAGTTGTCACCACATCTTGATCCTTTACCAAAGTCGCCTTCTAAAAGGCATAGAGTTAATAAGCGTGGTGCCTATATCTCCACCTCCCAGGCTTGTGATCATCCTACCGTGAGTACTGATTTAGATATGAACATTTTGGGAATCCATTCGACTCCCCTATCCTTTGTGATTAGTGGGGTCCCCTTGACTCCCTTTTCATCGGAGGCTTGGATGTCGGAGGCTCCCTCATCTAATTCTACCCAACCCATGAGATATTCTCAGCCCATGGGAATGAATCCTTTTGTATTCCCATATAGTATGTTAAATCATAATAATCACTCAATACCTTCGGCCTCTAATATTTTTTCGTTTGGTGTGCCTGACATGACATCACAATTCTCATCCTTTGTTTCAATGACTAATATGAATCCTAGTTTTGGGTCTCGGGGCATGATGCCTCCTTATGTTCCTTTCTCATTTGGTGGAGATCATATCCCCCAAGTGACTCCTATGGTTGTAGGTTGGAATCCTTCTTCCTCCGGGCCTAATCCTAACTTCAATGATCCAAGATGGAGTGCTCAAATGGGCGATCAGTTTACTTCCTATATTTCATCTGTCATTCCCTCTTCCTCCATGCCAATTCCTAAAATTATTTTATTACGACGAACCCCCTTTTGTCCTTTGGTTTTCCATCCAGAGGGAGACAATTTTATGGTATGGGAAACCCTCAACATGGATTTCCTTCATCTGGGGGAAATGTATGTAATCCTTATAATGTTGCTTTCTTTTCGCAAGCAGATTCTGTGGGTATGGTGCCCTTACAACCTTTCATGAATCAGTTGGGAGGAGAATATTATGCTATCAGTCAGGGCCATGGTGTATACCAAAACCCTAGTTTGATCATAATCTCTCAAACCTAATATTTCTTGAGAACATGGGCTCAGATGCCTCAACCTCGACTCCCTTTTCTGGTCATGCTAAATATACTAGACTTTCAAAATTGATGAATGACCCTGTGCATCACGATCCTTCATGGCCCCCCATCCCCACCAATCTGACATTCCAAAGATTGAAGGAAAGAATGGTGAACCCAGATGATCATGTGACTACTTTCCACCTATGGTTCTCATTTAACTCCCTTAATGATAATTCTATTCATTTGATGATATTTCAATGCACCCTCATCAGGGAAACAATGAAGTGGTACATCGAGCTACTTGGGGGAACCTACAAAACTTTTAGTCAGATGGTCTTGGTTTTTCTTAATCACTTCCAACTACTGGTTCGTTACGATGTCGGCCTAGAACTCTTATTGACTCTTCGGCAAGATAAAGCCACCCATATTTCTGATCATATTCAAGAGTGGCATAGATAGAATAGGTTGATTAAAGTCTACATTCGTCCAGATTTTCTATTGGAATGGTTCCTCAAGTATTTGTTTCCTTACATTTCGAAGGATGTTTCTACATCCGAAGTGACAATTGAGGATGAAGCCATCTTCAAATCCCAATAGTTGTGTTAGCGTCAGAAGTCACTCCTGGATTGTGGCAGGAGTAAGCCTAAGGCCCATCAGTTTAAATGTCACGATTTGTTGATAAAGGGTGATGGATGGAAGTAAACTCGAAACAATATCATTCTAACTTAGAAATTGAGCCAGCCATGCACAAGCAGATGAGGTCTTGATTCAATTTCAGGCAATAAGTTGTAATAGGGGTTAGTAGGAGGAAGACCTCTGTGAGGAAATGTGAAGGGTTGTTGTAGGAATCGGGCTTCCAACAGCCTGTAGAAGAAAACTTTGAATACAAGAACCTCTTATATTCAAAAGCAAAAACACTAAAAGAACTTAACAACATTATAATAAATCCTTTATCATAACATAGTCACGATGATTCATGTGAATCATTCAGTCATGAACTCTTTCAAAATGAGATTTAAACAAGATGAAAAAGAGAGTTTCCTTACATTAAACAAGGAAATTTCATATACAGATACATAGCCAAGAAAACCAGTACTTCATTAAAACATTACAGTCGGGAGCTCTGCTCTACCATCCATCCTTACAGAAATACAAAAACTGAGTATATATACTCAGGGCAATTTGCCACCTTCACAACAGGAAGGTAGCTGAGACATTAAAGTCCAAATTAGCATGTGTAGGCTCCTCAGTGAAACTTGGACGAGACTCCTTCGTCGGATGCCATCTTAACTCAGAATGGCTCTTACAGGGGGACCTGCATACAAGGGTACCATGGGCTAATTTCTCCAGGCCTTTTCCACGCCCTCCATTTATGAGTTGAGTTGAGGTCTCAACCACCTGCTCAATATTCATTAATTGCTTCTTCCATGGAGGGTGGCCGAGACTGAAAACATAAAAAAAGAAAACCTTTGTTCTTTGAAGTCCCAGTAGCCGAAATGTTGAAATGGCTCCCAGGTGCTTTTCACATTTCGCATTTTGGGGTTTCGAAATGCAGTGGAAGAGAGAAACCCTTTGTCCTTTGAAGTCCTGGTAGCCAAAATGTTGAAGTGGCTCCTGGGCGCTTTTCGCATTTCGCATTTCGGGGTTTCAAAATGCAGGGGAAGAGAGCAACCCTTTGTCCTTTGAAGTCCCGGTAGCCGAAATGCCGAAATGGCTCATGGGAAATTTTCACATTTCATGTTTCGGGGTTTCGAAATGCAATGGAAGAACAACCCCTTTGTCCTTTGAAGTCTCAGTAGCCGAAATGCCGAAATGGCTCCTGGGCGCTTTTCACATTTCACGTTTCGGGGTTTCAAAATGCAGTGGAAGAGAGCAACCCTTTGCCCTTTGAAGTCCCGGTAGCTGAAATGCCGAAATGGCACAACATTTTGTGATTTTGGCCATAAGAGATGAGCTCATGCACAAAACCTCGTGCAACTCTATGACTCAAACTTACCCAATGATCGTCGATCTACTCCATATGTGGATCCTCGCCGTTGAAAACAAAATGCCCGCTCGCTTGATTTTAAGCTTGAAATGGACTTCTTCAGTGTGCTGCACTCGACGCTCATGACTTGCAAGAACTGGTGCTAACATTAGGCTCCATGGGGGATAGAGTCATCCCTACGATGCTCTAAGAACCCCTTCTGCAGTTCCAGTTGCCTTCTGTTGGGCTATGGAGTCATTTATTAAGCCGAAAATAAATATAAAAGCAATAAAGACAATATTTACAAAAACAGAGGAGCCATCTAAGGCTCAAACGAAACATTTCTTCAGGAAATGCCCATTTACTGGGCCTCTAAAGACTTCTTCACCCTCCAAATCCTGCAACCTGTACATGTTATTTAAGACTACTTCAGAGATTTTGAAGGGCCTGATCCAGAGGGCATCAAACTTGTTGTGTTTGCCCCTATCCTACCTGGGTGCATCCTACTTAAGCACCAAATCTCCCAGCTTGAATTCCTCCTTCCTGACCTTCCTATCAAAGGCCTGCTTGATCTTCTGTTGATGATTGTGAGCTATGTCCATCACCTGCTCCCTAATCTGTTGCATTTCCACCACTTGATGAATTCTTCTGACCATATGGTCTGGCTCTGCTTCATGCTCTTTAAAGTATTTAGCTACAGGTAAAGCGAGTTGAGTGGGAAACACAACCTCCATCCCATAAACAAGTTGAAAAGGTGAGGTTCCCAGGGACTTCTTTGTTGTCACTCGATCAGCCCACAGAGCGAATTTGAGCTTTAAATCCCAGGCCCTCTTATTGTCTTCCAATAATCTTTTAATGAGTTTGATTAGACTTTTATTGGAAGATTATACCAGTCCATTTCCTTGAGGATAATAGGGAGTGGAGTGAATTAGTGAAATTTTGAACTGCTCACAGAACTTAACCAGAGGCCCAGACTTGAAAGAAGCAGCATTATCAGTGACAATTCTACTGGGATAGCCAAATCTGGATATGATATATTCCAAGAAAATGATAATTACCTTGTGCGAAGGACTCCTGGTGGGGGCAACTTCTATCCACTTGGTGAAATAGTCTGTTGCAGTCAGGATCCATCTATGTTGGCCACTTGAAGGAGGATGAATTTCTCCAATGAAGTCCAACCCGCACTGTTGAAAGGGTGTTGAAGCTACTACAGGCTTTAGTGGCAAATATTTGAGCTGTTACTTTCCTGAGAACCTTTGGAATTTGATGCAAGCTCTGACTTCTCTGCTGACATCAGTGAATAAGGTGGGCCAGTAGTACCCAGCCCTAAGAATTTTGTGGGTTGTGGTCTTCCATAAATGATTCCCTCCACAAAGGCCGTTGTGGAAATCAAACATAACTTTCTAGGCTTCCTGTGGATTTAGACACCTCAGAAACACCCCTAGAGGATCTCTCCAGTGCAAGACTTGGTCAATAAGGCAATATTTGGCCGCCTTGAGATTTAAATCTCTTGCCTTGCCTTTTCCCATTCCATTAGGAGGCTTCAACTCTTGCAGAAAGTACAAAATGTCTCTGTACCAAGTGCATTCTACTAGTGATAAGCCACCCTGAAAGCTTTTGCTGGGCGAATTAGCTTGCTGATTTCCTGAGAAAGCATTGATGAAGCTAACCCCCAAGGCCTTGCAATTGGATTTAGTCAGCAACTTGGCTAAACCTTGCCCTTTACCTCTTCTCCCATCTATGTCAGGTTGTATAAGGATGTCCTTCACAGAGGCTGAAGGAACGTATGCAGTCACTCTTGAGTG
>ML779701.1:677748-709293 GCA_009831015.1 Picea engelmannii | reverse complement strand
TACTTGAAACCTCTCAGAAAAGGAGTT
The DNA here is from genome assembly GCA_009831015.1 of Picea engelmannii. Lineage (NCBI taxonomy): Eukaryota > Viridiplantae > Streptophyta > Pinopsida > Pinales > Pinaceae > Picea > Picea engelmannii. The sequence goes on along the minus strand of ML779701.1, from coordinate 709,266 downwards.
ATAGCAAAAATGGCATACCTTTATGAATTCTGGCTTATTCTAGAGAGCGACCTTGTAGAGCGTGGCCCGCATGAAATATTCATTGAATTGATATGAAACTATTACATAACATACTAAATACTGTAACCTAACCAACACATTTGGTCTCACTAAATTGGTATTTGTTATGAAGAAGTTATGACGTTTTTACCCGAAACACCTGTTTTTGACTAGTTTCAGGACTAGTCACAAACCCTATTTTCCACAGAGTGTAACTCCCAAAATACAATGACCCACAAGCTTAATTTTTTACCAAAGATACTTGGGTATGTTTTTTCAATGGAATAGCAATTTCACGGTCTGAATCATTATATAGAAAAATTTATAGCTAAAATGGTGAGATGAGCTGTAAATAACATACCTTAGAAAGCACCATCAAAAGAATTTATCCTTCATTGCATTTCGGCCTTCTTTTATTCACCTTCCCTCATAAATTCGGCTTAGATATCCTTGGTTACCTTAGAAACCTATAGATATTCAGCATGCGCAAGTGTATTAAAATGAGAGAGCCTTGCCTCTTATTTATACTCTCCAAGTAGCTTCCTTAAAAACTCTTCTAGGTCACTTGGCCCACTTTCCTTATTTTAGGGTTAACCCACTTCTAATTTATCCATTAAATTTATTATTGAAATAATTTATTTTGTATTCACTTTGAATTATAATACACTCATCACTTCACTTTATTATTTACCTTTTAAAATCTCTTAAACCACTTTGACTACTTTGACCTTTTGGGGCTTCTAGATGACATATGTGGGTCCTCCAACTTCGTAAGGCCATAACTCTCAAACCGTGAGGAGTTATGTGACATTCCACATACCACCATAAATGGAATGATGTGTACTATCCATATAGAATAGTATTACCTTCAAATATAACAAAAATCATACCGTTATCCATCAAACAAACTTGGGTCCATTACCCAAACCTTTGTGCTACAGGGCTTTCTTCAAGGTTTGACATCAATGACAACCAACCTTTATCAACAGATCGAACTTTGGCAGAATCCTTCCAGGGGTTATTCGTAGGAAAGAAACACTTTCATAGGTCGACGCCGATGAGGTTCGGTACTTGGATACTTTGACTTTCCAAATGATTTTCGCCACCTTACCACTTTTATCGATGTCGAACCTTTGAAGCATATTGGGGAAACTTTTGGGTCGTCGATTCCTTGTGTGGTTGTCAAGTCCTCTTTATGGTTAATATGAAACTTCATTACATGTTCAATAAACTTTAATTAATTCAATTGGGAAACATATAAGATTAAGTGAAGGTATCAGTTTCGTAACTGAAGTGAACACAGTCGATGCAAAAGATTGAGTGGTACCCAAAAAAGAAGAAAAGTCATAGACCTTTTTTAGGGTGTGTTGAGTGCTCAACAGGACCCTACCTTCCCTATCTATGTCATACGAAGGTCATTCACACATCAGTATGGAAATTCCATTTTCTGTGGTAGAAGTTGTGTATCGGGATATTCAAGAAGCTACTACTGACCCAGATCCTTCCTCCTCACAGACGGATGAGGTGGATCCCATATTAGATCCCATATGGGTCGTCCAATCATCTTGTTCACTTGATTTATTTGACGATAATTTACCCTCAAATGAAGCCATATTAGAGGCCATGTCTGGTCCTAATAGCCCTTGGGATGATATGCATCATCAATTTTCTCTCGGAGCTTGTTAGGATTTAACAGGATGAGTTTAGGTCCACCCTGAGTGATATGGTCGATCACACCGTGGTTCTGTTAGATACGCATGGTATTTATGTTGAAGTAAACATGGTGAATAGTTCTTGTACCATCATGATCGACATCTCTCAAACCCCTAGTAAAATTGAAAATGTATATATCGGTGCAGATTTTTTCGCCCAAGGAAATTTATATCTACACCGATCTCTTCAAGGAATTTCAAGATGTATTTTATTGGTCATACGAAGAGATGTCAGGGATCGATGCCAACATTGTCAAACATGAAATTAAAACTTATCTGAATGCTAAACTTATTCGACAATGTCTTAGAGTTGTTAATCCTAGGAAGGCCCTCGCTATTAAGGTAGAGGTGGAAAACCTTCTCAATGTTGGCTTCATATACCCGGTTCCCTCGACTGAATGGGTGTACAACCCTGTTCCCATATATAAAAAGCAAGGAACCGTCCACGTATGTATGGATTTTAGAGACTTGAACAAAGCCTGTCCTAAAGATAACTTTCCCATTGCTTTTATTGACCATATTATTGATGAGTGTGCGAGAAGCAAAGTCTTTTCCTTTATGGAGGGATTTTCAGGTTATAATCAAATTCAGATCAAACCTAAGGATCAACACAAGACATCATTTATTTTTCCTTGGGGTACCTTTGCATACCATAAAATGCCTTTCAGTCTTAAAAACGTTGCAACGACCTTTCAACATGCCATGACCTTTGTGTTTCATGATCTTAAGCATATCATCGAAGCTTACCTAGATGATCTCGTTACTCACTCTCGCAAGAGGGTAGATCACTTGACTCACCTTCGAATAGTATTTGAGATATGTCATTATTATTACATTCGGTTGAACCCTCACAAGTGCATCTTTTGCATTAGGTCTGGTCATCTTTTAGTATTCATAGTTTTTGAGCATGGGATCATGGTGGATCATATAAAGGTTGAGGAAATACTTTGGTTGCCTCCCCTGCGCAACATTTGACAACTTCAAGGTTTACAGGGGAAGGCTAACTTCCTGCATCATTTCATAGTTAACTATGCCAATATAACTAAAGGTTTTGTGCATATTTTGAAGGACAATATGTTCATATGGGATGAGCGAGCCCAGGAATCCTTTGATTCTCTTAAGAAAGCCTTGGTATCGATGCCTCTACTGAAGCCCCCAGAATACAATAGAGACTTTCTGCTTTATATTGCTATGTCTGAAGGGATGGTTGGTATGGTACTTTTTTAGTAGGATGATGAGCTCCATGAGCACATTGTCTACTACCTTATTCAAAATCTAGTTGGTCCTAAACTCAAATACTCTCACATAGAGAAGCTAGCCATGGTCGTCGTGTTCAAATATTACGACAATATATCTTACTCTGCAAAACTAATGTTGTTGTGGATATAAATCCATTTCAATATGTACTTACTAGGCATATCATAGGGGGGAAATACAATAAGTGGATTGTTGTTTTGTAAGAATTTGATCTCAATTTTTCTCTTGCAAAAACCAATAAATCGCTAGTTTTTGCAGAATTGATGTCAGTCTTCCCTAGACTAGATGAGGATATTTTTCATGACGATTCATTCATGGATGAGCATATATTCATTATCTCATCTTCGAACCGCTGGTACGGAAATTCATTTTTAATCTATGTTCAAACCCTTAAGCTCCCCCAGCATCTGTCGAGAGACGAACAATGATGTATACGTCATCGGGCTAAAAAATACCTTATTATCGGTAACATTTTGTATCATCGAGGGGTGGATAATAATTTACGTTGTTGTTTAACTCACGAGGAGGTTGAGATTGTTCTCAATGAATGTCACAGTGGGGCATGAGGTGGTGATTTATCTGGGCTTGCAACAACCCTAAATATATTGCGAGCCAATTATTTTTTATCGTCAATTTTTAAAGATTGCATTGAAGTTGTTAAGAAGTGTCACCCTTGCCAGGTGTTCGCTTGGAAAATGCGCTCGCACCCCGCCCCTCTTCACCCAATTTCCATTGACAGTCCCTTCACTATGTGGGGGGTGGATTTTATGGACTACAAACCAACCTCGGTTGGGGGGAAATAACATATTATCGTGGTTGTGGATTGTTTTACTAAATGGGATTAGGCCATTCCTACCGTTAAATACGATGGTAAGACTGTAACATTTTTCGTATTCAATTAGATTATAGCCTGGTTTGCAATCTTAAGAGATATTGTCACCGATCACGAAGGTCACTTATAGAATGAGATGATGACAGAGTTGGCATCGAAACTGAGGGTTACACATGATCATTCTTCCCCTTATTATCCCCAGTCAAATGGACAAGTAGAGGCTGTAAATACATCTCTAAAGACGATTTTGCAAAAAAATGTCAGTCAAAGTAAATCTAACTCGCATGTGATGTTTTACCCTACACTTTGGGAATACCGAACCACGGTAAATACTTCCACCAATTTCTCACCATTTCAGTTGGTACATTGTGTGGAGTCGATTTTTCCTATTGAATGCAAAATCCCTTCCCTTAAGTTTTCAATCGAGCTCCTACCTGACACGACCTATCTTGAATAATGCCTCATATACCTAGAGCACCTTTATGAGCAATGTCAAGACGCCTCTACGACTATTGAAGTGAATAAATGACATGTTAAGGTCCAATACAATAAGTCTATTTTTCCCCGGTAGTATGCTGAGGGTGACTTGGTTCTCCTTTACGACCAAGCCAAAGAACCATTGGGGATAAGAAATTTCAACCCCATGTGGCATAGTCCTTATATTGTACAACGTGTCCTAGAGAAAGGAGCCTACAAATTATAATATTATGAGGGGAATGTGCTTGATGAGCCCGAAAATGGGCTCTACCTTAAAAGGTATTACGCTTGAGCCCTCAAACTCGAGCGTGACCTTTGTATATTAGTGTATATACTCCTTTTCTTTTGTTTCTTTTGCGTCATCGACTTTCTTATTGAGTTTTCCCTTAGTTGGTGGATGTCAATAGAGTCTTCGGTATACTTAGGATTAATTGATGGTGGCAATCGTCATATGCAGAACTTGGTTTCCACTGCTTGGGTTAAGGGACAACTGGTGTAATCAGGTAGCGTTTGTCTGGAGACATCAACGAATAATGTGGATGAGTATAGCATTGTTATAGAGCTATTACACAATTTCATTTCACATGGTGTTCGATCTTTAGAAGTTCGCCTATACTCCCAGTTATTTGTATGTCATTTGAATGGAAGTTAACGTGTGAGAGATCCTACTTTACTTTGACGATTCCTACAAATACGATTTTTGGAACAATACTTTGATTTTCTTACTTATAATCACATCCCTAGAAGTTCTAATCAAGTATCTAATGCATATGCTAATTACATTCTAGATTGGCATTTGTCACATAACTAAGTAAACAAAACACATTCCTACATTCATCGATTGTAACATATATAAGTAATGTCGAAGACCAAATGTTTTTTATATTTCATCCTTTAAATATTTGCATTTTTTGTTTTGCCATTTTCAAATTAAAAAACACAAAAAATGAAATATATAAAAATCAATTTTATATAGTTTTTCCCTATGGACTAATAGCGTAGTGAAAGACCTAGTTTGAAGAGTTTTTTTTATCCATATGGATCTCGGTGGTCATCCACCTTTTTCATTGAATCACCATTTTGAGCCTGTGGTTTTGATAAACCATGATATTCACCCTTTTGATGGGGAATGGAATGTAATGTCATATTCATTTGTTAATTATATACATCATGTAATGATTTCTTAGTGGTTTTATGTACATGCCTACAACAAAGCGTTAATGCACCAGATCCCATTAGAACTCCACAGTTAAGCGTGTTCAGGCTAGAGTAGTACTGGGATGGGCGACCTCTCAGGAAGTCCTAGAATTTTACATGCTTATGGCATTTTATAAACTTAGTCCAATTTATCCCACATGCATCATGGGAATTGTTCTCATATCACTCTCTCATATATAATTGAGGTGAAGGAGGCCCTTTAAGCATGCAATGGAGTGTGATGTAAATCTTGTTGCGAATGAAGTGTAGCCAACATCTCTTTCTTTTAAGAGATAGGCTACCCCATTCTATCAGTTTGTGTTCTACAATGTTTTTCTCTCTTGTACATTAATAGAAGTTGGTTTTCACTGTATTTTTGCGTTCTTCGCATTATATTTGTGTATGTACTCCTTATATATCAGTTATGTTTTTTTCTTCATGTCGTTCTCAAAATAATCAGGATCAGTGGTATCAGAGCAGGTTGCTCCTTGTCGTTTCTCAGAGCAGGTTCCCAACTAGGTTAGGGTATAGAGAGTTGGGTCTCAAGCTAGTTTCGCTTGAGGAAAACTGCTCTTGCCAGCCCAAGCGACCTCCCATGGAAGAATAAAAGAGAGATGACAAAGCCAGAGTTCCTTTCAAGACATTGCTTGAGGAATCCCTTATGCGAACAAGAAACGAGATGATGGAAAAAATTGCTCAGATCCTTCGAAGACTATTGATGGCGATGAATGACGAATATTCGACAAGAATCCATTTCGCAAGTACGACACCGTTCAAGGTACAATTCAATTTTGATATCCCATTATTTGAAGGCCAGATAGATGCAGGTGATCTAGAAAAATGGTTGAATCTGCTAGAAGGTTATTACTCTGTCCAAAAAAAAATTGACATTGAAAAGATCACCTTCACACTCCTTAAATATCTTCCCCATGTCAGATCTTCGTGGGAAGGTTGTTGGGGGAGGTACACCGCAGATGAATCTACATTATTTGGGAGAGAACCCACTTGGGAAGACTTTGTAGATTCTCTAAAGGAGGAGTTGTACCCTATCGGAAACTATGATGACCAATACATGAGATGGACAACTCTGCATCATAAAAGAGACCAGACGGTGTCGGAGTACACCAACATATTTCATACCTTGCACTCAAATTTGGGTATCAAAGACTTCGAGTGGCACCTAGTTTTGAAGTACCACAGTGGTATACACAGGTACATCCAAACAAAGATGGATTTCTTGGACATCTCCTCACTGGGAGTTGCTTATTGATATGCAATCAAAATCAAGCATAAATTCAAGAAACAAAGTAAGTGGGAGAAGCATGGAAAAGGAAACTCTAACTCACATAATGAAGGACAGAGAAAGGAAGTCCAACCTCAAGAGATCCTGTCCCATATGCAAGAAAAGAAGGGTAACGGGAAGTATAAGAGAGACACTGGAAATTGGTGTGAGTTCCACAATAGCCCTCGACACAACACTGATGAATGTCGCTCAATACAGTCATTGGTGGCCAATATCAAAGACAAAGAGTCGAACCTTGACTTGGACCTCGATTCAAAAAATAATAAAAGGAGATAAATCATTGATGCAGAACCCACTGCTGCTATCGCAACTGCAACAATTTAACCAAAAGAGGATCCTGAGGAGGGGGACCGACTCTTCAATTCATAGATGTGGGTGAAGGGTACCCCAATGCATTTTATTGTTAATAGAGGAATCCAAAAGAACATCATCTCAACATAGGTTGTCAAGTAGTTGGATTTTCCAACAACACCACACCCACAACCATACAACATCGGGTGGCTTTGCCAGGGTCAAGATCTTCGTGTCAGTGAGCAATTTATTTTGTCCTACAACATCAAGCCCTTCAAGGATGAGGTATTGTGTGATGTTTCCCCACTAGAAGTATTTGATGTTCTATTAGGCCATCCATATATGTGGAGGTTTCATGTTTTTTATGAGTCTTGACCCCGTAGCATCATTGTTACTCTGGGGGGTCATCTATACCGAATACCAGAGGTAGTTCTGACTATTTTCCCACCAAAAAAAAGTGACAAAGTAATATCTCATATTGCAAAGTTTATCCTCTTCACAATCCGATCATAAGGTGAAAAGAAGGACATTGCAGCCTCAGCCCAAGACCTTTCTATCCAGCAGAAGTAGATCGACATGATTGTATAAGAGTACCAAGATGTTCTTGCTTCACCTATGAGGGTGCCTCCACACTGCCCATACAATCAAGTTTATAACATCATATTCATCGATAGTTTCCTCCCAAAATCAGGTAGATCATGAAGCTATATTGGTTGAATGGATCAAACCCCTCTAGCAACAGGTTCATGACCGCCTTCAACAAGCTAAGCATGACAACTTCTTCAGCAAGGCAAGCAACGCACTGAACTTCAGATTTAGCATAAGTCTCCTCGTCTCCCAAGGTAACTTGACGCAATGGGGATAATTTCTTACTAAGTGGGGAGGAATGATCCATATGGATATCGGTGGCCATCCACCTTTTTCACTGAATCACCATTTTGAGCCTATGGTTTTGATCAACCATGATATTCACCCTTTTGATGGGGAATGGAATGTAATTTCATCTTCATTTGTTAATTATAGACATCATGTAATGATTTCCTAGTGGTTTTATGTACATGCCTACAACATAGTGTTAATGCATCGGATCCCATTAGAACTCTGTAGTTAAGTGTTCTCAAGCTAGAGTAGTTCTAGGATGGGTGACTGCCTGGGAAGTCCTAGTGTTTTACATGTCTATGGAATTTTATAACTTGGTCCAATTTATCCCACATGCATCATGGGAATTGTTCTCCTCTCACTCTCTCATATATAATTGAGGTAAAGGAGCCCCTTTAATCATGCAATGGAGTGTGATGTAAAGCTTGTTGTGAATGAAGTGTAGCCAACATCTCTTTCTTTTTAGAGATAGGCTAGCCCATTCTACTAGTTTGTGTTCTACAGTGTTTTTATCTCTTGTTCATTAATAGAAGTTGTTTTCACTGTATTTCTTTGTTCTTCACATTATCTTTGTGTATTTCCTCATTATATATCGGTTATATTTTTGTCTTCATGTCCTTCTCAAAATAATCAGGATCATTTTGTCCAAGGTTTTCTAACATATTTACAACATCATATCATTTTTTTGTGCCTCCGACAGGTATATTCCATCACCGACATATAGGATAGGTTCTCACCCCGCTATGAATTTTTGCATCATCTTATGACCGTGATTCATATGCCCTAGGTACGAACCCATTTCTTAGTAACACGGAACCTTCTCACTACTACTAGAAGTGTCGTTATTAAATGGTATAAACTTACCAACATGGGTACCCTAGTTAGAACCCTTTTGTCATTTGGTGCCCATGAAGAATTTACTCCATAGGACTAGGATTTCCTTATAGTCCTAATATGTATTTGCATTCAAACCCCATTTTTTTTACTCGATATCATTCTTACTACTACCTTTAAGACTCCCTCCGAGTCTTGGTTAAGCTCTTTTTCGACTCCCAAAAAAACAAAAATATTGTCGAGTGAACTTGTCTCTTTCACACTCGTTAAATGGTTTTGAAAGGACATCTATTTGGTATAAGTTTAACCCTTTTACGAACCAAGTAGAATATTTATGAAAAATGAATACTCTAGTCGCCATTGGCTAGAAGAGTTCTCTTGGGTATTATTTTATACTTTTTCGAGCCTAGGGGACTAACATCTACGAAAAGTGACACTTTTGATTTAAGTTGTAATTGCATTCCATTTTCCTAGTTGCAATGTTGAGCCTATTGTCGGCTCTCAATTTCTCGTTATAATCAATTTCTCGTTATAATCCTCTTACCCCAACAATTCTCATCACTATCCAAGCAGTGCCTTCCATATATCCTTTGCAGCTTGACACCCTTTACCCGTAGAGGAAACATCCCCCTCGAGTGTCCATGCCCCACATGAGTTCCCTTGCATTGAGCATAGGCATGTTCCACTACTTATAACTAGTTTCTTATTCACAACACTTGTTTCCTCTCCTATATCATAGCATTTCTTTTACTATGAAAAAACAAAACAAAAAATATGGGCGAGAAAAGAATATTATCTCCTATAGGAAACAATCATGTATCCTTTGAAAAGAGCACAAAATCTTGAGTCCATTTTCATCCAAGGTTTGGATTTAACATTACCTTAGGAAGATGAGCTCATTAATTAGAGTCTAGTCCTCTGACTGGTTATTCTTCTAGTCTCTATGGAGAGTTTTTTGATGCCTCCTATGTCATAAACTTTTGCCAATGATCAATGTTAAATCTATGTTGCATGAGTTATCTATCTGTCTCATGCTCGTGTTCAAAGGAAGTATAAATATTGTGTCTACCACTCCTCAGAACTCTTTAATTTGCATGTCGGTCATACCCTCAGTGTATCTCAGAATCATATTAATTTGTTTTCCTACCTTGCACCCTAGGCCTACTTTCATCATTGGTCAGTAACCTTGAACCTAACAGATGGCATCTCCTCATTGGTCGTTGATTGGTGGATTTCCCTTGTGTTCGACGGAAAGAAATTGTTAGGAACCAAATATCAATATAACATAGAAAAACCTAGGAATAAGTACTCAACGCCTTGAAAAGGAGATAATTTCAGATAATAAGCTTATTTGAGGGGGAAACCTCCTTATACACCACATAAATTTCCAAATACAAGATGATTCCAAATGAACAATGTCTCCTTGGTATACATAGGAGACTAGGAGGTACAATTACAACTAATGGACCCAAGTCGACATAAATAAAATAACATTACTAATGTAATATTCCCTAATTAAGGGGTAATGTTCCACTATTTAGGGATTAACATGCCCCTCCCCTTCAAAAAAGTGTTGTCCACAATGCTTGATTAATTATGGATGCTTCTGTATAAAAGACTCATCTTCCCAAGTGGAATCTTCAGTAGGTATTTCCTCCACTTAATGAGATACTCTGAAATGGATCTATTCTTCAGCTGGAGAATACTTGTGTCGGTGATAACTTCAGGCTCCAATATGATTTTTCCTTCCTCTTCGGGTTCTGGAAATAAAGTTTGAACTAGAATCTTGTCACCTATAACCTCCTTTAAGCATGAAACATGGAAAACTGGGTGTACTCGTGAAGATGTAGGCAACTCCAATTTGTATTCCATAGTACCAATCTTTTGCAACACCTTATAAGGGACATAGTACGTTTTTGATAATTTATTATCATTCTTGGCTTGCTTAAGGGACATCTGTTTGTATGGTTGTAGTCTTAAAAACACCCAATCCCCTACTTCAAAACTTCTTTTACTACGATGTTGATCTTCTTGTTGTTTCATGTGATTCTGTGTCATGGTTAGGTTGTCCTTTAAGATTTGGAGAACTTGTTGTTGATGCTCGATGTGATATTCCACTGCTTGAACCTTAGATTTTTCTTTTAGAGAAGAAACAATGGAAGGAGGACGGTATCCATAGAGTGCCATAAATAGTGTCATTTGTGTTGCAATATGAAAGGAAGTGTTATATCACCATTCTGCCAAGGGTAACCATTTGAACCATTGTGTTTGTTTATCAGAGACAAAGCAACAAAGGTATCCTCCCAAACATTTGTTCACTATCTCATTTTTTCCATTAGATTGAAGATGATAGGATGAGCTATGAGACAATTGAGTACCCAAACAAGAAAATAATTATGTTAAAAAATGTCTATTGAAGATGGTATCTCTATCACTTACAATAATCTTTGGGCTTCGATGTAGCTTTTGAACTGTCTCCATGAATGCGGTGGCAACTGTACTAGCTTTGAAGGGATGAGAGAGTGCACAAAAGTGTGCGTACTTGGTCAGTCTATCGACAATCACCGTGATGACACTCTTTCCTTCAGACTTCGGTAACACTGTGATGAAATCCATGGAAAACTCCTCCTAGCGTTGACTTGGGATGGATAATGGTTGTAAAAGACCCGGGGTCTTAATTGTTTCCACCTTATTTTGTTGGCAAACCAAACATTCTTAGACAAACCTTTGAACATTAGTTTTAAGTCCATCCCAAAAACATTCCTTCTTGACCCTATGGTAGGTCTTCAAAAATCCCGAGTGCCCTCCTACCGGAGATTTGTGAAATTCCAATAGTACCTTTTGCTTGAGTTGGGAGTTCTTACATAAATACAAGGAATATTTGTACCATAGTGAATCATTTTTCCTTGTAAATTTATCTGGTGCATTGGATCCTACTGCAACCTTTGAATGAGAGTCCACACATTTTTGTCATTCTTCCATTCATCCCTCGCTTCTATTATCCAATTGGGTTGGATGATCAATATAGCACAAAGAAAGGCCTCAACATCTTTATCCGTTCTTGAGAGTGCATATGCCACAACATTTTTCTTCAATTTTTATAGATGATTTCAAAATCATAACCCAATATCTTGGTCACCCATTTTTTTTGTTCTTATGAATATAGTCTTTGTTCCAAGAAGTATTTAAGACTATCATGATATGTTTTGACCTTGAAGTGCCTACCTATTAGGTAAGGGAGACATTTCTTCAATTCATGTAGTATTTCCATCATTTCCTTCTCATAAATGGGTTTGTGTAAGTCCTTTCCCTTGAGTGGCCTTCCTTCTTGCATTAGAACAACACCAATGCCATTTCCCAAGGCATCACATTCCACAATAAATGTCTTTGTGAAGTCTGTTGTGGTCAAGACAGGAGCTTTGCACATCGCCTCTTTAAGTTGTTCGAAAGATTTAGTTGCCTCTCTAATCCATGAAAATGCATCCTTCTTAGTTAATGTCGTTAAAGGTGTTGCTATTCTTCCATAGTTCCGAACAAACTTGCGGTAGTAACCTATCAAACCCAAAAATCCTCTAATATTCTTCAATGTTTTTGGAATCAGCCAGTCCATCATGGCCTTAAACTTGTTAGGGTATACCTTGGCACCTTCATGTGATACAATATGACCCAAATACTCTACCTTCTTCACCCCAAAGAAAAATTTGGATGGTTTGGCATATAGTTGGTGCTCCTTTAGTAGTTGTAGCACCTTGTCAACATGTCGTGCATGATCCTCCCAAGACTTGTTATAGATTAGTACATCATCAAAAAATACTAACACAAATTTTCGAAGGAAAGGCTTGAAAATGGAATTCATCAACCCTTGGAATGTGGAAGGTGCATTTTTAAGGACAAAAGGCATGAAAAAAAATTCATAATGGCCTTCATGAGTTCAGAATKTTGGTTTTGGGATATTTGCTTCCTTCATTCTAATTTGATGATACCCWGAGCGGAGATCCAACTTTGTGAAATAGATTGCTCCATGTAGTTCATCTAAAAATTCATCAATGATGGGAATGAAAAACTTATCTCTAATAGTGATCTTGTTGAGCTCTCTATAATTTGGACACATACGCCATGAACMATATTTCTTGAGTACCATTACCACTAGTGCAAAGTAAGAACTTTGGTTAGGTCTAATAATGTTAGCCTCTAACATTTCTTCAACCATGCGCTCAATTTCACTCTTATGGGCATAAGGGTATCTGTAAGGCATGATGTTAGGAGGAAAAATCCCAAGAATTAGGTGAATAGAATGATCATGATTTTGAGTGGGTGGAAGACCTTTGGGAATATCTTCAAATACTTTGGAATGCTTATCAATGATCCCTTGGAGATATAGCATAATAGATGGCTTATATGTGTGAACATCTAGTGAGCATAGTTGTGCAATTACACCCCGATGCCCCTTTTTCAATCATTTTGTCATGCCATTAGAGCTTATCACATTACTGGGTTTCCCTGTGATACCCCTTCACTCAATTTATTTTCCTTCCAATGAAAATTTCATGAAAAGTTCTTGAAAATTAAAATTCATTGTTCCTAATGATTGTAACCATTGGATTCCTAGTACGACATCAGCAACACCCATGGGTATATAAATCATTGGACTATTCATAACATATTCCCCCATAGTAAGATTGATCTTATTTCATTTTCCTGAGCAATTGATAGTTCCTCCATATGCAATCATTACTTGAAACTTTGGCATTGGATATACAAAGAAATTGAGAGCTTTGGATAATTTACAGTGAATGAAATTATGAATACTACCAGAATCAATTAGGACTATTACCTTTTTATTTTTGATATATCCTTTGATCTCGAGGGCTTGAGGAGTGCTAATTCCATCCAATGCATTACATGATATCATGGGAGTCAACTCTTCAGAAGAAATCGCTTCTACATTTTCATCTTGAGATGGTTCTTGTTCTTGTTCTTGGTCTTCTTCCTCTTCACAATCTATGTAGAATAATTTCTTCTCACCACACTTATGTCCCTTACTATACTTGTTGTCTCAATTAAAGCATAAACCTTTTTATTTTCTTTCCTCCAATTGTTGAGGTGTCAACCTTGTAGGTGGATTTGTTTTAGAAGAAGAAGCGTTATTCTCTCGATAGATGTTAGGAGTGGCCTTCTAGTAGCCATAACCATATTTTTACTTTCAACATTTCTTGCCACTCCGAATGCATTCTCCAATGATTTGGGTTCCCAAAGGAGAACCTCATGTTTAATGTTATCCTTTAAATTTCCTATGAATACATCAATCAGGTTCTCATCTGGAATATATGTTACCTTTATATTCAATCTTTGGAAGTTCTCAATGTACTCTGCAACTGAACCCTTTTGCTTGAGATCTATCAATTGGCTAAAGAAGGTATTGATCCTTGTATCCTCATAGTGTTCTATCATTTCTTCCATGAAAATTTTCCAAGTGACAAGTGATTTGCGAGAACAAATCCATCGATACCACACAAATTGATTGGGTTCTAAATATAAAGAAGCAATCTGTACCTTTTGTGTATGTGGCACATCATGTAGATAAAATAATTGCTCCATCTAAAGTATCCATGTGATTGGATCCTTGCCATCAAAATTCCTCATATCGATCATAGGAAAGTGGTTGTTCTTCAACCCAAAGTTGGAGTTTATCCATTCTTGATTCATCTTCCTTGTGTCCTTATCATGAATTTCATGGGATACATTTTCACTTTCATGTGTCCTCTCTATTAGACACTTTTTCAATCCTTCCATGATCTCCCTTTTTAAACCCTTCATATTAATATCCATTATTGACTCCAACTTAGCTTTAGTTGAATCCATCATCCCTTGTATTTCATCTTTTGTTATTGTCTTCTTTTGTAAATCATTTATGTCTCTAGGCATTTATTCACCTTCATCAAGATTCCAAGTAGGATTGTCTGGAGGCTTGATTGGTGTAGAAGTTCCCTTTTTTGGTGGCATGTTGGCCAAGTATTACTTTTAAACCTTGATTTCGAGGTGGTTCTTCTAGAAGATATTTCTTCTGACGTATCTCCAAAATTTTGGCCATTCTGGGTCTGCAAATTTATTTTTGTAGTTCTCTGATACGTCTTATCTGCAATTCCACAAGTCTGATAAAAATTGGATGTGCCAAGTGGAAGTTATGGTAACTTCCCCACACCTTTTTTATTTTTGTCCCTTCCAAGAGAGTGTACTTGTAAAGCGTGCCAATATCACAATATCTTATATTTGATTCTGAAACTTGTACCAAAAATACTACAGACTATCCACTATATAATGTAATGGGTCTCACTTACTTTGGATACTCACTGAAGAATATATCACTATTTTCCTCGGAAGACATGTTTGAGACTAGTTAATATGACTAGTCGGATACCCTATCTTGCACAGGGTGTGTCTACAAAATTAGGATGACCAGGAAACTGAAATTTTTATCACAAATACCTTAATAATTTCTAGGAATATCCTATATTTCAGGGTCTGAAATGTTACATAAAAACATTTATAGTGAAAATTCTGAGATTACTAAATTCAAGATGATTTAAGAACCCTATCTTACATAGGCCATATCTCTGAAAGTATAATGCCTCAAGAGATAAAAAAATTACTGCACGTACCTTGATCCGTCTACTAAATATCCTCCAAGGGGTTCCTTCTGAAACACTATAGAAAAAAATTTATAGCGAAAATTACAAGGTGCCTTAGGTGTAGCAGCGAAACCCCAAGACCTTAAGCTCTAATACCAAATGTTAGGAACCAAATATCAAGATAGCATAGAAAAACCTTGGAATAAGTACTCAATGCCTTGAAAAAGAGAGAATTTCATATAATAAGCCTCTTCAAGGGGGAAACCTCCTTATTGATCCAGGTGGATATCGGTGGCCACCCACCTTTTCCAACTAGCTTAAAACAATTTTCTGGCAATTTTGGTAATTTACTATTTTTAGTAGTTTTTAACTTTCGAGGCCATTTTGAGGGCCTAAATGAAGGTTTTTGGGGATATATATTTTCAATGATAGTCAAAGGCTCTGATTGAGACCCCAAAATGAATCTCCTCGATGATACCTTTCCAACGAGCTATCGTGCGCCCAAACGAAGATCGTATGCCAAAGATACGCCCTCGAGAAGTTGATACACCAAACTACCCAAAATGGGGTCCACTAAATTGTTGGCTTTTCATCTTTTGGGGTTAGGGTTTTGGATTTTCTTTATGATAAAAAGGTCTTTGGAGCCTCATTGTAAAATCATCTTCTTGCGAATGCAATTAGCGGACACATCTCTTCTTAGATATACGTTGCCACCATTCTAGTGAGTCTTTCACTCTGTATTTTTACAGTCTTTGTATATTTTTGCTCATTAATAAAGAATTGTGTATTACTGTATCTATGTGTTTATGGTTGCATCTCTGATACATTTCTGGTATATTATTGGATATCTGAGATATCTATGTACATTGATTTATTATATCTCCGCTCTCATTTTGTGCCGAAAATAATCAGGATCAATGGTATCAGAGCAGGTTGCTCTTGATCATTTTTCAGTGCATATCCCCGACGAGGTCCAGGTATAGCAAGTTGGTTCTCAATCTTGTATCTCTTGAAGAAAAGCTCTCTCGCACGTCCAAGAAACCCTCCATGGAGGAAGAAGAGAAAAACGATAGAACAAACGATTCTATTAATCTATTTCTTGAGCAAGCTCTCATGCGACAGAGGGATGAAATGATGGAGAATTTTTCCCACATCCTTCAATGCATGTCAATAAAAACAGGTGATTCTTCATCAATATACCACTTTGGAAGTACCTCACCTTTCAAGGTACAAGTTAATTTTGATATTCCCATATTTGAAGGATAGATAGATGTGGATGCCTTAGAAAAATGGTTAAATCTGCTAGAAGGTTATTTATTTGTTCATAATTTCTCCAACAAGGAAAATATCACATTCGCACTCCTTAAGGATCTCACCCATGTCAAACATTGGTTGGAAACTTATTGGGAGCAAAGTTCTATAGAGGAGTCTGGAATATATGGGGTCGAGCCCACTTGGGATTTTTTTGTGGATGTGGTAAAGGAACAGTATTACCTTGTTGGCAACTATGAGGACCAGTACATGAGATGGACCACACTGCAGAAAGAAAGGGGCCAAGCAGTTCCAGAGTTCACCAATACCTTCCATACCAAGTGGGTTATCAAAAACTCCAAATGACATTTGGTTCTGAAATACCATGGGGCTCTACACAGATACATCCAAACTAAAATGGATTTTCTAAACATCTCATCACTCGGTTCTGCTTATCGATATGCTGTTAAAATCAAGCAGAAGTTTAAGCACCAGAAAAAACAAGAGTTTGGGTCTGCAAATCCACAACAACCAAAGTATGATAAAGACGACCCTAAAAAATAACGTCCTAGAAACCAATCCAAGCCACAGGAAAAGAAGGATCACAGAAAGACGAAGAAGGACACTAGAAAATGGTGTGATTTTCACAAAATCCCTCGTCAAAACACCGATGAATGTCACTCAAAACAGTCATTGGTGGTCGAGATAAAAGACAAGGAGTTGAACCCTAATTCAAAATTTGATTATGAAAATACTGATAGAAGATAGATCATCGATGCACACCCCATTGTTAGTGTTGTGACCGCAACAATTCAACCAGAAGAACCAACAGATTCTAAAGAGGGGGAGCACCTTTTTCATTCACAGATGTGGGTGAAAGGGACCCCACTGCATTTTATTGTTGATAGCAGAAGCCAACATAACCTCATCTCAGCAGAGGTCATCAAACAGTTGGGATTGTCGACAACACCACACCCGCAGCCATACAACATCGACAACACCACACTCGCAGCCATACGACATCCATCCCTTCAAGAATGGGGTATTATGTGATGTTTCCCCTTGGATGTTTGTGATGTTCTCTTGGGCTAGCCATATATGTGGAAGCACCATGTTATTTATGAGTCTCGACCCCATAGTGTCATTGTTACTCTAGGGGGTCATCTCTACAGGATACCAGAGGTAATTCCAACTATTGTTCCACCTAAACAATGCCACAAGGTAGTATCTCGTTCTACAAAATTCAGCTTCTTCACAGTCTGTTCAAAGAATGAACAAAAGAACACCACTGCAGCCTCAGTCTAAGCACCTTGTATCCAACAGAAGTAGGTCGACAAGATTGAAGCAAAGTGTAAATATTCCTTCTGCACATAGGGATTGCATATAGCCATACTGCTTAAAAGGTCCATCCCTTCTAGCCACAGGTTCATGACAACCTTCAACAAGCTAAGCATCGCAACTTCTCCAACAAGGTAAGCATCTCATCAAGATGTAGATTCAGTAAACACTTTTCCCTCTCCCCCGGGCACTCAACACAATGGAGACCATTTCTTCCTAAGAAGGGAGGATTTATCCAGGTGGATATCAGTGGCCACCCACCTTTTCCAACTGGCTCAAATATTTTTTTGGCAATTTTGGTAATTTACTATTTTTAGCAGTTTTTAACTTATGGGGCCATTTTAAGGGCCTAAATGAAGGTTTTGGGGGATCGAGCTTCTCAATGATATCCTAAGGTTATGATTGAGCCCCCAAAATGAATCTCATCGACGATACCCTTCCAATGAGATATCGTGCGCCCCAAACGGAGATAGTATGCCAAAGTTACGCCCCTGGGAAGTTGATACACCAAACTACCCAAAACAGGGTCCACAAAACTATTGGCTTTTCATCTTCTGGGGTTAGGGTTTTGGATTTTCTTTATGATAAAAATGCCTTTGGAGCCTCATTGTGAAATTATCTTCTTGTGAATGCGAGTAGCAGACACATCTCTTCTTAGAGATAAGCTTCCACCATTCTAGAAAGTCTTCCACTCTGTATTTTTACAGTCTTTGTACATTTTCTCTCATTAATAGAAAATTGTGTATTACTGTATCTTTGTGTTTATGGTTGTATCTATGATATATTTATGGTATATTATTGGATATTTGAGATATCTATGTACATTGATTTATTACATCTCTCTCATTTCATGCCAAAAATAATCCGGATCACTTATACACCACATAAATTTCCAAATACAAGATGATTCCAAATGAAAAGGTCTCCTTAATATATATAGGAGACTAGGAGGTACAATTACAACTAATGGACCCAATCCGACATAAATAAAATAACATTACTAATGTAATATTCCCTAATTAAGGGGTAATGTGCCACTATTTAGGGCTTAACATAAATATATTCACACATCAGGATTCGTGCAGTGTCTTGGATTCCATTATCCCTATTGGTGGTTTCCTTGTTTTTTTCGGTAGTCTTCCTCATTGGTTTCTGTTGAGAGGGTCTCTTTCATTTACTACTTGCATCTTGTGCATGCGAGAGATGCACATGTTCATTGGTTCATGAACATCCTATTCATCTGAGCTCCTCCTAACTATAAATCTATTGCTTTGTACCTCACACTAGATGATGAGAGATGCCTTAATGCTCTCCTTTTAGCAGGTCTCCTTCCATCGACTTTATCTCATCTATTCTGGAATCAAGATCTAGAGTCCTATGAGTACCTAGAGGCTTGCATTCATTAGTGACAGGTTATCCCACCATCGACAATTGGGAATACATCAATGTCTCTTGATCAATGGATTCTTCAAGTGTTCGACCTCAACACCATTATTCACACTCGTTGAATGTACTTAGTTCCTTCACACCTACTTTCATTATTAGTGGGTTGTCTCGCGTTTGCTAAATTTACACCTTAATGGTTGGTAATCAAAATAAGTTTCATTATGTTCGACGTGAAATCCTTTATTCACATAATGTAGACTTACACCTTCGACGGATAGTGTAGAAGACCTCATGTTTATAGTAGCATCACCCCATATCAGTTATTGTCTTTCATTGGACAAGTACCTATATGACTTCAGTGATCATGGAAGATCATATTTTACTCCATTGTATATAGATATATTCGGTTGATTTTGAGACTGGACTCCACTGTGTCTTGTTCGTGACTATGACATCCTATTGCATATGTCCACTTTGTATTTCCTAATCATGGCCATGAACAACTATTTGATATATATCCAAAAATATATGTAGTGTAATTCGGATTAGCCTCCATGTGTACAAAGTCAATATGAATTGTAATATTCTCATGAGTAACTAGTACTTCGAGTTGAGTCTTCATTACTCCACTTCTAGGAATTATAATGTATTTCATCCATCAAAAATACTCCTCTGACCTCACACATTAGGGGGCATCTGTTATATCATATTTTTCCACATTACATGCATATTTCTTGGATGGCCTTCCATTTCCCTATAATGAATTCATTTCCCCTTTTTTGTATCACTCCAGAGCTAAAAAGACACATTTTTGTCCATGTACGTGACCTCCCAGTTATACAGCTTGTGTACCTACACAGGTTGCTCCATTATAGCCCACGTACATCAGGTTTGGTGCTAAAAAAATAAAATGCATCAGGTTTCCATGCCATGTCGCGAGATCAATGATCCTTGACCTTCCATATACTGTAAACTCTTTGAATCGACCCTTAAATTCCATTTGGAGGCTATAAATTGAGCCATATCCAAGCCTTGAATATACATAAATCATCATCATATTGAGAGAAAAGATACTTCGGAGAAATTTCACCTCAATTGAGTTTGCATCCCTTTGTCCTTGAAAGTATAAACTTCTTATGTTCATCCCCCAAGCTCTTCCTATCTTGTGATGGATAACTTCATTGACTCCTACTTGTGAGCTTTCCTTTGTGGAGGATTGAAGTGGTGGAGGCCCATCTAGAGGGACTTGGTTTCTCGGTTCTTATGTGTGTCGTTACATAAGTTTGTCACCTATGTACTTCTATTGATTATATTAATATAAATACTCTTTTCTCGTCCAATTGATATCTTGCAAATATTTATATTTCTTTCCATGGGCGTATTTTTTATGTATGTTAATGGATGATGCTAATTTATATGTTGACATTATATGTCATTACCACATTCTTGCATATATTGGTTGTTGAAGAAAATTTTCATGTATAAAGCTTTGGGTCATGTGCTCAACAATGGTCTTCTTCGGGCATCTGGACTAGGTAGGTTTATAGCCTTCTCTTGTTAACATTTCATTTATATAACATACATGAGATTAGAGTTGATTTTTTGTTGTCATTCCATCTATTGTGGTTTTCCCCTGGCTATAGAGAGATTTTCCTCGTAAAACACTATAATATATAAACAAAATTAGGTATTTCGCACCTACCAAAACCCTAATCCCTTAATCTGGTATTAATTTATAAAACTACTAAAAATAGTGAAAAATAGAAAAATAGAAAAAAAAAATGCCAAAAAATGAATTTAGAGGCGTTGCCCCGAACGCTCCGTGTAGCTAGGGAGGGATAATCATGGCCCTCCCTGGGACCCCCCCTCGGGCAACGTCCGGTGCACATGTAAAGAACTACTGAGGAGGGATTGTCAAATGCGGTCGTCAAATCTGATCCCCCTCCCCCCCCCCCACACACACACACATGCAAAGAATATAACACCAACCCAACAATTATAGGATATTTACTATCAAACTTCCTCATGTCGATCTTGGGAATTAAGTAGTTACTTGGTGCCGAGTTGAACCCATGATTATATAGATCTTATAATAATGAATGATCGTGATTCTTAGATTTATATTTTTGCTCCTCAATTGTGTTGAAATATTCCCCATATGTGACTGAGGTTCAACACTATTGTTCTTCTTATTTTCATGATTTCCTTGCATCTTAATATCTTCTTTAGGTAATCTCTCATCTAGGGTATGTAATATGGAATTTTGTAATTGTTTCATCCTTCAATCCATCAAATTTTCCATCTTATCTTCCATTTCAATTTTAAATATTTACTGGAAATGTGAGAAATCCACAACTTTCAACACACTACCACTCATTTCATCAACTTGCTTCTTCAATTGGAATAGACTATTTTCGAAGTCTTCGTTTTCTTTAGATGTTGTGTGTGATTTATCAGGAGGTTTATCAGTAGTATAAATTCTAGCCAACCATTTTCCATAATAGAAAATAATAATTCTTCGTTGTTTTCTCTTTATCACAATTTCTAAATCGAAAAAAATAGACCTTCCAATCAAATTTTATGTCAATTGTAAGTTGCATACCTTTAAAACCCTAACTGAGATATTGTCTTGTTGGCTGACCTTTCTCCTGATGTATCTCTGAAATTTCATCCCTTTTGAGTCTAAAAATTTGGTTTATAGTAATATGATGTTTCTTCTCTTCAATTCCATAGATCTAATAAAAAATTGATGTGCCAAGTGAAACTTATGGTAACTTTACCAAAACTTGTTGATTTTTGGCCCTTTTCAGAGAGTGAACTTTTACATAATGTCATGTATCCAATACTTCATATATGTTTTTGAAAATTTTATCTAAAATTCTATGGTTTGTCTTCTTTCCAAAAAATCTAGTGGAACTCAATTTAAAAAACCCTAATTTCCATAGCATGTATTTTCAAAAGTAAATAATATTAGAACCCATAATTTATAACAAACATGCTTTGACATTTTTCCTCAGACTCCGGAAAATTTCACAATCTGACACTTCACCAAAAAAAGGTCATAATGAAAATTCTGAGATGGCACGTTTGAGACTAATTTCAAGATTAGTCAAAAACCCTAACTTCCACAAGATATATACCATAAATTATAAAAATCCAAAACCTAAAATTTTTACCAGAAGTAATTTGATATTTATCCTCGAAAAATTCCAAGTCTAAAACAATGAAATTGTTGAATAACCTTCACAAAGAATCTAGTTGCAAAAGAAGCAATAATTTCAAGATTTAGACCAAAAGGAATGAAGAGAGAATTAATGAAAATCTATTCCACTATGAATGAGTGGATAAATTACAAGAGATATAGGCTATGTGGTGACCTAATGCACCATAGTTGAGCTTCTAAATCTTACCAAGACATGCATTAACTGAAACACTAGTAATCTGCCACCTGGTCTTAGTTAATTGGCCATGCAATCAACAATTAACTAGATATGCACAAGTGGAGTGAATTACACTCATGCATTCACAATGAATGTGCCCTCCTAGCCTCATGCACATGTAATGCACACTCCTAGTGATGATTCCAAGGAAGGCATGTGTTCCTAGGGATGACTCCAAGATAGACATGCAATACCTAAGGATGATTCGAAGGTAGGCATGCAAGACTGGAGTCCACTAGTGTAACTAAAGAATAACTAAATTTTGACTCAATAATAGGTGTGCCCTTATCTAGGGGAAGAATATTCTCATCCAAGGTAAAATATCTTGGACCAAGTGAGACCAAGTGTTCCCTCATACATGGACTATAGAACATAGGAAAAAAGATGTACTAGGTAAATGTGCATGTATACTCCAATACCCCCCTTGAAGCACAACTAGGGTGTATATAATGAATGGGTCTTGGAAATAAGCCATGTCAGGCACCCATGTACAATGCATCCATTAAAAGAAAATAGTTGAAATATGAGGAAAGAGGGAAAACCCAAAGGGAAGAAACCCCCCCCCCCTGCCTCAAAAGACAATTTTGACAATGAAAATTGCTATGCAATTGTGTCCTTCACTCCCAAGAGATCTTGCAAAGATGCAAATTTATAATCAATGAAGGTTTTGATGAATATGTAGATGTTTGTAAGGATTTGGTGAAGTGAATGCACCAGTGAGAATACCTTATCTATACACTTTCTCTTATCGAAAGGAAGAGGAAACAAACCCCATGTGTGGCTCATAGAAACTTCCCAAGAATGGTTTCTTGCAACCTCTGCATATGATTGATGATTATATGTAATAACCATATAGAAATACATTGGTAATAATGTATATGTAGTTGTGAGAGCATGCAAAAAACTCTCAAATTGAGATCTTGTCCTCTTTGGATTGGCAGGCTCACCCACTAGATCTTCAACGACCTGTTGGGTATGTAAACCATGGTCTAAGATCTGGATCAGTAATAGCATGCTCATGAACATATAAATCAATCTTGAAATCTGATCTGAAATCTGATCCAAATAGCATGAAGAATCCTCTCTAAGTTCGGATTCAGGAAGAGGTGGAGATTTTGTTGTAGGTTTCCCCTTGAATACATGCAGGGGGCCTTCATAGAACTTATCACTTCTTTCAATGAAAAATATATCTGTGGAAGGATCCAATAACATGTTCCCCAAATTTGAAATCCAAGTATTAGGTGAGGAAGAAATAGCAATTAGAGCACAACCCTTAACCAAATCTTTTAGTGGATTTTCTCTAGGATTTTTCTTAGCATTCTTTGGTATGCAATCTTCAAGATCATTATGTTTCTCAAATAGACCCTCCAATGTGGTCCATACTTCATCTAGTGTGGAAGCATATTCTGCATGGAAGAGTAGTTCCAGAGATATTGACAAGCATATCGGCCCAAATGATTTATCCAGTCTTCTAAGAAACTAAGATTTCTCATTGGTGGAATTAGGCTCTACTTTTGTTCCCATTGTAATTCAATAAAGTCCTTTTCTTTTGAGGAGAAGGAAAATTTAGGCTTACATTCAAAACAATTATATTGAATAAGGTTCATTTTCAAGGGTAGATCCATTCTCTATGTGTGCTACAATCCTTTGTAACCTACAAAATAAAGTATGTGCTTCTCCTTACAATATCATATGCTATGATACCACGTGAAATTGTTGAATAACCTGCATAGAGAATCTAGTTGCAAAAAAAGAAACAATCCTGAGCTTGAGACCAAAAGGAATGAATAGAGAATGAATGAAAATATATTCCACGATGAATGAGTGAATAATTTACAAGAGATATAGGATACATGGTGAGATAATGCATCATAGTTGAGATTCTAGAGCTTACTAGAACATGCACTAACTAAAACACTAGCAATATGCAACCTAGTCTTAGTTAACTGACCATGCAATCAATGGTTAACTAGATATGCACAAGTGGAGTGAATTACACTCATGCATGCACAATGAATACGCCCTCATAGCCTCATGCACATGTAATGTTCACTCCTGGTGATTATTCCAAGGAAGACATGCACTCCTGGTTATGATTCCAAGGTAGGCATTCAAGACTTGGTGATTATTCCAAGGTAGGCATGTAAGTATGGACTCCACTAGTGTAAATGAAGTATGACTCAAGAAGAGGTGTTCCCTTGTCTAAGTGAAGAATATAATTCTCATCCAAGGGAGAATATCTTGGACCAAGTGAGACCAAGTGTGCCCTCATACATGGATTATAGAACATAGGAAAAATGATGTACTGGGTAAATGTGCATATATATTCCAATAGAAACTTCATCGAAAACAATTATAATGAAAATTCCAAGATGACCCATTTGAAGGAGAAAAACCCTAAGATTATATGTTATGATACCAAATGCTATGCACCAAACAACCAAAATAGTATAAAAAGAGAGAGAGAAGTAAATCCACACCTTGATAAAGAGAGAAGAATTAATGTGAAGCATCTTCGAGCATGCAACCTCCTTTTACAATAGATCAATTGCACAATATGGGGTTATCCTAAAACTAGGTATCCTTGGTGTGTGTGTGTGTGTGTGTGTGTGTGTGTAGGAGACAAATTGTACAATTACAGTTAAAGGGTGTAGCCAACAATACTAACATACAATAGAAATATAACAACTAAATATCTAGGTCTTTACATGGGGCTTTGTTCTAGGAAAACTATATGTTTTGTTAAAATGTGTATTATAATTCTCTTTTATGTTTCTGAACTTCACGCGGTTGAGTTTTCTAGAGATGGCATGTGGAAGTGAAAATCCTAAAATGTATCATGTAGGAGTGAGTATATTGTTTGTTCATATAGATAGGATCAGTGTTCATGATCCTATCTGAGAATGTTTGAAAATAAGTTCTGGTGATATTGCTTGAGATGACAAGATCCGAGGATCTATTTGAGTGTTCAAAAATGTGTATCTATACAATATATAATATCTTGTATCCTAATCGAAAAAGAGATTGTTTATATTGATTTATTTTGAGATAAAAAAGTCTAGGATTCAAATATAACTCCCTACTTATCGAAAGCCATGTTCTCATCCATACTAGCATCATTGGGCAACAATTTTGGTTTATTGTGGTAGTTGTAAAATGCTAATTGTGAATGCTAGAAACCCTGCGAGTTAGTATTTTTCGCTAATAAGTATAAGTATGATGGTTATATAATGATATTGGTGAATGAAAACTATACAATTTTATCTTGAATTAAGTTTACTTCTTATAAGCATAGTACAACATTGCTAAGGTACTTTTTTGAAGTTTCATATCATGTGGATTCTTAGTGCTAGCAAATAAAAGGATTATTATGAGCCCAGATTTGTCAAGTATATGCTAATTTAATATGGTTAAATGTTGAACATAAACTACAACCCTACCTTGGCTAAAACATGCAACTTAGTCTCTTAAGAGATTGAATTCTAAAAGCAAGTTGTGACAGTACTTTTTAGAATGGGAAATCTTTAATAATTTCAAGCATATAGAGCAGGTTAAGTTGTCACATCCTACAACATGAGCATTCCAATCTTGATGCACCTTCCTTTTACCCTATGGTCATTGTTTGTTTAATGCAAAACGACCACGATGAATGATGCATGGAGCCAATCTATTTCCCATGCTTTGATAGTATTAATTTAGTTAGACTAACTTTTCTCGGGAAAATTTTGTTACATTGAGTGTTCTCGTAAGGTCCAAATTCTGCATTGAAGTATGGGAGGTTTCAAGACTAAATGATTAAGTTGATTTTATATTATCATACATTATGTCTAGTTCCTTTTTCTTAGGATTTTGGAGCCATATCCCGGACCATAAATCTTTTTGGGATTTTTTTAATGAATTTTGGATGCATGTTTATGAGGGGAAAAAAAAAAAGACAACATCAATCAACTATTTCTAGATAATAAATGGATCATCCACCATCTCTTTTATGTCCTTGTCACAAGGTATTTACATCATTGATTATTCATGATGTTCATCATTGGAAATGTTCGGATCAACTTTCATTGGATCTATTTGTTGATGTGTGGCTGAGTGTATGCCCAAAAGCCTTACAAGCATTGCAAGAATAATTGCTAAGTTCAAGGCTAATTCAATGTAGTAGAAATTGTGTTTCAATGGTTCAAAATAAAACAAAAATAAGGAAAAGGGAAATAACCAAACGATATCAAGACCTCAATTATAAGAAAATATCTATTTCAAGGACAATTGAATGCTTAAAACACTTAAATGAACAAAAAGTAACACATGAATAGGAAACAATAATGAATTTACTAACTATCTTCCACAATCCATGGAAGACAAATTTAGATTACATTGGCCTCAAGGTGTAAAACAAATTGGATTTCTTGTATCATTTATAGAGCACATTGAAACTAAATGTGAGCATGGTACAGGAAAAAATTATTGGCAGCAATCATATTGAAACTAAATGTGAGCATGGTACAGGAAAAAAATATGGGCAGCAATTTTATTGGGAAGCACAGTTGCAAGATTATATCCATGGAGCTGTTAAAGCCTTACTTTCATTGTATGAATGCTTCATTACAAAAATACTTGTATCAAAATAATGATGATAGTATTACAATTTATTAAATATGTTTTGGAGGTAAAAAATGAAGTTGGTGCAATAAAAAGAGAATCATATAAGAAGGCTCGACAACTACAAAATTTAAGTGTAAAACTATTGAATCTACACAATGAAATTGAAGCTTGGAAAATTATTCAAGAGAAAGTGCACATGTAATATGAATTGGTGAGGGGATGACAATAATTATCTACACAATGAAATTGAAGCTTGGAAAATTATTCAAGAAAAGGTGCAACTGTAATATGAATTGGTAAGGGGATGGCAATAATTATTTGGTCAAAATCCTCTAGAGGTCTCTACCATAAGTAAACGGGAAATCACAGATATTGAGCATTCAAAAGGAATGGGCAAAGTGTTTTAAAATATGGACACTTATGGAGAAAGTAGGTGAAGTGTACCGATTGCTATCTTTCATTCTACCAAATAACTTTCATGCTCTAGCTCAAGTAGCATAAGCATTAGATGACTCGATTCTTCAAGTCGGACAAACCAATTGGAGCATCCCAAGTATCACAAAGGTTCACATGAGGCTTTATCTATCAAAAATATTAATAAAATAACAAAAAGTTTATCCTTTCTAAAGGCCCCACTTGAGTAGCTTATCTTTTATAAGCTAACATTCGTAATAATCTATTCAAAGCTGGGAAAAGTTACAATGAAAAAACAAAAATGAACAAAATTGGGAAGTTTGAATAGTTAGGGTTTATAACTTAATCGTTGAGATTCCAAGAGGACTTTTGATTGTATTTAATAAAGATGAACAAAATGACTCAACAAAATTGGGAAGTTTGAATAATTAGGATTAATAACTAAATCATTAAGATTTCAAGAGGACTTTTGATTCTAGTCTTTTAGATAGGTATTTTTTTTTTGGGCGGGGGGGTTTGAATATTTTTGTAAATTATTTTTGAATGCTCAAAAAAAAAATCGATTATAATCAACGATTTTAAATAAAGTTGATTCCACCGCATTATGTGTGAATGCTTATTTTTTGTTTTTTTATTGTCTGGGGCTTTCTGTAATCCCATTTTATTAATGTTGTAGATTATCTCCATAATCATTAATTATGTTTCTTTTTTTTCTTTTTCTTTTTTTAAAGAATTGTGTTCTTATGGATATGGAATCATAGTTAATAATATTGTGCTTTCATGGATACAGAATCATAGTTAATAATTCTAATATAGATTTTTCTCGTTTAATTATTAGTTATTTGTTTTATAAAACAATGAATTATTTCGTTAAATATTTTTTTTTTTTAAACTTCGTGTGGAGTTTTGAAATGTTTTAAATATCCACATAGTTTTTTTCTAGAATAATATTTAATATTATAACTAACTGTGTAAACCTACATTCACAAATAATGAGCTATTTTGTCAAACTCCCTTAGCATGATTGGTTTCGATGGGTCTTGTTTTGTAAGGAAACCCAGGTTTGAAACTCAGCGATCCAGGAGGACGCACCTAAAATCCATCCATGCTAAGGGTTGGTGTGGACCTGGCCGGGTGCGATCCTTGAGTGATTTTGACAACTAATATATCTGTGGGTCGTGGTTTCTTAGACCACATTCTAGTTCTGCAAGTCAAGGACAAACTAGTAAACAAAAAAAAGCAATGAACTATTTCACGCTTGTAATAACAAACTTGCAATTCAATTTATGTATCTTTTCCTTCATAAGTTAGGAGTAGTTGTAGATTGGATTAGCAATTAAATTTATAAAAACGAGAAGAAAACTTGCATAACATTTGCATTCTGCATTTAACAATTAGTTTCTTTTATTCAAAATCATTTAATGGTTGTCATGTCATAATCCAAAGGGTCTCCCATTCCAAATGAGAAGAAGTCTAGTTGGGCCTTCTTTGTGAGGTTAACATGTGTAGTTGATACTAGGCATATTTTCCCATCAACAAAAAGATCTCATGGTTATGTGGCAATTAGTGTGAGAATAATGTCGAAACTTTAGAATGCACATCAACCACTATAGGTTTTCCATCAATAATACGCAAGCCCTGATCACCAACATCAAACCGCAAGAGGCTCCCTGGTTTCAAATGCTTCTCATTATGTTGAAGAAATTGTCAAGGCATGCTAGCTAGAATAACTGGAGGATCATCTATTATACCAACATTTCCATCTTCTTGCAATTCCAAAACCACATGTTGTTGGGTGGAGACAATTCCATTGTTGTCAGTGTCCAAAAAGTATTGTCTGCAATTCCCATCCTTCCAGACCAGGCTTAAGGGAGTAAGCCCCAATTCATAATGTGTATGCCTATTACAAAACAATAGTTTGACCCTAATATAGGGCAAAGGACCATTATAAGCATCTTGCAATCATGCGCGATCACAATTGTCCACAAATTATATGCTTCAAGCACCATTATCAAATCTTCTTTTCTAAATGGTGATTTAAAGGAAGAGGTTTATTTGGTTCAGCCTGAAGGGTTTGTCAAGCAGGGACATGAGAATCTAGTCTACATGTTAAGGAAAGTCTTATATGGTTTGAAACATGCACCAAGATCATGGTATATAAAGATAGATACCTTCTTTTATCATAATGGTTTTGTGAAAATCAAAAGTGACCCTATCCTGTATGTTAAGAAAGATGAAGAAGGGAATGTTTATTTAATATCTTTATATGTGGATGATCTCATTATTACAGGCAGTGCATGCAAGTTAATTGAAGATATTAAAAGTCAGTTGTCTTAAGAATTTGAAATGAAAGATCTTGGCGAATTGCATTACTGTTTAGGACTCGAGGTTTGGAGAGAGCCTGGTAAGACATTAATCACTCAAAATAAATACACAAAAGAAATTCTTAGAAAGTTCAATATGAGTGAATGTAAAGCAGTGTCAACTCCCTTAGTACATAATGCAAAGTTATACAGTGATGATGGAACTAAATAGGCAGATGGTACTTTATATCGTCGGTTGGTGGGAAGTTTGAACTACCTCACCACTACCAGACCAGACATTGCATACTCAGTCATCATCCTTAGTCAATTCATGGCTAAGCCTTCTAAGAGCCACTGGAAAGCTGCAAAGAAATTCCTTTGATACTTGAAAGGAACAATAAATGTTGGTATTATGTATATTGATGTTGAACTCACAGGTTTTTCTGATTTAGATTGGGCAGGAAATCCTGATGATAGAAGATCTACCTCAGGCTATGCATTTCATATAGGATCAAAGGGTTGTATCATGGAGTAGAAAGAAACAACTAATTGTTTCTTTGTCGTCAACAGAATCTGAGTATAAATCCTTGACTAGTGCTACCTATGAAGTTGTTTGGTTGTGGAGAATTCTTATAGATGTTGAAGAGGAGCAAAATGGTCCATCATACATCAATTCTGATAATCAAAGTGCTATCAAATTGGCACACAATCCAATATATCATGCAAGATCAAAACACATCGAGCTACAACACCACTTCGTGAGAGAGAAGATTGAATCAAAGGAAATTAATTTGATTTTTTATAATACAAATGATAGTGTGGCTAATATATTTACCAAGCCTCTTGGTAAACTCAAGTTTGAAGTTTTTAGAAGCAAGTTAGGTGTTGTAGAAAATTCGTTTCTCCATTAAAGGGGGATGTGAGAATAATTTCGAAGCTTTAGAATGTTGTTAGAGCTTTCTTCGTGAGTTGTTTTACTAGACTTTAATTTTAGATGATAAGAGGTTTTAGATCCATACTTCTAGGATTTTGTTCCTGGTTTATTGGTGAGCTTTCTAGCTATAAATGTAATAGGGTTTTCCTTTTGATGAATGAATTGTGATGAGCATTTTTGCTCACGGTTTCTACATGATTAATCTCTATGTTTATAATTATTAAACATTCAAGAAATTGATCACATAGTTGAAGAAAATAATTTCAATATCAAATTAATATGAGATAGTTTTTTATAGCAAAATTTAAATCAAACATAAATACTTAAACCTCCCTTATACTTATGTCAAGCATGAACATACCTCCACTTTTAACTATAAAAATCATCACATCTAACACAA
>ML779701.1:663051-677666 GCA_009831015.1 Picea engelmannii | reverse complement strand
AGAAAGAAAGTAAGTTTATAACCATGATTACAGATTGGGAAATAAAAAATCCATAACAAGTAACAATAATTTGGAGTACCCTTCTAAATATATGTCTCACAAAATGCATTCCATGTAATTAAATAAATTAATTTACAATCAAAATTTTAGATATTAAAATAGTATAACTTTTTTCCTAAAATGAAAAAGAATAAAAAGTATATTAACCTTGGTGACATTTATTACTCCCATTAAGCATTTAGTAACATTAATTGATTGAACAAAACGAAGTATAAGGATACCTCTTTAATGGAACTTGAAAGAAACTATTTAGCCTACACTTTACATATTTTGGTAGGGCAAGTTGTTACGGTATTGGATTAAAATACGCACGTGTTTTATTTATGTCTCATGTACCAATGATATGCCATGGATGATATATGAATTTGAGTAGCAAATTTTTTTGTTTTATAAATGTAATTTTATCATTATTTGGAAAATTTTAATATTTTTATTTTATGCAAAATTATGTTACTTAAACATATACAATATTAACCAACGAACCAACCACGACATTTCTTAAAAAAAAACTACAGTCGCTACTCGACCACAGGAGGATCTATGTGGAATATCCTCATCGGTGAAAACGCGAGAAAGAATAAGCATTTTACGACGTTTTGGGTTCACAATTTGCAAGAGGTGAAATTTTAGAATTTCAAAGAGCCCATCAACGAGATGGAAATTTTCAACTTCAACGATGACTCGGCCAATGTTTCCTATGTTAACCACATAGTGGGGATCGACTCTGATTCTTCATTTTTGTAAAACAAATTAATAGTGAATTAAGAAGAAGGTGCAATTAAAGTGGACATGTGAAGTTATTTTTCCAACAATCGTATTGGACAAAACGTTTTCCTCATTACATAATTTTCACATAATTAATTATCTTTACCTTTTTTTCATTACATAACTTTCACATAATTAATTACCTTTTTAAAAAAAAAACACTAATCAAACTATAATTAGTATTACAACATTGTAAAATTATTGAATAAAAATAAAAAAATAAAAAATAAAAATAAAAATAAAACTAAAAATTAGTGTCATTCATCAAACAATCTTATGATGTTACACCACTTTTTGAAATGAAACAATACATCATAACAATAATATAATCGCCTCATCAACTACAAAAAGGTTAGAGTATATTATGGCATGCATTAATTTCCCACTTTTTTTTTTCCACAAAAAAATTTCACCATTATATTAGATATATAATTATGTTCTCAACTCATGAGATTACAAAGCGAGGTTATCAAGTACCCGAAGAATAATGAAATGTGTGCGCGATCCAAACTAAACTAAAATTTACAGGCTAGTTCTACTGCCCAAAATACAAAGATTGTTGGAGATCAGAAATATAGTGAGAGGAAACTGATTTGAAAGTATTTTTTTGTCAAAACAATCTGTTCGGATCTCTGATCTGTTGTGTCTGTCACTTATTCTAAAAGAGATTTAGAACCTGTGTATAGCCCTCATGCCCGTCCATCTAGATATTGAAAGTGATAGTGCCAACTTTTTTTTTTAGTGCCACCTTGGCAAGAAGGTCAACTTCTTTGTTATTTTCACTGTAGATATGGATGACTAAGAGTTTGGTGAAATTTGTTTGGAGTTTTTTTTATCCTGACCATCCAGCCCAGGAGAGTATTGACTTGTAGTTTACCCTTAAAATTTAGCCAGTCTATGATGATACGTGAATCCCTAAACAGTAAAAGTGTTTCTAAATGTAGTTTGGAGGCAAGGAGGAGAGAGGCCCAAGCTCCCAATAACTCATCTCTGGTGTTGGTGCCTTGTCCACAATTAAAAGTCCATTTGCAAAGGGTGTTTTGTGAGATATGAATCACTCCTCTTGTGCCACTCTGCATGTTGTTTGTCCATTAAACCAGGCTGTGGGGAACTCCATCGGAAGGATAGCTTGGAGTTTTGTCTTAATAGTAATTGTTCTTGGGAAAATGGAAGACCAGAGATTGTGCATGCCAAGGGATTTGTAGGCCACTGAGATGGATGAAGGGGGTTTATTGGCGAAGATATAATTGTTTCTGTCAATCCAAATAAACCAACAAACAATTGGTGGGAAGTTGAGGGAATAATGTGCGAGAATTGACCAGTTATCAAAACATGTTGCTAAGTTGTGTTCGTCCCAGGTATGAGGTAAATTGAGAGCAACAAAAATGATAGTCCAAATGTTCAGGGTAAAGGCATAATTAATAAATATGTGTTGAACGGTTTTGCATCTTGTTGAAAGAGGTAGCAAATATTGGGGCTGACCCATCCCTTTTTTAAGAGCACATCCCAAGTGCTTATCTTGTTTTCGAGAGAGAGCCAAATGAACAGTTTAACTTTGAGAACAAGATTCCAAGACCAGATGCGGCATCTCCAATCATCGATTAAGAGGGGCCAAGTCTGGTTTGAAAGATTTCTGTAGATATTATTTGCGGTCAAGGTACTCGAACGGTCTCCCCCCGTCCACGTCAGTATGTCTGTTGTAGTTTGAAGTTGAATACCCGTAGTCGCTAATTTCAGACAATAATCGGTCCACTCGGGCACAAGAGACGGAGGGAGCTCGAGATCCAAACTAGATTTTCAGTTATTTAATAGGAAACCGAGTATGCAAGGCCCAACTACTTGGAAAAGGAACCAAATGTTTTTTGAGTTTAAAACATAGATCAGTCGAGGGGAGAGAAGATAAAATTGTTCCATACCAACGATACGATCCGAGCCTAAAATGATGGAAATCCCCGATCCAGGAATCCAACAAAGTCAATTTGATATCCAACTGACAGCTTTAGTAATGTTTTTCCAAAGAGAAGAGGTTGATCTTGTAGTAGGAGTTGCGGTTCTAAGCCAGGAGTCCATCGAGGTATAGGGCAGATACTTGTCTTTGATTACTGTGTGCCAGATCCCTGTATGGGTGACAACCCGCCAGAGTGTGTTGGCTGCCAACGCTTGTGAGGAGTGTAGGAGACTTCTGATTCCCCAACCCCCTTTCCTTTTTGGCTTAGCTAGTAATTCTCAGTTGCACAAGTGTTGTCTACTTTGACCCGAGCAACCCGACTAGAGAAAGTTAAAGGAAATCTTCCTTAGCTTGTTTAGCACCGAGATGGGTATAGCTACTACTGCCATCCAGAAGACAGGTTGTCCTTCCAAGACCCATTTGATAAGAGTAAGACAACCTCCTAGGGTGAGCCATCGGTTACACCAATGGTCAATCATTTTCTCTACTTTGGCTATGAGCGAGTTCCAATATGAGGGCTTGAGAGAGTTTGCTTTTAAGAAATAGTCGAGGTACTTGAAGCCTTCAGAGAGATGTATGAATCTGTGGGGAAACATATTTTTTAAATGAGCAAGTGAATGGTCATGGAGAATGGAAAAGTGGAAAGATGATTTGTTCCAATTGATCATGAGGGCCGAGGCATTACAGAAAAGTTTCAGGATGTGATCAATCTTCGTCCATACCTGTATGGTGTCATTAATCATGATAAGAAAATCATTAGAAAACAATAGGTGAAAAATACGAACGACTCTGGAGACTTTAATCCTGGAGATTTTCCCTTCAGATTAACTGTTTTTTAGAAGCAAAGACAGACCTTCCATGGCCAGAATGAAAAGGAGAGGGGAGAGAGGGCAGCCCTACCTCAATCCTTTGCCACTACGGAAGAAAGGTGAGGTTTCGTCATTCACCAGTACAGAAAAATTTGCATTTGTCACTCCGCTTATGATCCATTTGATTGTAGAAGGACTGAAGTCGGATTGTGTCAGGATTAATCTGAGGAAATCTCAATCTATGCAGTCAAAATCTTTTTTCAGGTCTAGTTTTAAAATGAGTGCTTTGGATTTTTTAGCCTTGATGATGTGTAGACACTCATGTGTTGTACCAATGGGGTCTAAAATATGTATGCCTTTTAAGAACCCGAGTTGTTCACTCGAAAGAGCTCTTGAGAGCATGGGCTTGATCTTGTTGGTGATGATTTTAGTGATCATTTTATAACAAATATTGCAAAAAGCGATCGGTCGATATTCCCCAAAGGAGGAAGGATGGTTTTCTTTTGGAATGAGTGTTATGAAAGTGGAGTTCAGGGCACCAGTGATTTTTCCTCTTAATCTGGACTCTTCCACAAGATGGAGCAGATCAGCTCCGACCAAGTCGAAAAAGTGTAGAAAGAATTCTACAGTCCAACCATCAGGGCCTAGACTTCTATCTTTTTTGAATGAATTCAGAGCTCCAAGGACCTCCTAGATAGTGCAAGGGTTATCCAGTGTTGTTAATTATGTTGATGTGACAAAGGAGGGGAAGAGTTTGGCTACTGATACCGAGTCATGAAGATGAGTTTGAGAATTAGCCGCATAGAAGGCCTTGAAGTGGGCAGTGGCCGCAGTCTTAATGGCAACTTGTCCCCTGTGTGTAGTGCCCAAATCGTCTTGTATTTCCCAAAGGTGATTTTTATTCTGTCTAGATGTAGCGAAACAGTGGAAAAATTTTGTATTTAGATCACCCGCTTTAATCCAGGTAACTCTTCTTTGTAAGCACCACTGAGCTTCTTCAACTAGTAGAAGTTTATTTCTTTCAGTTTCCAATTGCCGCAGGGAGAGGGTCCAATCACATAGTTCCTCAGTTGTCAGGTGTTCATGTATAAGGCGATGAATGTTTAGTTCTAAGTCAAGCAATCTGGATTGATTCTTAAGCCTGTGGAGTCGAGCCCACTTCTTGATGTGGCCTTTCAGAGTCTTTAGTTTCCAGAATAGGCGACATTGTGGCTCTAGTTCAATGAGGAAAGTGGGGTTGAGCCAGACTTCATTAGAAATATCAATGAAGCTACTCTCTTGTAACTAGCTAGTATTCAGCTTGAATGGGTACGTTAGCGGATGGGGAGTAGTCTCGAGCTGCAAGAAAATGGGGGCATAGTCCGAGAGAAATGAAAAATCCACTTAGGAGCATATGCAACCATTCAAAGTGGCCATAGACTCAGAGATGATAATCTTGTTTAACCTTTTTTCAATTTCAGTTGTACCTGTACGGTCGTTGCGCCAAGTGGGAACCAAGTCCATCGGTTATAAATCGACCAAAGAGTGTGCTATAAAAAGATTGTTAAAGTAAGCGGCCAGAGGATCCACGATTGCAGTAGATCCCCAAATTTCCCTCACACTGGTGGTGAGATTCAGATCTCCTGCTACAATAAGATTATCTTGGTCCAGAATACCCCTGTTAGCTACCTGATCCCCAAAATATTTACGATTGGAGCAAGGACCGTAGATATTGAGTAGGGATAAATGTTGATTATTTCTGAGGAAGGTGCTCGTGAGAAGAATACCCCCACAGCAGAGATGAGGAACAAGATCAAATACAGTATGATGCCAAGAGACTCTCAATCTACCAGATGTGCCAATGGAACTTACAGAGCTAGTGTGCCAATTTGGCTGAAACTTGTTTTAAAAGGATCTAGCTTTTTATCCACTCATCATGGTTTCCTGTAAGAAGATAATATTCGACGAAGTCCTGGAAATAAGTCTTTTGAACGAGGTGGTTTTCAAGGACCCCCCGACCCCTCTTATGTTGAGGGAGAGGAGGATCATGGTTTGGCCCTGGCAAGGGATTTAACGACTCTAAGCACCTCAGTGTCAGTGTGATATGTAGGATCTTCTTTTCTACGAGAACTCATGGTTTTAGTCAGAGAGTGCACATATCCCTAGCCCTTTGACCAGGAATAGTCAGTATCCAGGGAAGTATGTAAAGCAATCATGGGTGTCGAGGGTAAGCGGTGGAGTGCCTTGATCGGTGGTCTTGAAGGTTATGGCATGAAGTGGTGTGTCGGGGAGAGGGGAGTGAGAGGGGCTAGGAGGTGAGTTGCCTGATGCTTGTGTGAGTTTGGTACTAGTGAGGGGAGTATTGCTAGGTATTTGTGTGAGTACCTACTCGGTAGGGAGGACTGGAGTTGTATTACTAGTTGGAAGAGTGGAGGAGGTTGATGGTAGACTGGATGGTATCAATGTCAGGGAAATGGCCTCCCAGGGAGAAGGAGGGGGAGTTGGAGCATGTAATGAAAGTGCATTAAACTGTTCTTTTTCGCAGGCAGTTAGACTAGAGAAAAGAGTAGGACAAATCAGTTTGAGTTTACCTGAAGTAGAGTCCAAGACTGCAGGATCCTCTGTCTCTAGCATGTCAGGGAAGAAGGCAGTGGTGTTCCCCTCTGGAGAGTCTGTGCGGGTGCTAAGTTCCAACATGGATTCTTTAGAGAGTTCTTCTTCCACGAAACTCGAACAGTGATTTCTTAGATGTCCAATATGTCTGTAGAGTGTACACCTAAAGGGGACACCGAGGTAGTCTAGTTTTTGACGAAATAATTGTTCTCTCCATTCTATGTCAATAGCCCCCAGTAATCCCTCATGTACATCAAGTTCCACTAGAACCTTAGCAACCATTTTTTTTGGCGCTGCAATGGATACTTTTTCCATACTGATGAAGCGCCCTATCAAGTTTCCAATGGCCTCAAGGGATTTTACGTTCCAGAGATGTAATGGAAAGTTGGGTAGCAGTACCCAGAGGTGACGATGGTGGAAGTAATCATGTGTGGGTTCGAAACTGACACGCCATCCATTCAGCATGAGGCTGGATATGTCCAACACCCACAGGATTTCAAGAATGAGAGTAGCATCATCAACAGATTTGAAGTGGAAGCTAAACCAGCCTCTTGGGAGGTAGGATAGCTCGGGTTCATAGCCTAGAAGTGGGCTCCAGGTGGAGTGCACCCAGTTTGTTAGATCAATTCTGCAAAGGTTCCTATATGACAGTCGGCCTATGAGTGTGTAGAGAGCCAAAGAGACTGAGTCCTCCAGTCCGACATCATATCCTAGTACCATTTTATTTTTAGTTTTCCTAGGTCGCCACGGTCTAGGGGGCGAGTTACTAACACAGAAAGAGGGAGGTCAAGTAACTCGTCTTTGAACAAGAGGAGCAGTGGTAGGACAGAGAGAGGGAGGGGAGGAACTATGAGTAGCTGGGTCATGAGACTGTGTCAAATATTGTGAGGTTGGGATAGAAAATTGTGAGGCTTCAACTGGAATAAAGGGGGGATTTGTGACTTGTGGTAGGGATGACCAAGCAATAGGAGCTGGTAGGGGGGAAGAGACAAGTACTTGAGGGAGATGGCTAAAAGGAGGGCACTGCAGTCTAGGCTGAAGAGGGGGGAGTTTGGTTCGAGTGGAGAGTTCATCTGCTAACTTGAAAATGCTCGTGTTATTCTAGAGGGTGTCCTCAGTTGCACTCATCAACGCATTGACTTCGGCTTCCATAGCGGTATGCTCGAGAAGGAAGTAAAATAGTGGTTAAAATATTGTGGGGGGCCAGTCGGGCCCGTATAGGACAAGAGGGACAATGTATAGAAAAGAGGGGGGAAGTACTCTACAGTCCATCTAGTTGGGTTCACGAAGGGAGAAGTGGGTAGGAAGAGACAAGTCAAGGCACCAGGAGAGATAGTGAGCGAAGAGCTACAAGGGTGTAGGATTGTGCAGGTTCGTCAATGGGGAAGGTTCACTCAGGTTCAATAGCTTCAAGGGTGCAAGTTTACATTGGAGAAGAGATGAGACTGGTTCACTCAGGTCTTCAATTGGAGACGCCATTGGTTTTTCAAGTTGATCTTAGTTCACCCTTTTCCCACTTTGCTTGGATGGCAAGTTGAAATGGTTATTTTCATATATTTAAATTTAGGATTCATTCGTACGAATATATTAACTTAAGATCCATTCATCTAATTAGGCATCGTGGTCTTAAAATATATAAAATTTACTCAGGAAAGGTAACGTGCATACAAATTTTTCCTATGAAATACAATGTAGCTCAAATATATTATTAATCATATATACATTTTTTTTTCCAGATAAGGGAGATTGTATATAAGGTTTTTTTTTCATAAAATACAAATCTATCTGGGTTGTAAATTATTAATATAGGCATTGTTTATTTAGTGTTTAATTTCATGGTATAAATTTAAGTGGTACTTTGGAAACAAAGAGTGTGAAGTAATGTATAGAGAGGTATTTATGTCATAAAAAAAATTTCAAGACACATATTTTAGTTGCATTTGACTTGTAACGAGCATTTTTTTAGGAAGGCGTGTGAAATATTGTCAATGATAATTTTTTAATTTTTGCACAAAGGGAGGGGGGAAGGCCAAATGATAAATATATTTGAAGTTGAATATCATCCTCGGTGCTCATGGCTAGGGTTATCCTTGGCGGCCTTCCATAACAACGAAAGGAGGTGTACACTTGTAGGGTGATCACAACCAAGGAGAATCTCAAACTTACATGGGATGGAGGCAGGTCTGTAACAATTGTACATCACATAGTGTGGTTGCTAAAGATGAATTCAAATTCAAACAAGAATCAGTTCGAGGAGAGTGCAACATTTAGGAGACTAGTTTCTAATATAATGAATAGTTTAATATCTATAAATAATCATCCTTGGTCTGTGAAGAACCTCAAAAATATATATAAGTTGAGCATACAATCAATAGGGATGAAGAAAAAAAAACTATTTTTTGGTGATCATCCTTTGATGGGAAATTTAGCGAGCATGTTCAAAACTCAATACTCTAGAGTCATAAATCCAAAGCTAGGGGTTCTTTAGCACGAAAGGTGAGTTAAACTCCACCTTCGTGGTAAGGGTTTCTTAGGTTTTTTTTTTCAATTCAAGGAGGATCAAGATTTAATCCTTCACAGTAGCTTGTGGGTTATGGGTACTAGAGGATTGTACCTTAATCATTGATGTTTAGATTAACCCAAAGGAGGAACTTTTGTCTTCTATTCAAATTTTGGGTAAGCATTTTCCACCTCATGCTTAACATATAGGATGCAATAACCCTAAAGGCAATAGGAAACAAACTAGGAAGATTTGGAGACAAATTTGAGCCAAAATCAAGAATCTTCACTTGTGCCCATTCTATGTTGAAGTAAACCTTGAAGGAGGACTCCTAGAAGTGAGCAAGCTTCAAATAGATCATTGGACCCATGAACTAAAGGGAGTTACAAGGGGTCCCACCTACTAATTATTGTTATGATTTCCATGAACTAAAGGGAGTTACAAGGGGTCCCACCTACTAGTTATTGTTTATTTATGACCCTATTATGATTATTACTTTTCCCCCTTAACTAAAGTTAGTTGAGTCTTTAGTTAAGCTTAATGAGTTGGTTCAACTACTTCAACCAATTCTAATTTGTTAAAAGCAAAAGAAAGAGGAGGAACAGGGGGAGGATAGAAGCAGAAGCATGCCAAGGTTTTCTCTTTGAGTTTATGTTGAGATAGTTCAGTTTTCAGTCATTCATATATTCATAACATCCTAATTCTCTTTTCTGATAGTAGGGTCTTATTGTAGACAACAACATTCAGGGTTGAATCAAATCATTCAGACACTTTTTCTTCAGAGGTGTTGATCTATCTTTGATAGTCTGTGTAGACTTCTCTGTTTATGAATTAATTTTCATGACTGATAAAGGCTATTGTGCAAAGTCAAGTGGGCAGCAATCTGTGGCAATATGATCCAGCTTTTAGAGTTCGGTTTTGGTTTTCTGTCAGAGGTCCTTTTGTATGTTTCATCGGGGATGTCTAAGTTTGACTTTGGTCCAATATTTCAGTATGAGATTTTGTAAAGAAAATGACTCTTTGGTGAATTGGAATGAAATAAAGGATTGTTTTATGTATCAACTGTTTTTATTATCATCTTGGTGTCTTTACTTATGTTCTTACATTTATTTCAGCAACTGTTATTTTCAGAAAATCACATAAAAATGAATTTCCAACAAGTTTTTTTGTTGATAAAAGACTAGCCTAAGCACTCGTAATTAATACTTGTGAGTTAGGACATTATTTTTGTTGGCTATAAACATAGGGTGATATTCCCATCTACTTTGATTTAGCCAAGTAAAGTATGAAAATGCTTGAGTAAGATCAAATTATATATTTTCCTCAACACCCATGTCCTCATGGCTCGGCCTCAGAGTTGGGTGGAGGTTACTAAACGAGCTAAGGAAGCACAACAAGTTGTCTCTTCTCAAAACCAGAAACCCTCCTTTATTCCTCGCACTAACCAATAAATCCCACTCCTCCTTCTACTCCACTAAAGATCCAAAAATTGACCAGGGCCGAAATTGTTGAACGCCAACTCAAAGGCCTTTGTTATAATTGTGATGACAAATATTTTCGGGGACACAAATGTAAGGAACAAAATATTTTTATGGCCATATCGGAGGATGTTTTGGAAGAGGATGTTGAAGCTCTCCTTTTTTCTGAGTCACTTGAACCCACTGACATAACCCCTCCCTCAAACCCTCCCGAAGTAGAACCGGTCATTTCCCTAAATGCTCTCACTAGCTTCTATGCTCTCCAAACCATCAAACTAATTGGCTACATCAAGCATAGGAAGGTCATCATTCTTGTTGATAGTGGAAGCACCCATAATTTTATTGATTGTCGCATTTCCCAAGAAACTAATTGCTATATTCATGCAGTCAATAATTTCCAAATCATGATTGCCAATGGCGGGTCCATGAAATGTGGAGGGCGTTGTGAAAATGTGTGCCTTCAAATTGGTGAATACCACTTGAAATCTCATATGTTTTCTATCAACATGGGCGGTTGTGACATTGTGTTGGGTGCATACTGGATAAGGACTTTGGGTCCCATTCTCATGGATTTTAAGGAATTAACCATGCAATTCGACCAGGAGGGCCAACAATATAAGTTCCAAGGCATCACCGTCGGTTTCCCTGAGATCATTAGTTCCCATCGCATGGAAAAGATTCTCAAAAAATGTCATTCAGGCGTTATTTCCCAACTCCATGCCATACAAGAAACTGAGACACCCTCTGTGTTGCGAGACCTCCAATCCATCCTCTCTAAACATCAAGTGGTTTTTTCCACTCCCCAGGGACTCCCTCCTTCCCATGGTGTTCATGATCATTCCATTCCCCTTGTCCCAGGAAGCCTTCCTCCCAATATTCGTCCCTATCGTCACCTATTTTCCCAAAAAAATGAAATTGAGAAAATGGTTCAATAACTGCTTAACGTAGGTGTTATCCACCCTAGTACGAGCCCCTACTCTTCTCCTATGGTCATGGTCATGAAGAAAGAAGGTTCTTGGTGCATGTGTCCTGACTTTCGTGCCCTCAACAAACTCACCATTAAAGACAAAATTCTCATTTCTGTCATTGATGATCTCTTGGATGAATTGAGTGGCGCCCAATTCTTTACTAAACTTGATATTCGTTCTGGCTACCACCAGATCCATATGATAGAGGAAGACATTCCTAAGACTACCTTTAGAACTTATGAGGGACACTATGAGTTTTTGGTCATGCCCTTTGGCTTA
Organism: Picea engelmannii; assembly: GCA_009831015.1. Lineage (NCBI taxonomy): Eukaryota > Viridiplantae > Streptophyta > Pinopsida > Pinales > Pinaceae > Picea > Picea engelmannii. Next base: position 666,267 of record ML779701.1, on the reverse strand, counting down.
TGTAATGCTCCCTCCACTTTCCAAAACCTCTTGAATCATGTCTTCCGTCCTTTTCTCCACCATTTTGTCTTAATTTTATTTGATGATATCCTCATCTATAGAAAAACTTGAACAAACCATATTGCTCATGTGGATCGAGTTCTCCATCTACTCTCTCAACACCAACTCTTCCTAAAACAATATAAATGTGCTTTTGGCATCTCAGAAGTCAAGTACTTGGGTCATCTTGTTGGCAAGGACAATGTCAGGGTGGATCCTAAAAATATTGAAGCTATGTAAGACTGGCCTCACCCAAAGACTCTCAAAAGCTTGTGTGGATTTATGGGCTTATCAGGTTATTATCGCAAGTTTGTTAAGAATTATGGAAAGATTGTGGCCCCTCTCACTCCACTCCTTAAAAAGAATTCTTTCACCTAGACTCCAGCAGCTACTCAGGATTTTCAAACCTTGAAGATGGCCATGTGCACCACTCTAGTCCTAGCCCTTCCTGATTTCACAAAGACCTTTTTCCTGGAATGCGATGCTTCAGGGAAAGGAATTGGCATTGCCCTTATGCAAGAGGGTCGGCCTTTGGCCTTTACCAACAAACAAATGTCTGAACGAATTTTGGGCAAATCAATCTATGAAAAGGAAATGTTGGCTATTCTGCATGTTGTTGATCTTTGGCACCCTTATCTATTGGGGCAACGCTTCCAAATTAAGACAGATCATCAAAGCCTCAAGTATTTTATGGAACAACAAATTTCCTCCCTAGAGAAACAAAAATGGGTGACTAATCTCTTTGGATATGATTATGAGATCATTTACAAGAAAGGCAAAGACAATGTGGTTGCAGATGCACTTTCCTGAAAATATGAAGATGAAGGGTCCCTTTTTTCTCTCTCCTTCATTGTACCAGATTGGCTCCAAGATGTTCGCCAAGAATGGCTACACGATCTCAAAAGTTCACATCTAATATAACAATTGCAGTCCAATTCTCCAATTTCCCCAGGGTACTCTTGGCTCCATGATGAGCTTTGATACAAAGGTCGTTTGTATTTAAGTAAACAGTCAAAACTTAAATCCACGGTACTTTATGAGCTTCATGCTACACCCACAGCTGGGCACTCTGGGTTTACCAAAACCTATGACAGGGTCAAACGTTCTTTTTTCGGGGATGGTATGAAACAAGAAGTTTGTAATTCTGTGGTTGAATGTGATGTGTGTCGATGCAACAAGGGTGAAACAGTCAAATCTCCTGGCACACTACAACCGTTTCCGATTCCACCTGCTATTTGGTGGGATATCTCTATGGATTTTATTGTGGGCTTAGCTAAATTGGGAAATAAATCAGTCATCATGGTGGTATTTGATCGCCTTTCCAAGTATGCTCATTTTTGTGCTCTTCAACACCCATTTACAACATTCAATGTGGCTCAAATTTTCATGGATCAGGTCTTCAAGCTTCATGGCATGCCACATTCTATTGTTTTTTATTGTGACCCAACTTTCACCAGCAATTTTTGGTAAGAATTATTCAAGCTACAAGGCACCCAATTTCATCTCAACACAACTTATCATGCCCAGACTAATGGTCAAACTGAAGTTGTCAACAAGTGTTTGGAAACATATTTGATGTGTTTTGCATCGGAAAAGAAAAATCAGTTGGCTCAATGGTTACCACTAGTTGAATGGTGGTAAAACACTTCATACCATACAACTAACCGCATGACTCATTTTGAAATGGTATTTGAAAAAAATCCACCTTCAGTTCTCTCATATTTACCAGGTGTCTTGAAGGTCCAGGCGGTTGACCAAACACTTACAGTTCGAGAGGCTATTCTTCGTACCCTCAAAGAGAATTTAATCATGGCCCGGAATCACATGAAGAAACAAGCAGATCAAGGTCACTCTGAATGTCAATTTGCAGAAGGGGATCAGGTGTTTCTTCGACTGCAACCTTACAAGCAAAATTCCCTCAAGGCTGACCATTGTCAAAAACTGGCGCCCAAATTTTATGGTCTTTATACCGTTCTCAAGTGTGTGGGACAGGTGGCCTATTAGTTAGCTTTGACTAGTCATTCTAATAAACATCCTGTTTTTCATGTTTCTTGCTTAAAGAAGGTGATTGGAACTAAGTGCCAAACTCAAACCAACCTTCTCGAGTTGGACGAAGAAGGTTCCATTTGGATACAACCAGAAGCAGTTTTGGACCAGCATGAGCATCGCCTGCATCAATGAACCATCAAGGAAGTGTTAGTCCAATGGATAGATACAACCCCAACAGATGCCACTTGGGAACCAACTACCATTCTGCAACAATTTCCACATCTCAAGCCTTGAGGACAAGACTATTTTTAAGGGGAAGGACATGTTAGGGACCTAACCCCTCACGTAGGTAGAATAATATATTTCGGTGTAATAAAGGTCAATATTAATAAGGCCTAACAATAGGAAGAGTAAGTCGAATGTAAGAAGACCTAATAGAAGGTTTTTCTTCTAGAAGGATCTTCCTCTAGATGGTTCTTTTGATAGACATATTTAGTATAAATAGGATGTTAGAATATAGAAGATGGTGTGCTCGTTTTACCATTGATGATGCCTTCGTCACCCAACCATAGGCCGAAGCCTCCCTCCGAGCACCTTAACCTTGACTGAGAATTCTTCCGGAAGCAAACCCTAGGCTAGATAGCCAAACAAAGAGTAGCGCATCAATCCCCAAGGATAGCGTATCACAAAAGCTGATCAGATAGTCCCAAACCCTAGCCAAGAGATATTCAAGCCAAAACTGAGAACTAGCTGTTGTTGCAGTTGCACCTGCAGCCCTCCTCCAAACTTGTGCACCAAACTGCAACTGCAGTGCGCACCAACTGGGAAACTATAATTCTAAGATGCTGCAAATGAGAACTGGCGCCCTGTATTTATAGTAATCATGTCAGTTTTGTTGGGGCCAACTTCTCCTTCTAGGTATGTGTCTGTTCAGTATATTATTATTATTTCTAGCCTACTTCTTCTCTTGGAGGCTAATAGCCTAATATAAATTATCTTCTTGAGCCGACAAGGCTTCTAGGGTTATTAACCAACTCATTAGGGTTTCTCTTACTTCCCAGAGTCTTCTATTCTCGTCAGGTTCACACGTGGGGGTAAATACCTCCCGCAGCTACCATAATATTAACACTCCCTCCTAGCTAGAGAGGTATTTACAAGTAATGGACTTGAGAACAAAATATACCATTT
>ML779701.1:621659-631788 GCA_009831015.1 Picea engelmannii | reverse complement strand
AATCCGCAAAAGGGGATTTGGTCCTTATACAATTACCGACATGATTAATCCTCAATGGGGATTAATCCAATAACAATAATAATAATAATGACATGATTAATCCGCAATGGGGATTTAATCCAATAATAAGAATGCTCTTCGCAGTTACATTATTTCAACACATTTAATACAGTTATGAGTAAAATTAAATTTGACAATTTAAATTAAAAATATTAGGCATAATCAAATAAGAAAACAAACAACTATATTATCACGGCTAAGTGGATTGGAGTGTGAGAAGAAAGAGAAACATGCTGCATTTCTCTTCCTCGCCACCCCCATCCCATGAATAAAAAATCAACGCTAAAAGAAGTGAATGGAGAACTTAACTATGAAACAATGGAGGGTTTCTTTGAAGGGTTTCCTCTAAATTAACAATGAAATCCCTCAACCAACCTATTGAAGAAGGAGGTTTTTGAGACAGAGACCTTTTCACCACTCCCTCTCCTTTTCAAATCAACAATGAAAGAAGAACAACCCTTCTTTCCCAACCTTTATTTATAAACCAAATGATGGATGTGTGGAATATTATTCTTTTAAATGAGTAATGGTTAATATTTCTTCATTCACATATCTCCAAAATAGTAATACTTAAGGAAATTATAAACCTTGCCATATAAACATGGATCCTCATAATAGTAATTAAAATCATGTTATATTCATAAAAAATTATTTCCAAAACTACACTAAATCTTAAATAGTAAACTTTTTCATGTTTCCAAAATTACTAAAAAACTTGGAATTAGGAAATTATAGATTTTCCAAAATTCAAAATTTTCTCTACACTTAAAAATAAAAATCTCCTAAATAAAATCTACTCCAAAATAATAAATGTTACTTGCTATTATTATCTATTAAACCATTTTTATTTTACATATTTTATTTAAGTATGTATAAATTCAAAACAAAAAATCACACCAAAAGAATATACCAATGTATGATGGTTGTCATTGCTCTAGGCTTTCTCCTTGCCAGCTTCCTCCTTTGCCAACAAAAATTTAGTTGACTAAAACCACCCTACCATACCCAAAGGGTAATCTTCTTCTCTTGGAACCCAAAACATGCCCCCAAGCCATAGGAACTCCGTAAAAGTAACAGCTGAAAAAATATAGAAGGAAAAGACTCTTCCACCATAACCAATGATGCTCTCAACAAATCACAACAAAGCAAGTGTAGATCCCCAATACAATAGGTAATAATTCCATGATTAAATATATGGCATATTCCATGCCACTTGCATCAAAACTCAATGGAAACCCAACATAATCCCATCCATCCAAAATGTAGACACTTTCGTAGCCATCCTACCTTTATTTATATCTCTCATGCAATATGAGACATATTTGATGCATAAATTTGCAATTAACTAAAATATATTTCACTCACCCACCTCTTACACATTTTTCCTTTTTCTCTCTATAAAATCTATTTTTATGGGGCACTCTAAATGTCATTATTTTAATTAAAAATAAATTAAATGTACGATCGTGGTGCACTCTAAATAACATTCTTTTAATTAAAAATAAACTAAATACACTCTCGCTAAAGTGAATATCAAAATAAAATTCATGCACTTTCAGTATAATGAACATTAAAATATAACTAATGTATGGTAAATATTAAAATATAACTTATACACTTGAATACTAAAATCTAAATAATGCACCTTTACCAAAATAAGTATTAAAATAGAATTAATGCATATTTTTATCAAGGTGAATATTATTTTAACAACATGACTAGGTACATAACCATATGAAATGAGGAAAGTCTCAAACGACACCAAGGGTGAGACCATGTTCACTCCAACCCATAATATACATTTATCATGGAGGGGAATCATAATATCATGGATAAGGTCAAACTCACTCTAACTCAAATCATTTTTTATGAGAATGTTGTGGTCTATTAGGGAGTAAGGACTCTGCATCTTCATTCATTTTTTATGAGAATGTTGTGGTCTACTAGGGAGTAAGGACTCTGCATTCTCATTGTGTTCATTGTTACTCCCCTTTCACCTAGGGGTAACTAGAGGAGATCACGGCTCATGGTCTTCAATGAAGACGTTGATCCCGAAGATGATCATCAACATTCTCCACAAGCAACGACCCCTCAGATGCCTCCCCCCTCATCATTTCTCATCTCATCTCTCTCACTTGATCATCATGGTTCCTTGGATAACAGTGGTCTAGCACACATGAGGTACACTAGTCATTGTATCATATAAAGTGTTACATTTAATGCATCAAGCATTTTGGTGGGGATCATGGGTTGAAGTCAGATAATGGATCACGATTACTTGGAAGTTATGCTTTTTTCCTTGTTTCACCTTGGTGGTTATCATAGGTGTCCTAGTTCAGTGTTGTTACTCTTGGGGTAAAGGGGTACTACTGGGAGGCCTTGAAAGGGGTAAAGTGTCACTCCCTTCCATACTTAACGCTTTTCATCGTGATTCCTTCTGTTGTCTTACCTTATGGGAATGGTTATTACATGTACCCCCAAAAGGCCCATGGTTCACTCTCCTATGAGAAGAAGGGATATAATGTCAAGGTTGATGTAGTTGCTATACAAAAACGAAAAGAAAGCATGTTATAAAAGAAAGAAGAAATAATGGGATAATAAATGACCAATTAAAAAGCTAAATGTTAGCTTGAGCTCTGCCCCCTCGCTATGAGGTGATCGTCCATAGTCCTAATGCATTGAATGCATATCAATCAAAAGGACTTAATCCTAGTCAGAAAAATAATGAATGCTTGAAACATGAAAATGGGACTTGCAAAGCAATAAAAGAATATCAAAAGGAAAGAAGGGGTTTGGAATACATACACTACCGAGGAAAGGGTATCTCAAGAAGCAAGCACTTCCTCTACAAAGGCACTCACGGAAATGGTCGGAGCATGGTTACCTTGCATGTTAGTGACTCCATGACCATGAAGTAAACCCCATGTCAAATCATTTATTATACTTACACTTTGAAGGGTTTCTCGAGAACTACTCCTATACTTGGTACTGACACAACTAATAGGATCTTGTGATGGCCCTCCCATACCTAAACTTGGAAAAATACATAAAATCTTGAGCTAGTGTGAAATTTGAAGAAGATAACTAATGTGAATTGCTTACATGGCTCTTGAATTAGGTAGTGGCTTACTTTGCATGATTCTAATGATTGGTGTATCTTGTAATGCTTGATTTACTTGATTATGTGGGCCTTGTTGATCATGATGCACCCTTGACATGGTCCTTTAGAGGATTTTTTCATGATGATGAACAAGACGTTTTGCATTGTACAGAGGACGTTGCACACCCGATACAGAGCATTGGGTCCTATTATGATTTGACTTTCCCTAGGACACCTTTCCACATCTCCTAGACCTTAGATATTAGAGAGATGAGCTTTGATATTGCATATACAACTTGATGTGCCATTGAGAGGGTAGGAAGCCCATAGTTTGGACAATGCACCTCTTAAGCATATTAGGGTTTGACTGGATGGAATTTCACTTGGAGATGATTGTACACTTCTTTGGAGAGATTGTTCAACCTTCCTCCCTCATGACGTCATGCCCTAGCCCTTGGACATTGCACTTGTGATGATGACATCATGGTTTGATGCTTGTTGAGTTGGCCTAGGATGATGTCATCCCTTTGATGATGAGTTGATACTTGAAGATGATGAGACATGACCTTTGGATGAGGATATGTGACCCTTGACGATGCTTTGCACCCTTTTATTGAGAGACGTAGCCTTTGGAGGGATCGTTTACCCTTCTATAGGATGATGTCACCTTCCTTTTAGGCTCTCACACTCACACGTGTCACTTTCCAGAGTACATTTTGATGTATTTTAATTTCATCTTTGTATTGGAGGCTCTTTTGGGGGTTATCCTAGACCTATACATCCTGTATCATTGACATTTTACATTTTTAGGGCTTTATGAGAGGAAAAGCACTAAAGTTTCCTCATATAAAATGATAGCACTTTCCTCCTTAGCAATTCATAAGTCACACTTGTGGAGAATCACTTATATGGTCTTCTTTTACTCTTTTCTCATGATGGAGTAATTATGCACACCTCTTGGAGAGTGATATTGTGGATGCTTGTCTTTTTTTTTGTGAATGATTCATGATTTAGGGTTTCTTCATGCATAGTGACTTGGTATAGTAAGTGTTTTTTCCAAGTATTTATGTTTATTCATGTTGTTTTAAGTAAATGCTCTATTAAATTGTTTATAAGTTGCATGTTATCTTGTTTCCCTTGGACAATTTCGTTTGAAACCATAAGAAAGATTGTAATTGTGCATCCCCATCCTTGTTATTATTCACCTTAAGCTTGTTGAAGAATATAAGGCCAAATTTAGGGATTTCGATTGTACATCCCCCTAAAGTTGTATTTATTGGTTAAATTATAGGGCTTGTGATTATACTACTCTATTGTTTACCTACGTTTTCACCTTGATCTCTTGTTAAAAGCCATAGAAGACATAGGATGGAATTAGGGATTGTGATTGTACATCCCCCTAATCTTATATTCCTAAAGGATAAACCTAGGGATTGTGATTCCACATCCCCCTAGAATTTAACCCATGAGTTTTCTTTCCCTTTTAATCCCCTTGAAGTTGTTGCATTGACTCCATATGCCCAAGGATTTAAGAAGGCACTAGTATTTCTCTTGTTGCAAGTGACCTAAAACCCTAGTTTTAGCTCTCTCCCTCTCCCAACGACTTATGTTAATTTTAGGACTTTGTATTGCATCCTCATTATTTTCATCCCTACCTCATCTTCTTGCATTGTTTTATTGAAATTACCTCTAACATCATCTATTGTTGCATTAATTGCATTTTCAGCCATTAGGGTTTGACATATTGCATCTATTTAACATAGTTTCATGCCATTTAGTTTCAACAATCACTAGTTAATGGTTTGTTAGTATTTTATCTATCTCCAGGCACATCTTTCATTGCATTCTTGGTAAATTTAGGACCATTTATTTGTTGTTGTTATAAACTTGTTATGTGCTAAAGTGTATCATCTTTATTTCAACTTTTATTTCAACCTTTTCTTTTCTTTTGATAGCTAGTGTTTCAGAGCATTTATTTTACTCTTTCAACTTGATTGATTGTCTTAGAATACCCCCTCACACACACATTTAATTTACTTTGTCTAGTTCACCTTGGCATTTCCTTGAACCTTGACCTAACTAGTGAAGTAACCATGATAAGGGGTTGTAGAGTTGCCTTAGCTTGCTATAATATCCTTTGATGTTGCTAGGGAAGCCTATATTGTGTTGGATATCTATCATTCACTAAAACGAAGTAATTGCTTGCTTAGGTGATAGTGGAAAACACTTCCATATGTTACACTAGTCAAGCATCTTTTAAAGGCTTTGCACAAGTGCTAGATTTTGTGATAACACACTCCCTAGACATTCTTTATGGGTGACCTCCATAACTTGATTAACGAAATTGTACAACTCTGTGGGGGAGGCCACGTCAAGTTCAACCTGGTATACACAAAGGGAGTTGCTAGTAGGTGGGTAAGCCTCTACCTCTCCCGATGGAACCTGTGCTACCTACTTTTTAGTGAATCCCTACCCATATAAAGGCTTATTTAGCAAGGGAAGCATATGTTCTCACAGGCATACAAGAACCAAAAGAACACATAACAATGTCATGTAACATAAATAAATCATAATTATGTATCATATTATTAATGTTGAGATTTGTATTCTTCTAACCCCATCTTGGTCCACATAATTTGACTCACTCTAGGAGACTAATGTATCTATATGGTCTTCTTATCACACTAGGAATTTGGTTAATGCATCATGATAATCAAACATGTCAATTTTGTGTCATGTAATTATTATCCAATTTCACAATTCAAAATATTTCTTATTACCATTTTACCCATTCACAACCACAATGTGATTACCAATCAAGTTACCTAACCATGTGCCAGTATGGATTACAATTCATCTCAAAGCATACCATTCTAGTCATGAAGGTTCAATAAATCAATATCCATTCATAATCTATGTTCACATCAACATATCCTATCATTTTGAACATGCATAGTATATCATTAAATAAAGTCAACTAGAATCATCCAAAGATATATCCATCAAAGTAAAATTCAGTCCCCTAGACACTTGGAACACCCTCAAAGTAAAAACATCAAGGCTACTAAAAAATGAGGCATTACACACTACCCTTCTTTAGAAAAAAATTGTCACAAAATTATTATGCAATTAAAAAGGGAAATTCCTTATGCATTAAATCTGTGTCCTCCTAGGTGGAAAAACTAGGACTATGAATGTCCCTCTAGACCTTAACTTGGTCTACCAATCAACATTAGAGCTACCAATTTTACCAATCCAAGATGTGATTGGTTTGGCCCTCGGAACCCCCTCGTCTAAAACCTACAAATTTCTCCAGTTGAGCACATGAGATTGGTTAGAAACATAAGGCCTCAAAATGGAAATATAAAAACGTAATGAACATGGTTTAGGTGGTGGCAAAGCTATATGGTAGGAAATTGGCCCTAGCATCTCAATGATATTAAATGTCCCACCAATTGCAGTGATATCTTGGCTTCTTTAAAAACATTAGTAGAGCTCTTTTTGGGTCTCACACATAAGAAGACTTGATCTCTCACCTGATAAATCCTATCTATCTTATGGGAATCCATGTAATTGTTCTATCTATCTTGTACTAAAGGTTATTGTATTAAAGGTAGGTAAATAATTAATGGTACTATTTATCTTGTACTAATTGTTATTGTATTAATTGTAGGTTATTGTTCTATCTATCTTGTACTAATTGTTATTGTATTAAAGGTAGGTGAAGAATTAATGACAAAAGATAAGGCAAATGGGAAATTGATGATGGGGGGGAATTCGAGAGGAGGAGGATAACAAGGAGGGAGTGGACTTTGAGGGGGGGCCATTTTTTTTTGGAGGAAGAGGAGAATTGGGAGGAGGAGAATTTGTTGTAAACTTTGAGGAGTTTTGACTAGTGGACTAGTGTTGCTAGGATTTTGGGCTTGGGGGCCAGGAAATCTAATTTCCTGGATCTAGGGAGCCAAAGAGGCTCTGTTCCTAGCTTGTTGGGAGGAAATAGTTTCAGGAAGACATTTTTAGGAAGGTAGTTGTAGCAGGACAACCTTCTTCTTCAAGAGGTAATCCATAGATATTATTATTTTACTCTAAATTCAAGTTATGACAATTATAGGTATACTATGTGACTACTTGATTTTATTTGTTCAATCTTGTAACTAAGAAAGAAATAAGTTCCATGTCATGTAAAATAGAAATATATTTACTTTAGCTATGAATCTTGTAAGGGCATTACATCATTGTCATTAGGAAGATTACAAACACCATGACTATCTTGTTTTTTACCTTCATCTGCATGTTCATGAAATAATACATCTTTGCTTGCAAAAACCTTATGAGTGTTGGGATTATACATCTTATATGCTTTGTGATTAGTACAATATGTTAAAATAATTAAAAAGTACCTAGGCAAGTGTTTCTCATCACCTAGGTGGCTAAGGGGTGAGAAAGTGCCTAATGTGGACCCTAGTTATTTAATTTATGAGAGATAAATTAAAAGGTGACTTTATGACTTAAGTGAGGGGGTGAGTGAATGGACACTCAATCTCATCCACTCATCTAATCCAATCTCCACAGTTGGATCATGATACTCTTCACCTACCTCCATGAAGTCGACTAGGGTAGGAAGGCACACCCTTTATAAGGTTGTTCATTCATTCTTGAGAGAGCATGAGAAGAGAGAGAGGTTGAGCTTGAGAAGGAGGAGATTGTTGAGCATTAGCACAATTTCCAAGACAAAAGTACAACATGGATTCCAAGGCAGAAGGTACAACTAACTACAGGTCGTACGATACATATTTAGGGAGGCCATACAACTGTAGAGGAGCACAATCCGTACAACAAGGTACAACATGAATTTCAAGGCAGCGTGGCACTGTTTTTGGGGTGCATTTATTGCAAAAAATCCGTACAACAAACTCATAAAAAGAGGGCACAAATTTCGAGGTATTTCGTACAACATTTAATGTTGTAACATCCATACAATCATACGTATTTCTGGCATAGAAATCGAGGAGCATTCCGTACAAAATTTATTGCTGAGACAACCATACAACAATACAGATTTTTGGCATAGTTTTCAAGGAGATGCATTTTAGGGATTTTCTGAAGGAAATTTGCTCAAAATTTTATGAGATAAGTTTGTGAATTTTTGCTGAGAATAAGACTGTTGTAAAATATTTTTTCTCCAAAGCTCTGAATAATAAAAATCCCTCTCTCACTGGTTTTCCCCTTGTGGGTTTTTCCAGGGTCATTGTTAGACCAAAAATATTTATGTAATTTTTTTTTAATATTGTGATGCTAATATATTTTATTTCTGCATTAAATATTGTTTAGAATCCTCATGTTTTAGTTATGAAAATTATGTTTATTTGCTGAGTATTTATGACTTTCATAAATCTGGGTTTTGGGCATTAAACACTGATAAAAATCAACGAGACTTGAAACTAGGTGGGGTCTGCAATTTTACATGGTATCAGAGCTGAGTTAAAGAAAGGAAGATTTATATCAGCAAGATAGAAAAAGGGGACAAAAGTTACTTCACCGGACATAAGTTTTAATTTTTCATTTTCAGCAGAAAAGGGTCAATTGCTATCGGCTTAAGGGTTGAGGACAGACTTGATGGGGAAGTAAACTTTGGTGCTTGGAAGGAGAGGATGATCTTGTTGTTGCAAGAAAGTGAGTTATGGGATATTGTTGAGAACTCCACAACAAACCCAGTGAATGTACCTACAGATCCAACTCTTCTAGCAACATACACCAAGAAGAGTACCAAGGATAAAAGAATCATCCTTGATGCCATCAAGGACCATTTGATTCCTCATGTGACATGGAAGATAAATTCCTATGAGATGTGGGACTCCTTGACGAAGTTGTATCAAAGTACAAATGAGAACCGGAAGATGGTTTTAAGAGAAAAACTGAAAAGCATTAAAACGACCAAGACTGAAAATGTGGTCACATATCTTATCAGTTTGACACAGGTGAGAGATGAACTTGGAGTTGGTGGGGAGGGCATTGCTGACAATGAACTTGTGAGGACAACATTGAATAGAGTATCCAAACAATGGGTTGTTGTTGTTGAGGGCATTGTGGCTAGGGAGAACCTTCCCAAGTGGGAACGTCTTTGGGATGATTTTGTTCAGGAGGAGACCCAGAGAGGTTATGTGCATGTCAGTTCATCTATAGCTCATGATGAGGATAATGTGGCTCTTGCTGCCAACAATAAGAAGAAATTCAAAAGGGGTCCTAAGGGAGGAAACAAACCAAAGAGTGAAGGCAAGAAGGACGTGAGAAAAGTCAAGTGCTTTGCATGTCACAAGTTTGGGCACTATGCATGACAATGTCGTAATAAGAAGAAGAAGTAGACAACAAATTCAGCAGAGGTGGAGGAGTTTTCTGCCAAGTTTGATAAGGAGTTTTCCTTAGTGGTATGTATTTCCACTAGAGCCACTCATTCTAGTGTGTGGTATATTGATAGTGGTGCCTCCTTCCATATGACAAGTGTTCATGAGCATTTGACAGATCTTACACAGATTGGTGATCTTGAGGTAGTTCTTGGAGATGATCGGGTGGTCAAGGCAATTGGTAGTGGGACAACATCATTTCAGAGGGAGTCTCTACCTCCCATGTTGTTGAGAGATGTCATATATGTTCTTGGCTTGAAGAAGAACTTGATTTCAATTTTTGCTATTAAGGAGAGGGGTTATGAGGTGTTGTTTCGTGATGGACATGTGCTCCTATTTCCCAAGGGGTCTAGTATCACTTCAACCAAAGTGACTGGGACTCGACATGAGAAGTTGTACAAGCTCATGTTCCAGACAGTTAGTGCATTATTTCATTCTACCAACAACAATGATCTTTGTGAGCTATGGCACATGAAGATGGCCCATTTGCATCATGGGGCTCTAAGGATACTGAGGGAGATTGTGACTCGAGTTCCATAGTTCAGTGCAGAGCACTAGGAGTTGTGCA
>ML779701.1:599810-616737 GCA_009831015.1 Picea engelmannii | reverse complement strand
GGCTGTCATAAATCTGGGTTTTGGGCATTAAACACTGATAAAAATCAGCGAGACTTGAAACTGGGTGGGGTCTGAAATTTTACACAATAACCAATAAAAATGCATTTGATTGCATCAAGATTTCTCCTATCTTTTTTTAGGAACGCGAGAAAATGCTTTGCTTCCAAAAATTCTTAGATGACTTACTATTGGTTTATATCCATATAATGTTTCAAAAGGATTTTTATGCTCTAAACTCTTTGTAGGACTTCTATTTTTCAAATATATTGTAGTACTGACTGTTTCATCCCAAAAACTATTAATACAATTTTTTCCTTTGATTCATGCTCCAAACACATTCTATCAATGTTTTGTTCTTCCTCTCAACTACTCCATTATGCTAAGGAGTATGTGGCACTGTAAACTGTATCCCTTGATGTGTATTCTCCTCCTTGATATGATTGGAGAATCTTGATATACTTGCCTATTTGTTTTTCCACCAAATTCTTAATTTCTTTAAAATACTAAAAAACATCACTTTTCTTTTTGATAAAATAGACTCAGGTATATCTAGTTCTATCATCAATAAATATAAGGAAATAATATCCTCCACCAAGAGACCTGGTTTGAATAGGACGACACACATCTGTATGCACTAGTTCAAGAATTTCTCGTTTTCTATGATCTATATGTGTAGGAAACTCTTTGCTATGTTTTTTACCTAATGCACACCCTTCACATGCAATATGTTCATTCTTAATATTTGGAAGACCCTCCACAATTTCTTGCTTCTAAAGTAACATCAAATCATTATGATTAAGGTGACCATACCTTTGATGCCATATATCTTCCCGTGACATAGTTGTTGATGCCAATGCTTGATGACTCTTCCTTGTGACATCAAGCTTGTATTGTGACATCAAGCTTGTATAGTCCTTCAAATTTGATCCCCTTTGCTACAACCTTGTGTGATCTCATATGCCCTTCACAAAACACCATGACTTAACTAATTCAACTTTTAAATTTTGATCTGCAATAGTGGAAACTAAAATTAAATTCTTCTTAATTCCAGGAACATACATCACATTCTGGATTTGTTTAATTAATTTAGGAACAACAAAAAAATATTCCCACAACTATTTGAAGATAAATTAACAACTTTTCTTCCTTAAAAAAAAATAATTAATTTACCTTCCTTGTTGGTTTCTCTCTCTTTTAGGAAATGATTTCACAGATATGAAAACTCACCAAAATTACTTTCCTCACAATAGCGACTTAGAATGCTCTACTAGACTGAAAATAATCTGGCACTGTAAAGATGAGTCACTCTGAAAGGACATTGCGAGCTATTGTTTTCACTGCAATTCAACTGTATAATTTTGTGTCGTCATCTTGAACGATAAGTCTGTTGAAATAATGTAACTGCAAAGTGTATTCTTATTATTATTTGATATATTGTCACACACCCACTACGACAACTAAGATTTTTTTATTTTTTTGTCTTTTCTTCAAGGGACAGAATCCCTGAATTTCTACGGGGCCTAGCATAGACCATCCCTTCCCTTATCCTCCTCCATGTGACCACCTCTGTGAACATACTTTTGAGATATTTTGTTGCAAGGAACCCTTGTTCCTTTAATCCTTGAAACCCGAAATCCTGGTATCATTCGGATCTACAGTCCATATCGTCGACTTGATCAACGGCCCGGATTAAATCCCGACATTCTACCTTTCGGGATTTCTGGCAGGGTCTTCACTCCTATTCCTCTGATGTCCAGAACCCCGATGGATTTAGATCTTCGCCAAGCTTTCTCTACAAATGGATGATCCAAATCCTTTCGAGACTCCTCCTTCCTACCACATGACCCTGTCCTGCGACCTAGGGCTCATCCACAGAGCGCGTCGGGGTTTCATGTATCGGGATTTCGTGACTTGCGAAAACGAGGGGTCTTGCCCTTTGGTTTCCCGGGTGTCGAAACACCGAAACTTATTCATGCTAAACTGATTCGGGGTTTTGTATACTAGGATTTTGTGACTGGAAAAAATGAGGGGTCTTTCCCTTTGGTTTCCCAGGTGCTAAAATGCTGAAACTTATTCACGCTAAACCAATTCGGGGTTTCGTATACCAGGATTTCACGATTGGCGAAAACGAGGGGTCTTGCCCTTTGGTTTCCCGGGTGCCGAAATGCCAAAACTTATTCATGATAAACCGATTCGGGGTTTCGTATACCAAGATTTCACGACTGGCGAAAACGAGGGGTCTTGCCCTTTGGTTTCTCGAGTGCCGAAATGCTAAAACTTATTCACGCTAAACCGATTCGGGGTTTCGTATACTGGGATTTCGCGACTGGTGAAAACGAGGGGTCTTGCCCTTTGGTTTCCTGGGTGCCAAAACGATGAAACTTATTCACGCTAAACCGATTCGGAGTTTCGTATACCGGGATTTCGCGACTGGCGAAAATGAGGGGTCTTGCCCTTTGGTTTCCTGGGTGCCGAAACACCGAAAATTATTCACTCTAAACTGATTTGGGGTTTCGTATATCGGGATTTTACGATTGATGAAAACGAGGGGTCTTTCCCTTTGACCACTCCAAATCGCGAGTCAGCGAAATGCTACCTGACTACCATGTGTCCTGTGCCGATGGACGGTTCCGAATACTTCGGGACTTTCAGGACGTTTGTCGAGTCCACTCTCCTACCTACGCAAAGGTTAAGATCGACGGTCAATAGAGCTCCTATAGATCCTTGGATCTACGGTCCTGGATCCCATCGTTACTTGCAAAGGCTGAAGGGGTCGAGGTGTTAATGCCTGCGCTCCTCCTCTAGATCTGTCGGTCTTGACTGATATGGGGTATTTCCGAAAGGATTCTGACCATTCATCTACCAAATGATGGGGTATTCTCTTTCGATAACTAGACTCGTTGTCCTTTCTAAGCTTGAATCATGAGATTCAACCTCTCGGAGCTTCGAACTCCCACAACTTCTAAACCTGAGAGAACTACTCTTTCTTGTACAAGGTTTCCAGACTCGGATCACATGATCCTTCAAAGGGTTCTTGGGTATTTATTCCTAGGCTTGGTGACCTGACTGAAAAGACTTCCTAATTAGCCGAGCTATGAACTTTGTGACAGGGGTAAAGTAAACTCATGGGTTTACTATAACGGTAGTCTTTTCAAGGAACTCACTCTAGCTCTGGAATGCGAGGAAACTTCTTGGGAGGAGGTGCCTTCGAGAAATCAAACCAGGACATAGCATGAGTCAAGTAGATGGGAAAAATCTCAAGGGAACAGACTCGTATTCTGAACTTATTCATTCTATACAAAAACCAATTATGGTCATATAAGTATAAGCATGCATCCATTATTTCCAATCAAAACACAAGGCAACCACTTCTATACAGAAACCATTTATGAGCGTATAAACATGAGCATGCGTTCGTCATATTCAATTCAAAATACAAGACATAACACTTATCAGAAACACCAGATGTGACGCGACTGTTGAGAGGGGTGCTCGTTTCCACCCAACCGTAGGCTCAGTGACTCCAAACAGATTTACCACTAGCCACCCCCAAGCTAGACCACGATGCTTTAAGATTCAGTCTCCTACTTCTAGCTCAACGGAAGTCAAGGACAGAGGTTACTCTCCTTCTCCTCTATTCAGAACTCCCTGTATTTCCAAAGTTCCACCGGTTCTCTTCCATGAACTCCATCGCGCGTGTTCTCTCCCCTATTCCCCCACACTTCCTTTCTTGCCTTTTTCTGCAAGATTGCGTGTGGTGCAAATTCCCCCATCCGTGGTCAGGTCTAAGAGCTTCTATGGATGGGTGGTTTGCCCCCATCCCCTCATTAACTCTTGAGGAGACTCCCCACCTACCATCCTGGCGGGTAATTCATTCCAGGGTCAGAGAGTTGCTTTGGTCTTTGAGCAAGTAAAAACCAGTAAGGTATTGGTTTGGTGGAAGTTAATGCAACCATTCCAGGTCCCTTCCACCACCTCTCATTAGCCATCGTGGTCTATTTTAGCACATCCCCCTCCCAGTAGTCACACAATACATAATCATAACATAATTTACATTCATCGACCTTTTACACAAAGGTCCATCAAATCAAACATTCACATCTTTAAGTTTGCCATAGTTCTTGGCCAATATAGTTATTTTTACAAAGTGGGGGGAACAGGGTGTTACAATTCCCTCCCCCTTAAAGGAACATCGTCCTCGATGTTCTATCTATCAATATGATGTGTATGTACATAAGTAAACAAAATCGGATATGCCTGTTTCATGGCATCTTCCATTTCCCATGTGGCCTCATATGGGCCAAAATGTTTCCACTGCACCTTGACCTGTGCAATGGTTCGGTTCCTAAGTGGAGTTTCCTTTCTGTCCAGTATGCATTGAGGGTCTGGCAGGAATTCTCCCTCCGGTTCCACCTAGATCATAGACCAGTCAATTATATGATTATAATCGTGTATATATTTCTTCAATAATGAAACATGGAAAAAATTATGTGCTTTTACTGTGGGAGGAAGTGCTAGCTTATAGGCTACAAGTCCCACTCTATCTAGAATTTCAAAGGGTCCACAATACCAAGGTGCCAACTTGGCACAAGCTCCCATCCTCAGGGAACTCTTCTTGGGCATAAATACGAGATATACGTGGTCTCCTGTCTTGAATTCTCTTGGAGTTCTCTTTCGGTCGGCGTAACTTTTCTGTCTGTTCTGAGCGACCTTTAGATTTTGTTTTATCTAAATCGCTTTTTGTTCCATTTCTTTCAACATGTCGGGTCCAATAGTAATTATGTTTATGGGATTACTCCAACTGGCTGGAGTGTTGCACAACCTACCATAGAGGACTTCGAAAGGACTCGTCTTCAGGGATTCTTGGTAGCCATTGTTGTAAGCAAATTCCACCAGTGGCAGGTAATCTTCCCACTTTTTGGGTTGATGCATTACATGCATCCTTAGCATGTCTTCTAATATTTGGTTCACTCTTTCTGTCTGTCCATCGGTTTGAGGATGATAGGTTGTGCTAAATAGTATTTTGGTCTCTAGACCAGCCATCAAGGATTTCCAAAAGTTGGAAGTAAATTTCGTGTCTCTGTTAGGCACGATCTTTTTAGGCATACCATGTAGTCTGAATATCTCCTTCATGAATATGCTGGCGATATCTATTGCCTTGCAAGTCGATTTGAAGGGGATAAAATGGGCGGACTTGCTCAATTTATCCACCACCACCATGATGGAGTCATTATGTTTGGTCGATGTTGGTAATCCAGTGATGAAGTCCATGGAAATGGTTTCCCATTTCCATTTCGAGATTGGTAGAGGTTGTAATAATCCTGTTGGGTGTCGGTGTTCTGCTTTAACCTATTGGCATTCTATGAATTTGGCTAAGTACTCAGCTATGTATTTCTTCAATCTAGGCCAATAGAATTGTTTCCTGGTGGCCGTGATCATCTTCTGGTATCCTAGATGACCAATATATGGTCTTTTATGTAGTTCATCCATTATGATCCTCTTCAAGTTGTCACAATTTGGAATATACAATCTATTTCTGTAAGTTAGCAGGCCTCCATCTATCATCTGGTAGCCTTCATACTTTATCCTTGTGGGTTCTTTCTCCAGGTACGAGGTTACGGTCTGGAAGAATGTGTCTGTTTCTTGTGAATTCTTAACTCTTTCCCTGACGTTGGTCTCGCAGGTGCTCACCGCTACTAGATGAATTGTTTTCATACTTCTGCTAAGGGCATCGACCACCTTATTTTCCTTTCCTTTAACATGTTTGATTTCAAAATCAAACTCGCTAAGGAGGTCCATCCACCTAGCTTGTCTAGCATTGAGCTTTGGTTGGTCAAACAAATATCACAATCCACAATGGTCTGTCATAAGTAGAAATTTCCATCCCAGGAGGTAATGCCTCCACATTTTTAAGGTGTGTACTATGGCGTTCATATCTAGATCATGGGTTACATAGTTGACTTCGTGCTCATTCAATTTTCGGGATTCATAGCAGACTACACTTCCTCCTTGCATAAGGACTCCTCCGAGCCCTTCCTTGTAGGCATCTGTGCACACGAGGAAGTCAGCTTCGGGATTGACGATCTTCAACATGGGTGCGTGGGTCAGTAGATGTTTTAGGGATTGAAATCTTTCTTCACACTCTTGTGTCCACGTGAATTTAACTCCCTTCTTCTGGAGGGCAGTGATTGGACAACCAATATTGGAGAACCCTTTTATAAATCTCCTATAGTATCCTTCTAAGCTAAAAAAGGATCTGATATCTGAAACGTCCTTTGGGGTAGGCCATTCCATGATAGACCTGATCTTGTCAGGCTCTACTGCTACTCCTTCTTCATATATGACATGGCCCAAGTAATGTATTTGCTTCTAGAAAAAGTTGCACTTGCTAAATTTGGCATAGAGTTGATGTTCTCTTAGCACTTGAAGCACAAGTCTAAGATGTTCCTCATGTTCCTCTCTATTCTTGGAGTAAATTAATATATTGTCAATAAAAACCAGTACAAATTTGTCTAGGAATTTGCTGAGCACATTGTTCATCAAGCACATAAAAGTGGCAGGGGCATTGGTCAATACAAATAGTACTACCACAAACTCATAGTGACCATATCTCGTCCTAAAGGAAGTTTTGTGGATGTCTTCACCCTTGATTCGGACTTGATGGTATCCAGATCTCAAGTCAATATTTGAGAATATGGAAGCACCTCCCAATTGATCGAATAGGTCATCGATCCTAGGTAAGGGGTACTTGTTCTTTATGGTTACCTTATTGAGTTGTATATAATCTATGCATATTCGGAGGGTACCGTCTTTCTTTTTCACAAACAGGATTGGTACTCCCCATGGAGACACGCTGGGCCAGATATAGCCTTTGTCCATCATTTCTTTTAGTTGTAATTTAAGCTCAACTAGCTTAGGTGTGCTCATCCTGTAGGGTTTCCTAGACACTAGCACCGCTCTTGGTGCAAGTTCTATCGAGAAGTCAATGTCCCTTCTCGGAGGTAGACCCAATACCTCTTTCGGAAATACATCTCTATATTCTCTTAGTGTGGGGTGGTCTTCGAGGCTTGGTTTGTCATCTTCAACTGATTCCAACACCTGTATCACATATAGTGGACATCCCTTTCTGCAATACTTTCTTATTTAAAGAGCTGATATTCGTCTCACCGAGATAGGTTTTTGGATCCCTTGAAGGGTTATCCTTCTTCCTTCTTCACTTACACATTCTAAGGTTTTATGATAACAGTTTAGTATGGCTTTATATGTGGCTAGCCAGTCCATACCAATCAACAAGTCATATGATCCTAGGGGTAATATGTTAAGGGTTTCTTGGGTGGGGAATTCACCCATAGTGAATTGGAAAGCTGGTATGACCTCCGCTACCTTTCTTTTGGTGCCAGTGGCTAACTATACCAACCATGGCTTGGCATGTTTATGTGGCTGTAATTTACACTTATCAATAGCCTTAGGGGCTATATAAATCAAATTTGAACCATGGTCAATTAGAATAGACACTAGATGGTTGGTGATCATAACTTCCATCTCCACCACTGAAGCTTGGTGGTCAGCTTGTTTATTATCCAAGGCTGCATAAATTTGCGGCACACTCCTGGCCATGTCATTGACGGTGGTATCTTCTTGAACGTTGTAAATTCTTCAACTGTTCTGTTGTCGGTGCAGGCAATCCCTCAGTAGATGTTCTTCTCCACAAACCCAACATTTCAAGGGTTCTCTCTTTGGGTTATCAATCTTTCTTGGGGTAAATCCAGAAGGTTTATTTCCGCCCTGGGAGGGGAAATTCTGCTGGTGTACACTTCAGGTTGGGAAGCTCATCCTTGAGTTCTTTTTATAGTTTTTAAATCTTGAGGATTTAAACCCCTTTTTTTGGAATCCCGAACTATTCTTCTGCTTCCAGCCTTCGTGAGGTTTTGTCCGATGCCCAAGCTGTTCATGACAATATCTTGCCTTTCAGATAGTGTCTTCTAGGGTCTTTGGCTCATCAAACTCAATTTTGTTCTGATAGTCCTTAGGTAGTCCACTGATGAATCATTTCACCTTTACCTTTTCTTCTTTTATATAGGGTACGTACCTCAGCAACTGGAGGAATCTGCTGACATATTCCTCTATAGTGAGTTGCCCCAGCTTGAGTTCATAGAATTCTTTAGTCTTTTCGTTGAAATACTTTTTCGAGAAATACTTCTTCCTGAAGTATTTCTCAAACCGTTCCCAAGATAGGTCCTCTTCGTGAATCCCTTTTACATTCTTAAGGACTTCCCACCAAATGGAAGCCTTTCCATTCAAGTTGAAAGTGGCTACATGGGCCTTCAAGTTTTCTGAGAAGTCATGGACTCTGAAATACTTCTTTAGTCCAAGCAGCCAGGCCTCCGCTTCCTCCCCCTTCTTTATTTCACCATCGAAAGAGGGTGGTTTGACCTTCTTGAATTCTTTGAGATTATGACTTTTGGAATGCTTTCGCTTCTTCTGTTTTCTTCGGAAATAAGAACTAGTTCTGCTACTAGAAGATCCCTTCGAGTCGCCAGTTTCCTTTTCATAGGAATCCTCCAATGCTTGTCCCTTATCTCTGGGATGGACCTTTCTCGAGGTGCTCCTCCCAGCGTGGCCACTTAAAATATCACGTTTCTGTATCCTAGGTGGGCTTCGAATTCTCTTTGTCTATCGTTGGTCTGCGTGACTGGTGTCAGGTCCATGCTACAATTGTCTTTGTATGTTGGATAAACTCTGCAACAAGATTGCATTAATTTCCATTTGCTTCTCTTGCTCTTTTATCAACCTCTGGTTGTCGGCCTTGCAGCTTTGTAGTTTGACCATGAGGCTTCTCAAAGTATCAGCTAGATCTGGAGGGGTCTCTACCACCCTCCTTTCGTCAGACTCTTCGTCTCTATTGTGGGATCCATCCCCCAGTTCGTGGTGAGTCATCATTCTATGTGTCTGCAGTTCCCCACGGTTGATCGTCCTCTTGTGTGTAGAAAAAAAAACACTTGTTGTTAGTCAATATTTATATTCATTCATAACCAACACATAATTCATATTTTTCAAATGCATACACACAATAGGAATTTTCATTCTTAACTTCGACTTTTGATAAAGGGGGTTAAGATAGAGGGTTACTGCTTTTAAGAGTACTTCAAATGGAGTTTCTGTGCAACTTGTTCATGAGCCCAAGCAGGCCAAGTGCTGTAACCATTCTCTAATACCAATTTGTCACACACCCACTACGACAACTAAGATTTTTTTTTTTTTGTCTTTTCTTCGAGGGACAGAATCCCTGAATTTCTACGGGGCCTAGCACAGACCATCCCTTCTCTTATCCTCCTCCATGTGACCACCTCTGTGAACATACTTTTGAGATTTTTTGTTGCAAGGAACCCTTGTTCCTTCAATCCTCAAAACCCGAAAGCCCGGTATCATCCGGATCTACGGTCCAGATCGTCGACTTGATCAACAACCCGGATTAAATCCCGACATTCTACCTTTTGGGATTTCTAGCGGGGTCTTCACTCCTATTCCTCGGATGTCCAAAACCCCGATGGCTTTAGATCTTCGCCATGCATTCTCTACAAATGGACGGTCCAAATCCTTTCGGGACTCCTCCTTCCTACCACATGACCCTGTCCTGTGACCTAGGGCTCATCCATAGAGCGCGTCAGGGTTTCGTGTACTGGGATTTCACGACTTGCGAAAACGAGGGGTCTTGCCCTTTGGTTTCCCAGGTGCCGAAACGCCAAAAATTATTCACGCTAAATCGATTCGGGGTTTCGTATACCGGGATTTCACGACTGGCGAAAACGAAGGGTCTTGCCCTTTGGTTTCTCGGGTGCCGAAACGTCGAAACTTATTCATGATAAACCGATTCAGGGTTTTGTATACCGGGATTTCGCGACTGGAAAAAACGAGGGGTCTTGCCCTTTGGTTTCCTGGGCCTCAAAACACCGAAACTTATTCACGCTAAACCGATTCAGGGTTTCGTATATCGGGATTTCGCGACTGGCGAAAACAAGGGGTCTTGCCCTTTGGTTTCCCGGGTGTTGAAACACCGAAACTTATTCACGCTAAACCGATTTGAGGTTTCGTATATTGGGATTTCGTGACTAGCGAAAATGAGGGGTCTTGCCCTTTGGTTTCCTAGGTGTCGAAATGCCGAAAATTATTCACGCTAAACCGATTCGGGGTTTCGTATACCAGGATTTCGCGACAGGAGAAAACGAGGGGTCTTGCCCTTTGGTTTCCTGGGTGTCGAAACGCTGAAACTTACTCACACTAAACCAATTTTGGGTTTCGTATACCATGATTTCGCGACTGGCGAAAATGAGGGGTCTTTCCCTTTGACCACTCCAAGTCGCGAGTCAACGAAATGCTACCCAACTGCCACGTGTCCTGTGCCGATGGATGGTTTCGAATACTTCAGGAATTTTAAGTTGTTTGTCGAGTCCACTCTCCTACCTATGCAAAGGTTAATATCGACGGTCAATAGAGCTCCGACAGATCCTTGGATCTACAGTCCTGGATCCCATCGCTACTTGCGAAGGCTGAAGGGGTCGAGGTGTTAACACCTGCGCTCCTCCTCAAGATCCATCTGTCTTGACCGATCTGGGGTATTTTCGAAAGGATTCCAACCGTTCGTCTACCAAATGATGGGGTATTCTCTTTCAATAACTGGACTCACTATCCTTTCCGAGCTTGAATCACGAGATTCAACCTCTCGGAGCTTCAAACTCCCATGACTTCTAAACCTGAGAGAACTACTCTTTCTTGTACAAGGTTTCCATACTCAGATCACATTATTCTTCAGAGGGTTCTTGGGTAATTATCCCTAGGCTTGGTGACCTGACTGAAAAGTCTTCCTAATTAGCCAAGCTATGAACTCTGTGATAGGGGTAAAGTAAACTCATGGGTTTACTATAACGGTAGTATTTTCAAGGAACTCACTCTAGCTCTAGAATGCGAGGAAACTTCCCGGGAGGAGGTGCCTTCGGGAAATCAAACCAGGACATAGCCTGAGTCAAGTAGATGGGACAAATCTCAAGGGAATGGAATCGTATTCTGAACTTATTCATTCTAAACATTAACTGATTATGGTCATATAAGTATAAGCATGCATCCATTATTTCCAATCAAAACACAAGGCAACCACTTCTATACAGAAACCATTTATGAGCGTATAAACATGAGCATGCGTTCGTCATATTCAATTCAAAATACAAGACATAACACTTATCAGAAACACCAGATGTGACGCGACTGTTGAGAGGGGTGCTCGTTTCCACCCAACCGTAGGCTCAGTGACTCCAGACAGATTTACCACTAGCCACCCCCAAGCTAGACCACGATGCTTTAAGATTCAGTCTCCTACTTCTAGCTCAACGGAAGTCAAGGACGGAGGTTACTCTCCTTCTCCTCTATTCAGAACTCCCTGTATTTCCAAAGTTCCACCGGTTCTCTTCCATGAACTCCATCGCGCGTGTTCTCTCCCCTGTTCCCCCACACTTCCTTTCTTGCCTTTTTCTACAAGATTGCGTGTGGTGCGAATTCCCCCGTCCATGGTTAGGTCTGAGAGATTCTACGGATGGGAGGTTCGCCCCCATCCCCTCATTAAATCTTGAGGAGCCTCCCCACCTACCATCCTAGCGGGTAATTCATTCCAGGGTCAGAGAGTTGCTTTGGTCTTTGAGCAAGTAAAAAACCAATACGGTATTGGTTTGGTGGAAGTTAACGCAAGAATTCTAGGTCCCTTCCACCACCTCTCATTAGCCATCGTGGTCTCTTTTAGCACACCCCCCTCCCAACAATCATGCAACACATAATAATAACATAATTTACATTCATCGACCTTTTATACAAAGGTCCGTCAAATCAAACATTCACATCTTTGAGTTTGCCATAGTTCTTGGCCAATATAGTTATTTTTACAGACTGGGGGAAATAGGGTGTTACATATAATATTCATTGGATCAATCCCCATTGTGGATTGATCATGTTGGCTATTGTAATAGGACCAAATCCCCTCTTGTGGATTGGTCAAATGATAATTATAATAGGCAGAATAAAAATTCGGCCCCAACAGATATTAAAGAGGCCCCAGAATATATTAAAGGTGGTTATAACCACCTAGTTTGAGAAGTCAACCCTGCCAGTGAAGAGACACTTCACACGTGTCAGTATTGTATAAATAAACAGGCCAATGCCTCATTTAGAAACAATTCACTTGCTCATTTGAGAGACAAGTTTCGGAATTGCAGTTGGAGAAGAAAGAGAGAGAATGGCACATCTTTTGGAGAGGATCTTCTGTATTAGTTTGCGTTATCTCTTGGCATTGTATTGGCTATCTATAATAAGGAAGTTTTGTTGGGTTTTCTTCCCCTAGAGGGTTTCCCAGGATAAATGTTGTGTCTCTTGTGATTGTGTATTTCTCAGTGATATTGTCTTTATGTTGTTGTTATCTATTGAAATGCAAAGAACTATAATAATGGAATAAACATTAACATGGTATCAGAGCCAAGCTGAAGAGAGCATCTTTTGCAAGAGAAAAATGTCACTATTGTCGTACATGCAAATTAGGGCTTTTTGATGGTGAAGCTTTTCAACCCCAAAACCATCTAGAAAAGTGTGTCCTCCCTCAAGGATTACTTTGGCATCATCAGTGCACCTTTTCAGTGGGTGGATCTCCCAGAAAGTGAAGCCCTAGTTTCACAAAAGTACCAAAAGTACCAGAAAACCAGTGAACCAAAAGTACCATAAGTACCAGAGTACCAGTGGTACCGGAAAACCATAAGCACCAGTCCATAAATCCGCATATCAAGTTTGGAAGGGTAAAATTTGGATTTTCTTAGATCCAAGCACACCAGACTACTCGCCTCAGCCAAGAACATCTCCTGGTAAGTTCAAAATTGGATTTTGAGCACTTTCATTTTTTGGTCATTTTCCTAGCTCCAGGTAAAAGATGTCTACAAGCATAAAGCTTGCTGACAAATTAGAAGGCGTAGAAAAATTCCGTTCCCGGAAGTATAGGATCGACCTGATTTTTGCAGAGAATGACCTAGAAAAATTCATCAAAGAAGAAGTGTCAGAACCCAAAGATGATGCAGAGAAAGCAAAGCATCAAAATGACACAATTAGGGCCCAAAGAATCATTGCAGATTCAGTCAAATACCACCTGATTCCTTATGTGTCATCAAAGAACACTCTGAAAGAAATGTTTGATGCCCTAAGCAGACTGTATGAAGGAAAGAACATAAACCGGAATATGAATCTAAGAACTCAACTAAAGAATATGAGGATGCATAAAGGAGAAACGATCCAAGAATATTTCTCTAGAATTTCATAATTCAAACAATAGTTAGAAGCGATTGGAGACACCATAGATGAAGACGAGCTCATAATGACTATCTTTAATGGTCTCACAAGACCTTGGGATGCATTCATCCAAACGATATGTGCCAGAATGGAGAAACTAAAGTTTGATAGTCTATGGGAAGAATGCATCTAGGAAGAAACAAGAGTAGCTAACCGTGAAGCACTACTAGCAAGAGATGATGATCAATCCCTAGCTACTCACACCAAAAGAGGAAGGAAGAAACCCTACTTCCACAAGGAGACTCATAAAGAGCCTCAACCACCAAACAGATTCAATAATAAAGAATCTCATCCAAGGAGATTTCAGAAGAGAGGACAATGAAGGGAAAGAGACTACTCATCTGTACAATTCTATCATTGTGACAAGATGGGACACATTGTGAAATTTTGTCCAACTAGACGAGATGAATACAAGAGGAAACATTAGAGGCACCATGCCCATGCATTCAAAGATGAAGAGCCACCTGCAAAGATGATAAGAGAATAGATTAAAGACTATGTCTTAATCTCGACCCTCTCAGGATTGATAACACATGGAGAGGACACGTGGCTCATTGATAATGGTGCCTCCAAGCACATGACAGGTCAGAAAAAAATTCTCTCTTGTGTTTCAGAAAAAATTTTTTCTCAGAAAGTGACACTTGGAGATAATTACCAATATCCCATCAAGGGAGTGGGAGAATCAAACTACAAACTGAATTTTAAAAATGAAGGACGTACTATATGTACCAGGTTTGAAAAAGAATCTACTCTCCGTTTTATCTTTAGAAAAGAAAAGCTACAGAGTTGCCTTCATAGATGGAGACGTTCTTATGTGGGCTAAAGTAGAAACCATAAATGAAGCAATCATCATTGGAAGTGAAGAAAATGGCTTGTATAGACTAAAGGGTCACTCAGAAACTGCCATGGCCCACGCCATCGAAAACTCGTGTGAGATTTGGCATAGAAAATTAGCTCACATCAACTACAAGGCGCTACCATACATATGCAAAGCGGTCACAGGTTTACCAAAACTTAAGGTCGACCATGAAGGCATATGCAATGGATGCGCACAAGGGAAGAACATCAAGAACCCTTTTCCGAAGAGAGACAACAAAGCAAAAGGAGTCCTAGAACTCATTCATTCAGATGTGTGTGGCCCAATGTCATCGGCCTCCATTAGTAGGTATGTATACTATGTATCATTCATTGATGATTATTCTCGTAAGAGCTGGGTGTATCTCTTGAAATCTAAATATGAAGTGTTCAACAAGTTCAAGGAATTCAAAGCCTTAATAGAGAATCTTTCTGAAAGAAAGATTAAGATACTCAAGTCAGATAATGGAGGAGAATACACCACAAAAGAGTTCGTGAACTTCTGCAGAGATGTTGGGATCAAGAGGGAACTCACTACTCCCTATAATCCCCAACAAAACAGTGTAGCTGAAGGAAAGAATAGAACGATAATGGAAGCTATGAAGACTATGATCCATGATCAAGATCTTCCTATGTGCTTATGGGCAGAAGCAACAATGACGGTTGTTTATGTGCAAAAACGATTATCCCATAGTGCACTTGGGTTCAAGGCCCCGGAAGAGATGTTCACCGGAAAGAAGCCAGAGGTAAGCCATCTCAAAATATTTGGCTTCCCAATATTTATTCATATATCGAAAGAGAAGAGAAACAAGATGGAACCTTCTGGAAATAAGGGAATATTTCTGGGATACTGTGAGGTCTCCAAGGCCTTCAGAATTTATATACCCGGTCACCGCCACATTGAGATCAGCAGGGATGTGACCTTTCATGAAGATGCAGCGCTCAATAAATCAAGAATATGTCAGCTTGAAGAAGTATATGAAGAGGAACCCATAATCCCTAGAACTGCATAGAGGGAGGATCCCAGAGCTGTAAAACCAGTGAGGGAAGACACAATTTCCCCTGATGAGGAAATTCTAGAAGATGATGATATAGTGGAATTTCAAGAACCACCTCAGATGACAATCCTCCATAAAAGAAATCCAGCTTGGGCCAGAGAGCTTATTCAATATGGGGAGAATTATGGTGTTCCCCAAGGAACCACGAGACAGGTGAAAAGACCAAAGCCATTTTCCAGTTATACGGCTTTGATGTGTGACCTCCTAGAGAAGAAGCCTACCAACTTTGAAGAAGCCTTTCAGATGAAAGAATGGGCAGATGCCATGACATATGAATACCAATCCATAATCAAGAATGATGTATAGGAAATAGTTCCCAGACCGAAGAGTAAAGATGTGGTATCCTCCAAATGGCTCTTCAAAATAAAACATGTTGCTGACGGAAGTATTGGAAAATATAAAGCAAGATTTGTCGCTCGGGGCTTTTCTCAGAAAAAAGGCATTGACTATGAAGAGACATTCGCTCCTGTAGCCAGATACACTTCGATCAGAACCATCATAGCCCTTGAATCTAAGATGAAGTAGAAGTTACACCATATGGACATAAAGGCAACCTTTCTAAATGGTTTCATCGAAGAGGAAGTGTATATAGAGAAACCTCAAGGATTTGAAGTTGAAGACATGAAGTCTCATGTCTATAAATTGAAGAAAGCCTTATACGGATTGAAGCAAGCTCCCAGAGCTTGGTATGGCCGTATAGACAATTTCTTGATGAGCTTAGGCTTTACCAAGAGTAAAGCAGATTCTAACCTCTACTTCAAAGTTATGAACGATGAGCCAATGATATTATTGCTATATGTGGATGACTTATTCTTAACTAGAGAAGAAAAACTCATCACCAAATGTAAGAAGAGACTTGCCTTAGAATTTGAAATGAAAAATCTTGGCCTAATGCATTATTTCTTAGGTCTTGAGGTATGGCAGATTCCAGAGAGAATCTTCCCTAACCAAGGGAAGTATGCCATCAAAATCCTGAAGAGATTCGACATGTTGGAATGCAAGCCCATGAATACACCCATGGAAGCAAAACTGAAGTTGTTGGTCGAAACTTCGTCAGAATCGAATTGATGCCACCTTGTACAGACAAATTATTGGATCGTTGATGTACTTGATGAACACCAGACCAGACATTTGTTTTGCCATGAACACCTTGAGTCAGTTTCTGGTAGAGCCTAGACATGTTCACCTTGTGGCTGCAAAACATGTGATGAGGTACCTTAAGGGTACATTAGATTGTGGTCTTAGTTATGATGGAGATCATGATTTCACATTGAGTGAATATACTGATTCAGATTGGGCAGGAAGCATTGCTGATAGGAAAAGCACTTCTTGATTCTGTTTCAGTTTGGGATCAACCATGATCTCATGGAAAAGTAGAAAGCAATCCAACATTGCTCTCAACACAATGGAAGCATAATACATTGCTGCGTGTTCTGATAGCTACGAAGCTATATGGTTTCGAAAGTTGTTGACCAGTCTATTTGACCTAGAGATGGAAGCTGTTAACTCCCAAAATAGCACCGTCATTTTGGTCGGGTTCTATGGTGGATAGCATGGCTATTGATAGTTTCCTCAATTCATTGTTGAGTCTTTTAGCTGCAAAATTTTAGATTTTGGTTTGACTTAGAAATAATTTGGATTGT
>ML779701.1:533036-599710 GCA_009831015.1 Picea engelmannii | reverse complement strand
CTCTCCTTATCTTTTGTGAATTAGTTTTGACTTTCTATTTTTAGAATATCAGATCCATTGTTTTAGGATCTGAAACTGATTGTAAGAGGCTATAAAGCCAAAGACATTTGGAGTTCTAAGGGTTCGATTCTGGATACAGTAATTCTCTTTGTACTTAGACTTTTCATTTGCTAATACAAATCACAGGTTTCTTTCCATTTTGGTGGCAGTTTTCCATATTTCTTCTCCACTGTTATATTGTCGTCAAACCTTGAATAGCTGTTATCCTATTGTTTGGTTCATGACATTATAATCAGTTTCTTTAGTTGTTTATTAGACCCTGCTTTGCACTGGTTTATGAGCAATCTTTTCTTCATCCACTGAAAGCTATCTTACTGTTTAACCAATCTTGGAGAGCACTGTCTATTTGTTTATCACTTTGATGTATGAATGCCATAAGTTGAATTGAGTTATCCCATTGATCCACCTTTACAAATACAAAAACATTTATTTCTTAAGTTACCAAGCACCTTTGGTCTGCAACCACAAAGGGTTTCTTGGAGTGATAACAGAAGCAACCTCGATCCTATGTGACAACCAAAGCTGCATAAAGATGACAGAGAATCCTGTATTTCATGATAAGTCGAATGATCCAGATTTATGTAGGAACACAGTGAAATACATAAATACACATAAACGCAGAGATGCAATGGAAATAAGACTTCATTTCAGTAATAACAAATGACTAAAAAATGCTTACAGACAGAATGGAAATAAACTAGCTAGGGCGCTGGTAGCTTATCTCTAAGAAGAGATGTGGCAGCTACTAGCCTATGAACTGCTTGTTACAATGAGGCTCAAAGGCCTATATATTACTGAAAAACAATGGAAAACCCTAAACATCCAAAAACCTAACGCTAGGAGAAGAAACGCCAGAATATGGGCCCCGTTGGGGTAAATTGGTACATCAATTTCCCGGGGTTGTAACTTTGGCATACTATCTCCGTTTGACGCACATGATACATCATTAGAAAGATCTATCCGAGGACTACACTACTGATAGTGAATATCAAGTTCAAAATGGACCCATATTTTTTGAAGCATTCGTGCCCAAAAAATGTCGTTTAGCGCCTTAAAACGGCTACGGAAGTTTAGGACCCGGAGAACTGCTAAAAATAGTAAATTGTGCTACAATTAAGGAAACTAAAAAACTGAAAGAAACAATGGTGTGGGTCCAAGTGGAATAGGCGAGTGGCCACGAATATCCACCTGGATTAGTCCTCCCCCCTTAGGAAGCAATGATCCCCATTGAGTTGAGTTCTTCCATGAGATGAGGAAACTTCTGTTGAACTTGGTCCCTGGTGAGCCACTTTCCCTAGTGAAGGAGTTGGCCTACTTTGACAACTCGATATAGCTGGATCCTCTGTTGGTGGGTGTTCTTGATCTATGTGTCCATAATTCGATTAGTTGTGGCTTGTTCCATGCAATATGGGTTATTCTCTGTTGGTGTGAGTTGTTTTGCCATGTCGGATTTGTCTAGTAGAGGTGGAAAGTAGGGTCAAAGGCAATCCACATTGAACAGTGGGTGTAGAACAAGGAATGGTGGAATATCGAGCTCAAAGGCATTGTCCCCTACAGCCTTGGTGATGGTGTATGGCCCATATCGAAGCGGGTGAATCTTGCGGTAGGGTCCAGCAAGGCGTTCCTTTTGCAAATGTAGCCACACTTTGTCGCCCACTTGGAAGTTGTGTTGCACTTGATGTTGATCATGTCGTTGCTTGTACTTAGCATTGGCTCTGTCCAAGATGTCATGAACTTGTTGGCGGATGTGCTGAATGCGCTCAATGAAGTTGTTTTCTTTTTCAGCCTCAGACTAGACATGGGTTGAATCTGCCCGAGTAGCCGCAAATGGCATGGCTACGTCAATGGGACATAGTGGCTGGAATCCCAAGCCCACTTGAAAGGGGATGTGGCTAGTTGAGCTATGGAGAGCCCGGTTGTAGTTGTGTTGTACATAGGGGAGGCTCTACTCCCATGTGTGTGGATGCTTTGAGTTGTACATGTGCAAAATGTGTACAATCATCCGGTTGACAACCTCTGTCTGGCCATCAGTTTGCAGATGGAAAGCTGTGGACTTGGTGAACTTGGTGTCTAACATCGACCAGAGGTTGGACCAAAATGTACTGAGGAACCTGCTGTCCCGATCTGAGATGATAGACTGTGGGATCCCAAAGTGTACCCACACTCGTTCAAAAAAGAGTTTAGCAGTGGCTTCTACTGTGATATTCTTCTTGCAGGCCATCATAATGGACATCTTCGAGAATTGGTCGACGACCACAAAAACACAGTCATTTCCATGCTTA
The DNA here is from genome assembly GCA_009831015.1 of Picea engelmannii. Lineage (NCBI taxonomy): Eukaryota > Viridiplantae > Streptophyta > Pinopsida > Pinales > Pinaceae > Picea > Picea engelmannii. The sequence continues at coordinate 597,368 of ML779701.1, read as the reverse complement.
GTAGAAGGAAGGCCTGACATGTAATCCATAGAGATGGATTCCCAAGGTCAACTGGGGGTAGGAAGCGGAGTATAGAGGCCTTTCTTCTTGATGGTTGGTTTGGCAATGGCGCAAGCAGTGCAGGACTTGATGTACTTCCCGACATCCTGTCGAAGGTTCGTCCAATAGAAATAATTTTGCAGTACTGCCATGGTTTTCTCGACCCCGAAATGGCCAGCGACCCGACTGTAGTGCACCTCCCAAATCATCTTGGCACACTCACTTGAAGGAACACAAAGGTGTCCCATGTGACAAGGCAGGGCATCCTGGAGGTGAAAATTAGGAACTTGCTTAACCTCCAAGAGTGTATTGTATGTGTGGCCAAATTTTGGATCACTTGTGTAGAGAAGCGGCCAATTGGAAGTCTCGTGCCCAGAAGAGTTGAACACAGTGGTTAGCGCTACGATGGGTGGTCAACTGAGGCAGTCTGCAACATTATTGGTGCTGCCTTTCTTGTACTTAATGTTCAAATGAAACTATTGCAGGTATGTGGACCACTTCTGATGGTGATCGTTTTGCAACTTCCCTTGTGTCTGTATGAACTGCAGGGGTCGGTGGTCTGTGTGGATGACCATTTCCTTTCCCAAAATGTAATGCTTCCATTGTCGACAAGCCTACACAATGGAATACGTTTCTTTGTCATAAGTGGGATACTTCCGGACTGTGTCAGAAAGTGTCTCACTATGATATGCCATTGGATGTCCATGTTGAGTAAGGACTACCCCAATGGCATAGTCAGAGGCATCTGTCTCAATCTCAAATGGTTGTTGCAAGTATGGTAATGTGAGCACTAGTGCAGAGAAGAGGTGATGCTTCAACTCCCCGAACGCCTTATGTTGAGATTTAGACCAAAATAATTTTTCTTTATCTCCTTCCTTGGTGACTTGACTCAAAGGCCAAGTGATATGAGAGAATCCCAACACAAACCTACGGTAGAAATTGGCAAGACCTAAAAAGATGCAGAGCTCTGTTAAGGTGGTTGGGGCTGGCCAATCCCGAATGACTTGGATCTTTGTTGGATCCACATGCACCCCTCGCTCATCAATAATGTATCCTAGATATTGAACCTGGGTCATGCCAAAAGTGAATTTCTCCAAATTGACACCCAACTTGTGTTGTCGCAGTGTTTGGAGGACCTGTCAGATGTGGTGGAGGTGCTCTTCCCAAGTCTGACTGAAGATCAGAATGTCATCCAAGTACACCACTACAAATGAGTTGGTGAATGGTCGTAGGATGTCGTCCATTAGCCTCATGAAGGTTGCAGGGGCATTCGTCAACCTGAATGGCATGACCAACCATTCGAAAAGGCCCTCCTTGGATTTGAAGACAGTCTTCCACACATCAGAGGGTTTGATTGGTACCTAGTGATACCCCGACTTTAAGTCAATATTGCTGAAATATTTCGCCCCCTTGAGTTGGTCCAGAAGGTCATCAATCTGTGGGATCGGGTACCTATTCCGAATAGTGATCTTGTTCAGTGCCCGATAGTCAATGAAAAATCTCTGAGTCCCATCCTTCTTCTTCACCAGCACGATCAGGCTCCCACAAGGTGATGAACTTGGTCGGATGTGACCTTTCTGCAACAGATCCTGAATCTGCCTTTTGATTTTGTTATTCTCTAGAATAGAGCGCCGATAGATGGGTCCATTGGGTAGCAGCGCACCTGGGGTCAGATCGATGGGGTGCTTGACCTGATAGTGTAGAGGCACCCCTGCAGGGGAGGCGAAGATGTCCTCGTTCTCCTCCACGACCTTATCCATTTGTTGTTTTCATGCAGCAGGGCCCTGTCTGGAGGTCATGGCCTCAGTCTTCCTCTTTCCTTGAGGGCGGATCACCAGGAATTTTTTTTTCCTGGTTTTGGAAATGAGCTTACTGCATTGTTTTGCAGTAACCAAAGAGATGGTGGTAGGCGGTGCTATCTCCGGTATCCTGTACAACTTATTGCCCAAGGTGATAATAACAACACGAGGCCTGGACTCATACACAACATGTCGCTTCCACAAGTATGGTTGGCCTAATAATACATCAGAAACATCAAGAGGAGCAATGTCACATAATACCTCATCCGTGAAGGGCTTGATGTTGTAGGGAAGACGACATTGTTGGCTGACGTGGAGGTCTTGTCCTTGGTGCAACCACCCGATGGTGTATGGTTGTGGGTGTGTTGTGGTCGGCAAGCCTAGATGCTTCACGACCTCTACTGAGATGAGGTTCTTTTGGCTCCCACTGTCGACAATGAACTGCAATGGGGAACCCTTTACCCACATCTTGGAATGGAAGAGACGCTCCACCTCCTCTGGATCTTCTGGTTTTTCCTTCTGGATCTTCATGGTGGCAACGGTGGCGTTGGGCTCCACATCGATAATCTGCTTCCCCCTATCATTCCCCTTGTCAGGTTATGATTCAGAGTCAGAGCATGCATCCGATTCAGAAGCCTTCAACTCGGCTACTAGTGACTGCTTGGCCCGACACTCACTTGTGTTGTGAGTGGAGCTCTTATGGAACTCACACCACTTCCCCGTGTCCTTTTTTGGCTTCATGGTGTTGTTCTTTGCTTGTGGCTTTGGCGGGTTATCCTGGGCCGCCCCACCTTGGCTTGGTCCTTTGTTCTGCGGTTTGGACGTACCTTTCCCTTGCTTCTGATTCACAGACCCAAAGTCTCGCTTTTTCTATTTGAACTTCTGCTCAATCTTGGCAGCATATTGGTATGCCACACCAAGCGAGGAGATGTCGAGGAAGTCCATTTCCTCCTTAATGTATCTGTGCAGACAACTGTGGTACTTTAACACCAAATGTTTCTCTGAATATTTGATACCCAACTTTGTGCATAGGGTATGAAACAGATTCATCATCTCATGCACATCTTGGTCCCATTGCTGTCGCAGCGTAGTCCATTATATGTATTTGTCCTCATAGCTCCCCACGGGATAATATTGTTCCTTGATGGCATCTCGGAAAGAATTCCAAGTGGGTGTGGCCGAGAACAGAGAGGGTTCCCCCTTGCCCTGTTGCTCCGAGAAGGTTTCCCACCAGTTCTTGACATGGGGGGCGACTTTGAGGAGTGCGAAAATAATCCTTTCTCGGTTGGAAAATTCATGAACCGAGAAATATCCTTCTAATAGATTCAACCATCTATCTACGACATCTGCATCTATTTTGCCCTCAAATATTGGAATGTCAAAGTTTACTTGTACCTTAAAAGGAGTGACGCCTCCAGAGTGGCTATTGGATGTCGATGCGCCGCTAGTGGGAATCCGTTGAAGAATCTGGGCAAAGTTGTCCATCACCGCGTTCCTTTGTTTCTCGAGGGCCTCCTCGAGCAATATTTTGATAGGATCTCCTGCTCCCTCATCTTTCTTTTCTTCCCCCATGGGCGGTCGTCGGGGTTTGCGAGACTGATCTTGCAAAGGTTCAACCAGATCAAGCCCCAACTCCTTATACCCTGACCTCGTTGGGGACATGCAAAGAAAGATCGAGAATGAGCAAACCGCTCTGATACCACTGATCCAGATTTATGTAGGAACACAATGAAATACAAAAATACACATAAATGCAGAGATGCAGTGGAAATAAGACTTCATTTTATTAATAACAAATGACTGAAAAATGCTTACAGACAGAATGGAAATAAACTAGCTAGGGCTCTGGTAGCTTATCTCTAAGAAGAGATGTGGTGGCTACTTCCCTCTGAACTGCTTGTTACAATGAGGCTCGAAGGCCTATATATTACTGAGAAACAATTGAAAACCTTAAACATCCAAAAACCTAACCCTAGGAGATGAAACGCCAGAATATGGGCCCCATTGGGGTAAATTGGTACATCAATTTCTCGAGGTCGTAACTTTGGCATACTATCTCCGTTTGACGCACATGATACATCGTTAGAAATATCTATCCGATGACTACACTGCTGATAGCGAATATCGAGTCCAAAATAGACTCATATTCGCTAAAGCATTCATGCCCAAAAAATGTCGTTTAGGGCCTCAAAACAACTCTGGAAGTTCAGGACCCGAAGAACTGTTAAAAATAGTAAATTGTTCTACAATTAAGGAAACTGAAAAATTGAAAGAAACAATGGTGTGGGTCCAAGTGGAATAGGTGGGTGGCCACCAATATCCACCTAGATCATCGAAGCACATAGAGATCCGATATCATTACATCCATGACATGGTGCAGAGAGGATCCATAAAGCTCCAGTACATTAGCACAGATGAACATGTTGCTGATGTGTTGACCAAGCCTCTATCTCGTGTAAAGTTTGAGTACTTCCGAGATAAGCTTGGCATAGTCTGAAAGGACCTTCCTTGAAAGGGGGAGTAGTTTTTGTGATGAGATATTCCCTACTTCCGACCTGATGGTTGTGACGTAAAGCAGGACGTATACCTTGCTTCCGACCCTATGGTTGTGATGTAAAGCAAGATGATGAAATGAGGCTAGCACTGTGCTTCCGGCTAGATAGTTGTGACGTAAAACCAATCTAGTATCCTGCTTCCGACCTGATGGTTGTGACATAAAGCAGGACATATACCTTGCTTCCGACCTTATGGTTGTGACGTAAAGCAGGATGATGAGATGAGGCTAGCACTGTGCTTCTGGATGGATAGCTGTGACGTAAAGCTAGTCTAGCATCCTGCTTCCGACCTTATGGTTGTGATGTAAAGTAGGACGAGTATCTTGCTTCCAGCTTTATTGCTGTGACGTAAAGCAAGACTATGAGATGAGACTAGAACTGTGCTTCCGACTTGATAGTTGTGAGGTAAAGCCATTCTAGTATGATGATGATGAGCCAACCTCGTGCTGTGATGATGATGATGTATTAGTTTTATACTAATCCATATTGATGCAGATGATGATTGCATTCCTTTGAGAATGACGATGCTTGCCAATGAAGAAAATTTTCAATGATTTATAGATATGCCAGTCAGTGCTCCAAGATGATATTAATGATGCTCCCCTCCTGATGCCGCTGATGATGTAGACCTCTCTCTCGCCTGATGTTGTTGAAGAATACCCTTCTTGTTAAGGGGGAGTGTTGAAATAATGTAACTGCAAAGTGTATCCTTATTATTATATGATATATTATTCATTCAATCAATCCCCATTGTGGATTGATCATGTCGGCTATTGTAATAGGACCAAATCCCCTCTTGCGGATTGGTCAAATGATAATTATAATAGGCAGAATAAGAAGTCATCCCCAACTGATATTAAAGAGGCCCTAGAGTATATTAAAGGTGGTTATAACCACCCAGTTTGAGAAGTCGGCCCTGCCAGTGAAGAGACACTTCACACGTGCCAGTCTTGTATAAATAAAGAGGCCAACGCCTCACTTAGAAACAACTCACTTGCTCATTTGAGAGACAAGTTTCGGAATTGCAGTTGGAGAAGAAAGAGAGAGAGTGACACATCTTTTGGAGAGGATCTTCTGTATTAGTTTGAGTTATCTCTTGGCATTGTATTTACTATCTATAATAAGAAAGTTTTGCTGGATTTTCTTCCCCTAGAGGATTTCCCAACATAAATGTTGTGTCTCTTGTGATTGTTCAACAGGGCAACTTTCTCCGATATAGCTACAAAAACACTAAAAACACTAAACAACAATCAATAGAATTGAACATTCGGTAGCGGATTTGTCTATTCCATTTACCTGCTTACATGCAACAAATTGTTGAAATAGTTGCTAAGGCTCTTCCCCCGCTCGTGTGGACAAGCTAGGCAGGGATTCCAGTCCTAATTTGCAGCGTAAAGTTATCAAGGGATAAAGGAACGACGCATCAACATTTTACAGGCGGTTGCTTAAAAGCCTCAAGTATAGTGGCTAAAATGGATTCTTCAAAATCGTTGTGGCATATGCTTTTGAAAGATTCAGAGTCATCTCCCTTCTTTTGAGCAATTCGCAGGTAAGCATGCGAATATTGATGCATATTCTGATATATTTTCAGATTCAAGCAGAAATTTCAATTTACACTTTTCACCATTCGATTCTCCAATAAATACGAGAATTAAATTTGTGAAGTTGTGTGGCACCTGATGTTGATCATGTCGTTGCTTGTACTTAGCATTGGCTCTGTCCAAGATGTCATGAACTTGTTGGCGGATGTGCTGAATGCGCTCAATGCGCTCAATGAAGTTGTTTGCTTTGTCAGCCTCAGACTGGACATGGGTTGAATCTGCCCGAGTAGCTGCAAATGGCATGGCTACGTCAATGGGACATAGTGGCTGGAATCCCAAGCCCACTTGAAAGGGGTTGTGGCTGGTTGAGCTATGGAGAGCTCGGTTGTAGCTGTGTTGTACATAGGGGAGGCTCTCATCCCATGTGCGTGGATGCTTTGAGTTGTACATGTGCAGAATGTGTACAATCATCCAGTTGATGACCTCTATCTGGCCATCAGTTTGCGGATGGAAAGCTATGGACTTGGTGAACTTGGTGTCCAACATCGACCAGAGGCTGGACCAAAATGTACTGAGGAACTTGCTGTCTCGATATGAGATGATAGACTGTGGGATCCCAAAGTGTACCCACACTCGTTCAAAAAAGAGTTTAGCAGTGGCTTCTATTGTGATATTCTTCTTGCAGGCCATCATAATGGACATCTTCGAGAATCGGTCGACGACCACAAAAACACAGTAATTGCCATGCTTAGTAGAAGGAAGGCCCAACATGTAATCCATAGAGATGGATTCCCAAGGTCGACTGGGGGTAGGAAGCAGAGTATAGAGGCCTTGCTTCTTGATGGTTGGTTTGGCAATGGAACAAGCAGTGCAGGACTTGATGTACTTCCCGACATCCTGTCGAAGGTTCGACCAATAGAAATACTTTTGCAGTACTGCCATGGTTTTCTCAACCCCGAAATGGCTAGCGACCCGACTGTAGTGCGCCTCCCAAATCATCTTGGCACACTCACTTGAAGGAACACAAAGGTGTCCCACGTGACAAAGCAGGGCATCCTGGAGGTGAAAATTAGGAACTTGCTTAACCTCCAAGAGTGTATTGTATGTGTGGCCAAATTATGGATCACTTGTGTAGAGAAGCGGCCAATTGGAAGTCTCGTGCCCACAAGAGTTGAGCACAGTGGTTAGCGCCACGATGGGTGGTCAAATGAGGCAGTTTGCAACATTATTGGTTCGGCCTTTCTTGTACTTAATGTTCAAATGAAACTATTGCAGTTATGTGGACCACTTCTGATGGTGATCGTTTTGCAACTTCCCTTGTCTCTGTATGAACTGCAGGGGTCGGTGGTCTGTGTGGATGACCATTTCCTTTCCCAAAATGTAATGCTTCCATTGTCGACAAGCCTACACAATGGAATACATTTCTTTGTCATAAGTGGGATACTTCCAGACTGTGTCGGAAAGTCTCTCACTGTGATATGCCACTGGATGCCCATGTCGAGTAAGGACTGCCCCAATGGCATAGTCAGAGGCATCTGTCTCGATCTCAAATGGTTGTTGCAATTCTGGTAATGTGAGCACTGGTGCCGAGCAGAGGCGATGCTTCAACTCCCTGAACACCTTCTGTTGAGATTCAGACCAAAATAATTTTTCTTTATCTCCTCCCTTGGTGACTTGACTCAAGGGCCAAGTGATATGAGAGAATCCCAACACAAACCTATGGTAGAAATTGGCAAGACCTAAAAAGATGCAGAGCTCTGTTAGGGTGGTTGGGGTTGGCCAATCCTGAATGACTTGGATCTTTGCTGGATCCACATGCACCCCCCACTCATCAATAATGTATCCGAGATATTGAACCTGGGTCATGCCAAAAGTGCATTTCTCCAAATTGCCACCCAACTTGTGTTGTCACAGTGTTTGGAGGACCTGTCGGATGTGGTGGAGGTGCTCTTCCCAAGTCTAGCTGAAGATCAGAATGTCATCCAAGTACATCACTACAAATGACTTGGTGAATGTTCATAGGATGTCATCCATTAGCCTCATGAAGGTTGCAGGGGCATTCGTCAACCTGAATGGCATGACCAACCATTCGAAAAGGCCCTCCTTGGATTTGAAGGCAGTCTTCCACACATCAGAGGGTTCGATTGGTACCTGGTGATACCCTGACTTCAAGTCAATCTTGCTGAAATATTTCACCCCCTTGAGTTGGTCCAGAAGGTCATCAATCCATGGGATCGGGTACCTATTCCGAGCAGTGATCTTGTTCAGTGCCTGATAGTCAATGCAAAGTCTCCAAGTCCCATCCTTCTTCTTCACCAACACGATCGGGCTCCCACAGGGTGATGAACTCGGTCGGATGTGACCTTTCTGCAACAACTCCTGAATCTGCCTCTTGATTTTGTTATTCTCTAGAACAAAGCGCTGATAGATGGGTCCATTTGGCAGCAACGCAACCAGGGTCAGATCATTGGGGTGCTTGACCTAGCAGTGTAGAGGCACCCCTGCGGGGGAGGTGAAGATGTCCTCGTTCTCCTCCACGACCTTATCCATCTGTTTTTTTCGTGCAGCAGGGCCCTGTCTGGAGGTCATGGCCTCAGTCTTCCTCTTTCCTTAAGGGCGAATAATCAGGAAAACAAATTTCCTAGTTTTGGAAATGAGATTACTGCATTGTTTTGCAGTAACCAAAGAGATGGTGGTAGGCGGTGCTATCTCTGGTATCCTATACAACTTATTTCCCAAGGTGATAATAATAGCACGAGGCCTAGACTCATACACAACATGTCGCTTCCACAAGTACGGTTGGCCTAATAATACATCAGAAACATCAAGAGGAGCAATGTCACATAATACCTCATCCGTGAAGGGCTTGATGTTGTAGGGAATGCGACATTATTGGCTGACGCGGAGGTCCCGTCCTTGGTGCAACCACCCAATGGTGTATGGTTGTGGGTGTGCTGTGGTCAGCAAGCCTAGATGCTTCACGACCTCTATCGATATGAGGTTCTTCTGGCTCCCACTGTCGACAATGAACTGCAATGGGGAACCCTTTACCCACATCTTGGAATGGAAGAGACGCTCCACCTCCTCTGGATCTTTTGGTTCCTCCTTCTGGATCTTCGTGGTGGCAATGGTGGCATTGGGCTCCGCATCGATAATCTGCTTCCCCCTATCATTCCCCTTGTCAGGTTCTGATTCAGAGTCAGAGCATGCATCCGATTCAGAAGCCTTCAACTCAGCTACCAGTGACTGCTTGGCCCGACACTCACTTGTGTTGTGAGTGGAGCTCTTATGGAACTCACACCACTTCCCCTTGTCCTTTTTTGGCTTCATGGTGTTGTTCTTTGCTTGTGTCTTTGGCAGGTTATCCTGGGCCGCCCCGCCTTGGCTTGGTCCTTTGTTCTGCGGTTTGAGGGTACCTTTCCCTTGCTTTTGATTCGTAGACCCAAAGTCTCGCTTTTTCTGTTTGAACTTCTGCTCAATCTTGGCAGCATATCGGTATGCCACACCAAGCGAGGAGATGTTGAGGAACTCCATTTCCTCCTGAATGTATCTGTGTAGACAACTGTGGTACTTTAACACCAAATGTTTCTTTGAATCTTTGATACCCAGCTTTGTGCATAGGGTATGAAACATATTCGTCTTCTCATGCACATCTTGGTCCCATTGCTGCCGCAACGTAGTCCATTGTATGTATTTGTCCTCATAGCTCCCCACGAGATAATATTGTTCCTTGATGGCATCTCAGAAAGAATTCCAAGTGGGTGTGGCCGAGAATAGAGAGGGTTCCTCCTTGCCCTATTGCTCCGAGTAGGTTTCCCACCAGTCCTTGACATGGGGGGCGGCTTTGAGGAGTGCGAAAATAATCCTTTCTCGGTTGAAAAATTCATGAACCGAGAAATATCCTTCTAATAGATTCAACCATCTATCTATGACATCTGCATCTATTTTCCCCTCAAATATGGGAATGTCAAAGTTTACTTGTACCTTAAAAGGAGTGGCGCCTCCAGAGTGACTATTGGATGTCGATGCGCCGCTAGTGGGAATCCGTTGAAGAATCTGGGAAAAGTTGTCCATCGTCGCGTTCCTTTGTTTCTCGAGGGCCTCCTCGAGCAACATTTTGATAGGATCTCCTGCTCCCTCATCTTTTTTTTCTTCCCCCATGGGCGGTCGTTGGGGTTTGCGAGACTGATCTTGCAAAGGTTCAACCAGATCAAGTCCCAACTCCTTATACCCTGACCTCGTTGGGGACATGCAAAGAAAGATCGAGAACGAGCAAACTGCTTTGATACCACTAATCCATATTTATGTAGGAACACAATGAAATACAAAAATACACATAAACGCAAAGATGCAGCGAAAATAAGACTTCATTTCATTAATAACAAATGACCGAAAAATGCTTACAGACAGAATGGAAATAAACTAGCTAGGGCTTTGGTAGCTTGTCTCTAAGAAGAGATGTGGCGGCTACTGGCCTCTGAACTGCTTGTTACAATGAGGCTCGAAGGCCTATATATTACTGAGAAACAATGGAAAACCCTAAACATCCAAAAACCTAACCCTAGGAGATGAAACGCCAGAATATGGGCCCCGTTGGGGTAAATTGGTACATCAATTTCCCAGGGTCATAACTTTGGCATACTATCTCTGTTTGACGCACATGATACATCGTTAGAAAGATCTATCTGATGACTACACTGCTGATAACAAATATCAAGTTTGAAATAGACTCACATTCGCTAAAGCATTCATGCCCAAAAAACGTCGTTTAGGGCCTCAAAACTGCTCTGGAAGTTCAGGACCCGAAGAACTGCTAAAAATAGTAAATTGTTCTACAATTAAGGAAACTGAAAAACTGAAAGAAACAATGGTGTGGGTCCAAGTGGAATAGGTGGGTGGCCACCAATATCCACCTAGATCATCGAAGCACATAGAGATCCGATATCATTACATCCATGACATGGTGTAGAGAGGATCCATAAAGCTCCAGTACACTAGCACGGATGAACAGGTTGCTGATGTGTTAACCAAGCCTCTATCTCGTGTAAAGTTTGAGTACTTCCGAGATAAGCTTGGCATAGTCCGAAAGGACCTTCCTTGAAAGGGGGAGTAGTTGTTGTGATGAGATATTCCCTACTTTCGACCTGATGGTTGTGACGTAAAGCAAGACGTATACCTTGCTTCCGACCCTATGGTTGTGATGTAAAGCAAGATGATGAAATGAGGCTAGCATTGTGCTTCCGGCTAGATAGCTGTGACGTAAAGCCAGTCTAGTATCCTGCTTCCGACCTGATGGTTGTGACGTAAAGAATGACGTATACCTTGCTTCCAACCTTATGGTTTTGACGTAAAGCAGGATGATGAGATGAGGCTAGCAATGTGCTTCCGGCTGGATAGCTGTGACGTAAAGCTAGTCTAGCATCCTGCTTCCGACCTTATGGTTGTGATGTAAAGTAGGACGAGTATCTTGCTTCCAGCTTTATTGCTGTGACGTAAAACAAGACTATGAGATGAGACTAGAACTGTGCTTCCGGCTTGATAGTTGTGAGGTAAAGCCATTCTAGTATGATGATGATGAGCCAACCGCGTGCTGTGATGATGATGATGTATTAGTTTTATACTAATCCATATTGATGCAGATGATGATTGCATTCCTTTGAGAATGACGATGCTTGCCAATGAAGAAAACTTTTGATGATTTATAGATATGCCAGTCAGTGCTCCAAGATGATATTAATGATGCTGCCCTCCTAATGTTGTTGATGATGTAGACCTCTCTCTCGCCTGATGTTGTTGAAGAATACCCTTCTTGTTAAGGGGGAGTGTTGAAATAATGTAACTGCAAAGTGTATCCTTATTATTATCTGATATATTATTCATTGGATCAATCCCCATTGTGGATTGATCATGTCGGCTATTGTAATAGGACCAAATCCCCTCTTGCGGATTGGTCAAATGATAATTATAATAGGTAGAATAAGAAGTCGGCCCCAACATATATTAAAGAGGCCCCAGAGTATATTAAAGGTGGTTATAACCACCCAATTTGAGAAGTCGGTCCTGCTAGTGAAGAGACACTTCACACGTGCCAGTCTTGTATAAATAAAGAGGCCAACGCCTCACTTAGAAACAACTCACTTGCTCATTTGAGAGACAAGTTTCAGAATTGGAGTTGGAGAAGAAAGAGAGAGAGTGACATATCTTTTGGAGAGGATCTTTTGTATTAGTTTGAGTTATCTCTTGGCATTGTATTGACTATCTATAATAAAGAAGTTTTGCTGGATTTTCTTCCCCTAGAGGATTTCCCAGCATAAATGTTGTGTCTCTTGTGATTGTGTATTTCTCAGTGATTCATAAGGTTCCATGACCGCCTGCTTTGGATTCCACATATATCCAATACACAACTATACAAGTGGCTTTCTGAAAATGATCCATCGTCCTTTTAACTGCAACGATCACCTTTTCAACAGGGCAACTTTCTCCTATATAGCTACAAAAACACTAAAAACACTAAACAACAATCAATAGAATTGAACATTCGGTAGCGGATTTGTCTATTCCATTTACCTGCTTACATGCAACAAATTGTTGAAATAGTTGCTAAGGCTCTTCCCCCGCTCGTGTGGACAAGCTAGGCAGGGATTCCAGTCCTAATTTGCAGCGTAAAGTTATCAAGGGATAAAGGAACGACGCATCAACATTTTACAGGCGGTTGCTTAAAAGCCTCAAGTATAGTGGCTAAAATGGATTCTTCAAAATCGTTGTGGCATATGCTTTTGAAAGATTCAGAGTCATCTCCCTTCTTTTGAGCAATTCGCAGGTAAGCATGCGGAAAATCATGCATATTCTGATATATTTTCAGATTCAAGCAGAAATTTCAATTTACACTTTTCACCATTCGATTCTCCAATAAATACGAGAGTTAAATTTGTGAAGATTAAAATCCTGAATTGTCTCTTCAGGACCAAGGGGAAATTCCAATTTGCACTCTTGACCATTCGTTTCTCCAATAAATACAAGAGTTAAAATTGTGAAAATTAAAATCTTGAATTGTCTCTTCAGGACCAAGAAGTAGTAACTAGGCCAGTGGGAGCAGCGCCTGTTAAGATTTGGTGACAGTGACAGGGCCAGTTAGTAGTAGTGCATGTTTGTCTAGCAGAGGTAAAAATATTTAAGCTGAAGAATTAGTCAATGCGATGAGGATAAGATGCATATATCTGCAATCGTCCAAGAAAAATGGGATAGTGGTGTGATGAGGGTAGAAATATATAATTTAAGCACTCCTCAATAATTTTAACCAATAGCATGCATAGAAAAACAACATTTTTCAAATTTTTTTTAAATTTATAAAACTTGTAATAAATTCAAACTTTAACAATTTTTTTAAATTTATAAAACTTGTAATAAACTCAAACTTTTATTAAGTACAAATATAATCAATTAGTTAACTCAAACTAATCAGAAGTCAAGGATAAATTAAATGCTATAATGTTTAACAGGAATAATAATTAAACGCATGCACACTACCTAAAAGTACCCAGTCGAAGCTTCATCAAAATGTTGATAACCTTGGTTATTTGTATAGTGTTATGAAGGTAATCCACTTTCAACGGCAAGATGACAGGTCAAAACTACCCCCACGATGGGCCTATGAATTCATTTTATCCCTCCCAAAAATGGTGTGGGTTCATTTGGGAGTCTTCTTTTTTGAGTTAATTTTCATGCATGTTTTTTTGATTGTCTCATTTTAAATTTTTGGTCAATGTAGAATTTTGATCGATTTTTTGAGTATCTAAGTTGATTTAAAATGGTGCAAAATCCTTTGAGTTATCTTTCAGGCATGTTTATTTGATTGTCTCATTTAAAATTTTTGGGCAATGCAGAATTTTGATCGATTTTCTGAGCATCTGAGTTGATTTAAAATGGTGCAAAATCCCTAGAGTATGATTAGGATAAGTTTCTTAAATGCATGAAACTTCAATCCATACAAAACTCAGACTATCCTTAAAAATCTGGCCAGATTCAAGTCCATTATTTTGCAAAAAAACAAGTATGTTTGCTCCAGAATTAACCTACTCCCTCATCAGTAAGAAGTACCAAAAGTGTTTTTTTCGACTGTTTTCTGTATTGCAGAGGTACTACGGAAATTAAAAAGTGAACACTTTTGTCCTTCCCAATCGATGACATTTCAACTCTGATCCACGATGGTTGTTTGGATTTCGGTACAAATTGCAGTGGCTAAAGGGATTCCATTCTTCATCAACAGCTATAATATATGCATCTGTATACACTCGAACACATGCCACAAGAGAATCGATATTTGTATTGGTACCCTTTTCAAAATACCTCCGTTTTCAGATGTTCAACAGTGTAACCTGCATACTTTGTGTTATAGCATGTAATTATCACACAAGCAATGAGAAGATAGAGTTCACTTCGGGGACAATACTTATGCAGTTATAAGTCGGGATGATTCTAAGCTACGTGATTCGCCAGAAGAAATTTAAACAAAGCGCAATGCCTCAAGGGAGCAGGCAGGGAGGTAGTTACAGGTTTAAAAACGTTGTTGCAAAGAGGCTCTCCAGAGATAAAGTTGGGCTTTGGATATCTGGTAGTAGATGACATCTTTTATGTCCCTTATTATGTTATGGATGGGTTGGTTGTTTTCCAGAGTAACGGTGTTTTAGGTGTTAATCTATACCTTAGATGAGATCAATGAGGTGAATTGTCCTTAGGGTTCTAGAACAACTCCTTGGCCAAAACAAGCACTTTTTTATGCAGTATCTAGTGCAAATGGGAAATTTACTTTTAAATTTATTTCATGCGTAACATATGGTTCAAAACTACAGTTATTGAGGGCATACACAATCCAGACGATTTCAATGCTTATAATATTGGTAAGATGACAAAAATGTGCACTTCCACATAGGGACAGAGAAGGAKAAAGGTCTATGTTTAAAGCAACTAAAATCTGTTAAAATTTGGTGGTATTGACCAAGGATCTGGCCCTTCTATCTACCACAACGATTTTTAACTATGGCATGGAATAAAGAAACATGAGTAATCTTAGTAGGACCTCAAGGATAAATTTGGTTATCGCAAATTCCAATGATTCAATACCCACTAGATCCAAGTCAAGGAGGGGTTTATTCTATCTATTAAATGAAAGATATTTAGAATTTAAATTGGATGGCTTGGCAGCATCTAAATCTCTTTGTGGAGAATGTGAACTATTTTTAGAGAACTTCCTCAACTACCCACAAGAAAGTTGAGCATTTTAAGGAAGTGAGAAGCATTTTTTTTGCAACGATTTCTGAGCTTACAAGACAAGATAAAACGCAGCAGTCGAGACGGAGAAAACTGGTTTTTTTGGTAGCCAAAGGGCTGAAGCACCTCTAGAGTTCAATGGACCATTTTTGTTGAAGACCCAGGAGTCTACCTGATGGATTCACCACTCAATTTGCAGAACCTGTTCTCCTCTGGTTATTGTGTCTCTTTATTTTCATATATCTCTTCCAGTTCAGTTGTGTAGCCTTTAAGGCAATCTCATTTACATTCACAATCAATAAAGATAAGCTCGGGTACATTTTTTCATATATGACTAATTGTTTTTTATAAGTTTCTGAACAATTATATATATATATATATAGAGAAAGAATGCTTGTGTGAAGTTTTTAATGTGTTTAAAGTTTTTTAAACATTTTAATAAATAGTTCTTGATATTTAATTGTAACACACCCACTACGGGAACTAAGATTTTTCGGTTTTTTCTCCTCTTCTTCGAGGGACAGAGTTCCTGAATTCCTACGAGGTTCTAGCGTAGGCTAGGTCCTCCAATCGGGACCTTCACCACACTGATTCACTGGTTCTTTCGTTGAAGATCCATCGTGTACAACTCACGCACCCAGCATAGGATTTACTCCCATGTGTCCATCGGTTGTGACCCCGGGCTAAGCCACGATGCACCTTTCGCATTTTGGGACTTCGGGAACCGGGAGTTAGAAATGCAAGGGAGTTGAGTTCTTCGACTCTTCAAACCCCGAAACCCGAAATCCTATTTAAACCAAGCCGCTTCGGGATTTCACCTACCGGGACTTCGCGTACCGGGATTTCGCGATGTATGAATACGGGGGTTCATACCCTCCGGATTTCCGGGTGCCGCAACACTGAAACCCATATATCTACTAAGTTCCTTTCGGGGTTTCGCAAGTCGGGATTTCGCAATGTGCGAGGACGAGGAGCCTCACATCTAGGATGTTGGGGAGCCGAAACTCCGAACCATATATCCACTAATCACTAACCTCATTCCGGGGTTTCGCATGTCGAGATTTTGCGATGTGCGATGACAAGAGGTCTTGCATCTGGGTTTCCCGGGAGTCGAAACTCCAAAGTTCAGATATATGCGCTAAGCTCGTTTCGGGGTTTCGCAAGTCGAGATTCTGGGACCGACGAGTACAAGAGACTTGCCCTTAGGTATCCCAGGTGCCGAAACACCGAAACATCCAACTCTAGACACGCTAAGCCATTTCGGGGTTTCGCAAGTCGGGATTTCGGGACTGGCGAGTACAAAAGACTTGCCTTTAGATATCGCGGGTGCCGAAACACCGAAACATCCTTGTCTCATCCGTGCTATTATCATTTCGGGGTTTCATAAGTCGGGAATTTTGCGACTGAAGAACACAAGAGAACTTACCCTTCGGTATCCCGAGTGCCGAAACACCGAAACATCAAGACTCTAATCATGCTACACTATTCCGGGGTTTCGCAAGTCAGGATTTTGCGTCTGGCGAATACAAGGAAACTGACCCTTGAGTTTCTCGGTTGCCGAAACTACGAAACACCAAGACCTATCCACGCTAGACCATTTCGGGGTTTCACATTTCGGGATTTCGCATCTGACAAATAGAAGGAAACTGACCCTTGGGTTTCCCGAGTGCTGAAACACCGAAACATCCAAACTCTAGACACGCTATGTCATCTCGGGGTTTCGCAAGTCAGGATTTCGGAACTGGCGAGTACAAGAGACTTGCCTCTAGATCTTTTGGGAGCCGAAACACCGAAACATCAACTTCTAATCATGCTATACTTATTTCGAGGTTTCGCAGGTTGGGATTTCGGGACTGACGATTACAAGAGGTCTTACCCTTAGGTATCTCGGGTGCCGAAACACCGAACTCTGAGGGAACCATTCCTTCTGGTGCAAGGTTTCCAAACTTAGCCCATAAAAATCCTTCAATGGACTCTTAAGTAATTATCACCAGGCTTGGGGACATGGCTGAAAGGCCTTCTTAACTTATCGAGTTATGAACGTTGTAGCAAGGGCGAGGTAAGCTTGGATATTTTACTTAAACAATAGTCCCTTCAAGAAACTCACTCCAGCTCTGGAATATGATGGAGCTTCCCGGAAGGAGGTGCCTTCGGGAAAATGAACCAAGGCATATCATGGGTCATGTACGTGGGGTAACTCTCCAGGGAACGAGCTCGAATATGAACTTATACATTCTATACGTAAACCGATTATGGTAATTTAAGAGCAAGCATGCATTCACCATTTCCGATCAAAACACCAGGCAAACATTTCTATACAGAAACCATTTATGAGTGTACAACCATGAGCATGCATTCCAGGAATATTCAACTTAAAATACAGGACATAAACACTTATCATAAAACACCAGGTGTAACGCAACTGCTGAGAGGGGTGCTCGTTTCCACCCAACCGTAGGCTCAACGACTCCAAATGGATTTACCACTAGCCACCCCCGAGCTAGACCACGATGCTTTGAGACTTGGTCTCTTACTTCCCACTCGTCGGAAGTCCAGGACGAAGGTTACTCTCCTTCTCCTCTGCTCATGACTCACAGTATTTCTCGGAGTTCCTCTGGTTCTCCTTCCGCCATTCTTGTCATGTGTGTGTGTGTGTGTGTGTATCTATATGCTCCCCTCTCCCCCTCCTTCCACACTTCTTTCCTCCTACGAGGTTCCGTGTGGCACAAAATTCCCTTTCCAATGGTCAGGTCTGAGAGCTCCTACGGATGGGCGGTTCGCCCCACCCCCTCATTTACTCTTGAGGAGCCTCCCCACCTACCATCCAGACGGGTAATTCATTTCGGGGTCTGAGAGTGAGCTTTGGTTTTCTCGAGCACGTACAAACCAATACGGTTTTGGTTCGGTGGAAGTTAACGTAGCCACTCGCGGCCCCTTCCACCACCTCTCATCAGTCATCGTGGTCTCTTTTCAGCACATCCTCCTCTCAGCAGTTATACCACATATATTCATACATCATTTACATTCCTCAGACCTTTTATACAAAGGTCCAGTAACTCAAACATTCACAATCTTTGAGTTTGCCATAGTTCTTGGCTAGTATAGTTATTTTTACAGACTGGGGGAAACAGGGTGTTACATTAATATCCCTCTATCCTCTATTTGAGCCCTTCTTTACAGGCATCTGTGCACACAAGGAAGTCAGCTTTGGAATCGACGATCTTCAACATGGGTGCGTGGGTCAGTAGATGTTTCAGGGTTTGAAATATTTCTTCACATTTTTGCGTCCACGTGAATTTTTTCCCCTTCTTTTGGAGGGTAGTGATTGGACATCCAATCTTGTAGAATCCCTTTATAAATCTCATATAGTATCCTGCCAAGCCCATAAATGATCAGATATCCGAAAAGCCCTTCGGGGTAGGCCATTCCATAATAGACCTGATCTTATCAGGGTCTACCACTATCCCTTCTTTAGATAAGACATGGCCCAAGTAATGTATTTGCTTCTGGAAAAAGTCACACTTGCTAAATTTGGCATAGAGCTGATGTTCTCTTAGCACTTGAAGCACCAGTCTAAGGTGTTCCTCATGTTCCTCTCTATTCTTGGAGTAAATTAATATGTTGTCAATAAAAACCAACACAAATTTGTCTAGGAATTTGCTGAGCACATAATAGTGGCAGGGGCATTGGTCAATCCGAATGGTACTACCACAAACTCGTAGTGACCATATCTCATCCTGAAAGCAGTTTTGTGGATGTCTTCACCCTTGATTCGGACTTGATGGTATCCAGATCTCAAGTCAATCTTCAAGAAGATGGAGGCACCTCTCAATTGATCGAACAAGTCATTGATGATGGGTAAGGGGTACTTGTTCTTTATAGTTACCTTATTGAGTTGTCTATAATCTATACACAGTCGGAGGGCACTGTCTTTCTTTTTCACAAACAAGACTGGTGCTCCCCATGGGGACACGCTGGGCCGGATATAGCCTCTTTCCATAATTTATTTCAGTTGTAATTTAAGTTCAACTAGCTCAAGTGTGCTCATCCTGTAGGGTGTCCTAGACACTGGCACCACTCCTGGTGCAAGTTCTATTGAGAATTCGATGTCCCTTCTCGGAGGTAGACCCGGTACCTCTTCCAGAAATACATCTTTGTATTCTCTCAGTGTGGGGTGGTCTTCTAGGATTGGTTTGTCACCTTCAATTGTTTTCAACACCTGTATTGCATATAGTGGACATCCTTTTCTGCAATACCTTCTCATTTGAAGAGATGATATTTGTCTCACCGAGACAGGTTTTTGGATCCCTTGAAGGGTTATCCTCCTTCCTTATTCACTTACGCATTCCAAGGTTTTATGGTAACAGTCCAGTTTGGCTTTATGGGTGGCTATCCAGTCCATACCAATCAATAGATCGTACGATCCTAGGGGTAATATGTTAAGGGTTGCTTGGGTGGGGAATTTTCCCATAATTAATTGGCATGCTGGTATGACCTCCTCTACCCTTCTTTTGGTGCCAGTGGCTAACTGTACCAGCCATGGCTTGGAATTTTTATGTGGCTGTAGTTTACATTTATCAACAGCCTTAGGGGCTATATAAATCAAATTTGAACCAGGGTCAATCAGAATAGACACTAGATGGTTGGTGATCATACCTTCAATTTCCACCACTGAAGCTTGGTGGTCAACTTGGTTATTATCCAAGGCTGCATAAATTTGCGGCACACTCCTGGCCATGTTATTGACGGTGGTAGCTTCTTGAACATTGTAAATTCTCTGGTTGTTTTGTTGTTGGTGCAGGCAGTCCCTCAGTAGATGTTCTTCTCCACAACCCCAACATTTCAAAGGGTTCTCTCTTTGGGTTATCAGTCTTTACTGGGGCAGATCCAGGGGGTTTATTTATGCTCAAGGAGGGAAAGTTTTGCTGGTGTACACTTCGGGCTGGGAAGCTCATCCTTGAGTTCTTTTTATAGTCCTTAAATCTTGGGGATTTAAATCCCTTTTTCTAGAATCCCAAACTATTCCTCTGCTTCCAGCCTTTGCGAGGTCCTGTCCGATGCCCAAGGTGTTCATAACAATATCTTTCCTTTCGGATAGTATCTTCTAGGGTCTTTGGTTCGTCAAATTCAATCCTGTTCTGATAGTCCTTAGGTAGTCCACTGATGAATCGTTGCACCTTTGCCTTTTCTTCTTTTATGTAGGGTACATACCTTAGCAATTTGAGGAATCTGCTGACATATTCCTCTATGGTGAGTTGCCCCAGCTTAAGTTCATAGAATTCTTTAGTCTTTTCGTTGAAATATTTTTCCGACAGATACTTCTTCCTGAAGTATTTCTCAAACCGTTCCCAAGATAGGTATTCTTCGTGAATCCCTTTTACATTCTTAAGGTCTTTCCACCAAATGGAAGCCTTTCCATTCAAGTTGAAGGTGGCTACTCAGGCCTTCAAGTTTTCTGAGAAGTCATGGACTCTGAAATATTTCTTTAGTCCAAGTAGCCAGGCCTCCGCTTCCTCTCCCTTCTTTATTTTACCATCAAAGGTGGGTGGTTTGGCCTTCTTGAACTCTTCGAGATTATGACTCTTGGAAAGTTTCTGCTTCTTTTGTTTTCTTCGGGAATGAGAACTAGTTCTGTTGCTAGAATATCCCTCCGAGTCGTTAGCTTCCTTTCCAGAGGAATCGTTCGACACTTGTCCTTTATCTCTGGGGTGGACCTTCCTCGAGGTAATCCTCTCAGTGTGGTCACTAACATGACCACATTTCTGTATTTCAGGTTCATGTTGCAATTGCCTTTGTATGTCGGATAAGCTCTGCAGTAAAACTGCATTAATTTTTGTTTGCTTCTCTTGCTCTTTTATCATCCTCTCGTTGTCAGCCTTGCAGCTTTGTAATTCGACCATGAGGCTCCTCATAGTCTCAGCTAGATCTGGAGGGGTCCCTACCGCCCTCCTTTTGTCAGACTCTTCGTCTCTATTGTGGGAGCCCTCCCCCACTTCATGGTGAGTCACCATTCTCTACGTCGGCAATTTACCATGGTTGATCTTCTGCTTTGTGTGCAAAAGAAAAACGCTGGTTGTTAGTGAATATTTATATTCATTTATAACGAGTGCATAATTCATATTTTTCACATGCACACACACCATAGGAGTTTTGATTCTTAACTCCGACTTTTAATTGAGGGGGGTCAAGATTAGAGTTACTCCTTTAACAATACTCCGAATGGAGTCTCTGCACAACCCATTCATGAGCCCAAGTAGGCCAAGTGTTGTAACCATGCTCTGATACCAATTTATAACACACCCACTACGGGAACTAACATTTTTCAGTTTTTTCTCCTCTTCTTCGAGGGACAGAGTTCCCGAATTCCTACGAGGTTCTAGCATAGGCTAGGTCCTCCAATTGGGACCTTCACCACACCGATTCACTGGTTCTTTCAATAAAGATCCGTTGTGTACAACTCACACAACCAGCGTAGGATTTACTCCCATGTGTCGATCGGTTGTGACCCCGGGCTAAGCCACGATGCGCCTTTCACATTTCAGGACATTGAGAACTGGGAGTTAGAAATGCAAGGGAGTCAAATTCTTTGACTCTTCAAGCCCCGAAACCCAAAATCCTATATAAACCAAGCCACTTCGGGATTTCACCTACCGAGACTTCGCGTACTGGGATTTCGCGATGTATGAATACGGGGGTTCATACCCTCCGAATTTTCGGGTGCCACAACACCGAAACCCATATATCTACTAAGTTCCTTTCGGGGTTTCACAAGTCAGGATTTCACGATGTGTGAGGACAAGGGGCCTCGCATCTAGGATGCCCGGGAGCTGAAAATCCAAACCATATATCCACTAATCACTAACCTCATTCCGGGGTTTCGCAGGTTGGGATTTCACGATGTGCGATGACAAGAGGTCTCGCATCTGGGTTTCCCGAGAGCCGAATCTCCGAAGTTCAGATATATGCGCTAAGCGCGTTTTGCAAGTCGGGATTTCGGGACCAGCGAGTACAAGAGACTTGCCCTTAGGTATCCCGGTTGCTAAAACACCGAAACATCCAACTCTAGACACGCTAAGCCATTTCGGGGTTTCGCAAGTCGAGATTTTGGGACTGGCGAGTACAAGAGACTTGCCTTTAGATATCGCGAGTGCCGAAACACCGACACATCCTTGTCTCATCCGTGCTATTATCATTTTGGGGTTTTGTAAGTTGGGAATTTCGCGACTGAAGTACACAAGGGAACTTACCCTTCGGTATCCCAGGTGTCAAAACACCAAAACATCAAGACTCTAATCACGCTACACTATTCCGGGGTTTTGCAAGTCGGGATTTCACATCTGGCGAATAGAAGGAAACTGACCCTTGGGTTTCCCGGTTGCTGAAACTCCGAAACACCAAGACCTATCCACGCTAGACCATTTTGGGGTTTCATACTTCGAGATTTCGTGTCTGGCGAATACAAGGAAACTAACCCTTGGGTTTCCCGAGTGCCAAAACACCGAAACATCCAAACTCTAGACACGCTATGCCATCTCGGGGTTTCGCAAGTTGGGATTTCAGAACTGGCGAGTACAAGAGACTTGCCTCTAGATCTCCTGGGAGTCGAAACATCGAAACATCAACTTCTAATCACGCTATACTTATTTCGGCGTTTCGCAGGTCAGGATTTCAGGACTAACGATTACAAGAGGTCTTACCCTTAGGTATCCTGGGTGCTAAAACACTGAACTCTAAGGGAACCATTCCTTCTGGTGCAAGGTTTCCAAACTTAGGCCATAAAATCCTTCAATGGACTCTTGAGTAATTATCACCAGGCTTGGGGACATGTCTGAAAGGCCTTCTTAACTTATCGAGTTATGAATGCTATAACAAGGGTGAGGTAAGCTTGGATATTTTACTTAAACAATAGTCCCTTTAAGAAACTCACTCAGGCTCTGGAAAATGATGGAGCTTCCCGGAAGGAGGTGCCTTCAGGAAAACAAACCAGGGCATATCATGGGTCATGTACGCGGGGTAACTCTCTAGGGAACGAGCTTGAATCTGAACTTATACATTCTATACGTAAACCTATTATGGTCATTTAAGTGCAAGCATGCATTCACCATTTCCGATCAAAACACCAGGCAACCATTTCTATACAGAAACCATTTATGAGTGTATAACCATGAGCATGCATTCCATGAATATTCAACTTAAAATATAGGACATAAACACTTATCATAAAACACCATGTGTAACGCAAATGCTGAGAGGGGTGCTCGTTTCCACCCAACCATAGGCTCAGCGACTCCAAATGGATTTACCACTAGCGACCCCTGAGCTAGACCATGATGCTTTGAGACTCAGTCTCTTACTTCCCACTCATTGGAAGTCCATGACGAAGGTTACTCTCCTTCTCCTTTGCTCATGACTCACTGTATTTCCCGGAGTTCCTCTGGTTCTCCTTCCGCCATTCTTGTCATGTGTGTGTGTGTATGTATCTATATGCTCCCCTCTCCCCCTCCTTCCACACTTCTTTCCTCCTACGAGGTTGCGTGTTGCATGAAATTCCCTGTCCGATGGTCAGTTCTGAGAGCTCCTACGGATGGGCGGTTCTCCCCATCCCCTCATTTACTCTTGAGGAGCATCCCCACCTACCATCTGGGTGGGTAATTCATTTCGGGGTCTGAGAGTGAGCTTTGGTTTTCCAAAGCATGTACAAACCAGTACATTTTTGGTTCGGTGGAAGTTAATGCAACCACTCTTGGCCCCTTCCACTACCTCACATCAACCATCGTGGTCTCTTTTCAGCACATCCCCCTCTCAGTAGTTATACAACATATATTCATACATCATTTACATTCCTCGGACCTTTTATACAAAGGTCCAGTAACTCAAACATTCACAATCTTTGAGTTTGCCATAGTTCTTGGCCAGTATAGTTATTTTTACAAACTGGGGGAAACAGGGTGTTACATTAATATCCCTCTATCCTCTATTTCATGTGAGGATATCCTTTTACATATTGATATTTATATCACTTGAGGTATATGTTATTTTTAAAATTCTTTTCCATCTCCAGCTTAATCGGCTTTATTCTACAATATGGGATAAAGGTGCCCAATGAAAAGGCCCTGGTCTGAAGATCTGAATATGGTTTCCTTCATCTTGTCCCTGTTTTCCATTATCATTTTTTATTTTTTTATCATTTAATTCTAGCGTTAAAGGCGTAGAGGGTAAATTTACCGTTGTTGAAGTGATAGTGGGCATATAGCTTTGAGAATATTTGAGGGTTCCCTCTAGCCCAAGAGCCAGCTTGAAGCCTAAAGTGGAGAGGTCTTCAAAGAATGAGGGTGCGTCTGCACAGTTCCCTAACTAGGAACGTATCGAGAAACAACATCCATTTTGACAAAATTATTGAGGAATGAAATTGTAAAGTTTCTTACCTGGGAAATGACAAAGGTTCTTTTCTTAGTATCATTAGAAGAAATATTTCACCTAGTAACTACATTTCGTAGAAGACTCCACTGGGAAGATGGCTCGACTCATGAAAGAAAAGAAAGGAATATTTCATGTCATATACAGTCAGGTACAAGATGAAGAATATTTTTCAAGAAACTTTAGTTTTGTCGCTTAGTCCTCTATTGGCGTTCCCTGTGAATTTGAAAATAAATTTTCAATTTTTCTTTATTTTATACATCAGGAGAGTGATAGGTTCAACATCATATTTACCTTCTTTGTGTTGTAAAATTTGGTTCTCCTCTTGCGCTGTTGGAATAGATTGGGTTTATTCATTATTGTTCACCAAAAATTCCCTTTCGTTATTATCTATTGGAGGTCATAAAGAAGAGGAAACCTATAGAGAAAACCCTATACCAGTGAGCAGTGGACCTTGGGAACAATTGTTTCAAGATCCTCACTCTTGGATTGTAAATAGAAATAAAACACTCAGACTTTCATTAGTCCTTCATGACATGCCTTCCAAATATCCTAAAGACCTTCCTAGGTTCAATGGAGATGACACATTTACACTAGAAGAGCATATTACAACATTTCAAGACTACATTGATTACTTAGAAATCGAGCATGATGATGTTTTTATGAGGATGTTTTGTCATTCCTTGATGAGAGATGTTAGGAGTTGGTTCATATATTTGACAGCTGATTCAATTACATCCTGGATATATTTCTATCATATTTTCTTGGATAAATGGGGAGAGAAGAAGAGCCATCACTATTACCTCATTGAGTTCTACTCCATGAAGATAAGTAAATGAAGATTTATCAAAGTTTGACAGTAGGTTCAATTTTTTTTATTTCAGCATACCTGTAAAAGTTCGACCCTATAAACCTGCTGCTAGATTTCTCCTTTTTTTCTCATGGAAAGAAGGGCTCCTAATCTACATAGGATGTTCACCCACGCCGTGGAACTAGAAAATAATTTTTTTGGCCTCAGGAAAATTAAGGCTCAAGCAAATGATCATTGTATGGAGGGTTATGATAAAAAACAATGGCCAAATTCTGCAAAACGAGAAGGCCACTCACAGAGTCTAGTTTGAGCATCCATTGGAAGGTGTAGAGGACATTGGTAAATTAGTCCATGATTCAGAATGGAAGCCAATTGGTATTGCTTACCTCTTTAGTAATCATGAAATAGATGATAGTGAACATGGTCTTGATCTTGAGAGAGGTGCAATAAGCAAAGAGGATTGCTAGCGGGTTATTAAAGAAGATACTCTGATGGTGAATGCTAAATAAGAAGATGTTGTTGGAAATGACTCAAACCTGCAAATTTTTGTTACGAAGTTGAGTATGATATAGACATGTAGGAGCAGGCAAGGAACAAAGAAATGAAGGTTTCAACATCTGCTCATATTGAATTTTTCAGCAGTGAGCCATTATGTGATAAGTATGAGGAAGAATATGATTTAGAGACATAAATTTTGTCTTCTACAACATAATTGAGTTTTCCATCAAAGTTGGGATCTCCTAAAGATTATTTTGATAATAATGATGCTACCTCTTTATCCTCCCATTCACATACATTTACAGAACAAAGAAGCGAAGAAAGCATTGAAGACCCTTACATCAATATTGAGAATAATTCCAGTGAGCATTATGGTCTTGAAGAAGAAGTAACAAGTAAACTGGAGTGCCAACAGTGTAGTAAAGAGGATGCTCCAGTGATGAATAATGGAGGAGAGAATGTTACTGGAGATAATTAGAGTCCTCAAGATTTTCATTATCAAGTCAATTATAATGACATGGTGATGAAAGAGCAAGCAAAGAGAAAAGAAATGAAGGCTAAAATGTTGGTTGAAAATAAACCAAATATTCATAAACAAAATATGCTTTTGTCAAAAATACATCAATAATCAGTGATTGCCAGCAACATATGGAAGGAAGTGCTCTTATTATGAGTAGTGAAAAAGAGGATGTTGCTGGAAATGACTAAAATCCTCAAAATATATGCTATCATATTGGCTATGATGATATCAAAATGCAAGAATGGAAAGAGATCAAAACAATAGATGTTAAAAGATTGGATGCAAATGAATTCGACTTCAAAATAAATACACTACTTTCTTATCACTTCATGTTGGCAAAGGAGAATTGTTATGGGTATAAAAGTCTTTTTATCAAATGCAATTATTTTTTTGGAAGAGAAGTTACAACACCTTTCCTTATTCACAATATTATTCAAGATGAACTTACAATATGTGAACAAGCACACAAATTGATAAGCAAACTATTGGCAAATTTCAATATGAAACAGATATTTAATACAGTGGTGATGAGCATGTTTTTACAGCGAGTGGATTGTAGTTTCAAATGATGTTTTTGACCACATTTCAAGCATAGAGGGGTGTGATCATGTTAAGAATTGGATGGAATAGGTTATCATATATGTAGCATTCTTCCACCAGAAGATGATATGTCCATCTCTTAGAAGCATTTGAATGAGATAGAAGAATATCATTGGCAGCATTTCAGTATCTCCTCACTCTAGTCGAGGATTAAACACACGGGTAAACCTCATGAGTCTAGTAAGATGTTTACCTAGCTTCATTGGATTTATGATTATTGTTAATTTTTGGTGATTTTATTAGCAGAAGTAGGGTAGATAAGACTATACACAAATAGGCTCATCTTTGAGCACTAGTTCAGTTTTTGCAAAACGTTTGTATGGTTTTTGTAGTAGGAGAATAGGAAAGAGAGATTGGTTTTGAGAAAAAAGTGACTCCATGCCCAAAGGAGAGAAGGCATTGGCCTGTGGTTCTTGATGCCTCTGTGGTTCTTGATGTCTCATAGGGACTAGTCATCCCTGAGTAGAACCCGGATGTTGTAGCACCAAAAACAAATTCTCCATATTCTCTCATCAGACTTCTTGCAAACTCAAATTGCTCCCCTCTACCCTAAATTTGTGTCCTGATCATATCCAAGTCATCCAAGGCCATGACTACTTTCCTTTTCCCATGATATTATTATATATATCACCCTTAGTATATATGGCATTGCCTTCAATAAAGCATATACATAAATAATCTCATCTTTGAGCACTAGTTCAGTTTTTTCAAAATGTTTGTATGGTTTTTGTAGTAGGAGAACATGAAAGAGAGATTGGTTTTGAGAAAAAAGTGACTCCATGCCCAAAGGAGAGAAGGCATTGGTCTATGATTCTTGATGCCTCTGTGGTTCTTGATGTCTCATAGGGACTCATCATCCCTAAGTAGAACCCAGATGTTGTAGCTCCAAAAACAATTCTCAATATTCCCTCATCAGACTTCTTGCAAACTCAAATTGCTCCCCGCTACCCTAAATTTATGCCCTGATCATATCCAAGTCATAAAAGGCCATGACTACTTTCATTTTCCCATGAGATTAGTATATATATCACCCTTAGTATATATGGAATTTCCCTCAAGAAATAATATACATAAATAAGCTCATCTTTGAGCACTAGTTCAGATTTTGCAAAACGTTTGTATGGTTTTTGTAGTAGGAGAACAAGAAAGAGAGATTGGTTTTGAGAAAAAAGTGACTCCATGCCAAAAGGAGAGAAGGCATTGGTTTGTGATTCTTTATGCCTCTATGGTTCTTGATGTCTCATAGGGACTCATCATCCCTGAGTAGAACCCAAATGTTGTAGCTCCAAAAACATTCTCAATATTCCCTCATCAGACTTCTTGCAAACTCAAATTTCTCCCCGCTACCCTAAATTTATGCCATGATCATATCCAAGTCATACAAGGCCATGAATAATTTCCTTTTCCCATGATCTTAGTATATATTTCACCCTTAGTGTATATAGCATTGCCTTCAAGAAAGCATATACTCGTCAATGACTGACCTTATACAACCTTGGGTTTTAAATGTATGGTATTTTTACAATGTCTCCTTTTCGTGTGTCCATGAAAATATTATTCTTGCGATTTCAAATTGGAAATAGCCCACACAAATTCACCATATACTTTAATAATTAAACCCATGCACTAATACCTAAAAGTACTAAGTCAAAGCTTCATGGAAATGTTGAAAGAAAGAAAGAAAGAAAATGATTTTAATGTCCACGAGGCTAACAATAGCCTATGGGACAGACCACCTCACACACTGATTTATGTAGTTCATCCCTTTTCTTGTTAAACTTGATGATGAGATCCCCCAATTTCTCCATTGTCCCCTCGCTGAATAAGTTATTCCAAGAGCTAGCTGTCAAGATACTTATATAACTGTCCCTACTGTCTCTGAAGGCTTCACACTCTAAAATGAAATGTTTTTTTGTTTCCACTTTTTTGGTGGTGCAGAACACACACACCCTTTCTTCCCAAGCTTATTTTGGTCTTTTCCAATGCCCAGTTTTGCAACAGAGTTGATGGGAATTGGTTCTTAATTGGGCAATAAGAATTTTGGCTCTCCAAGATATATTGGCCCCTATGTACGCTTTTTGATGATGATTGTATGTGGGGTTAAACTCTTCAATATAATACTCTTTCTTTCTCCTGATCCCTTTATCCCAAGTTCGCTTGTGGAACCTATCAATAACAAAATCCTTTATCTCTTTACTATTCGTGGGACACCTGTTCAAGTGGATATCCCATTTATTAAGCCATTTAATATTTTTTCGCATCCACGTCTCTTTTGCACAATATGTCATTGAAGACAACCTTAGGCCACCGACGGTCTTCCATTTGCTCATTTTTTTTACATATCTTATGAGACACACCATAGCAATTGCTTCAATAGGAGCAACCCCCATTTCACTCAGCATGATATCATAAGGGACTGCACTTTTAATTTTAAACTTGTTTGTGATCAAGCATTTTTTAATCTTCTCAATTTGCTTCCACTGTAAGTCAGATGTGTTGTTGGCCCACACTTCACAACCATATAGAACCACCGGGATCACTAAAATCTCAAAGAGAGTTTTCATAGTCTTCCAATCCCATAGCTCTGCTTCTCTGCACCTATTTTGAAAAGCATAGAACAATTTCCAACCTCCCACAGTTATTTTCTTTCTGCAACCTTCCCAACTTAGATTTTTGTTGAAGTCAATTCCGAGGTATTTGTAATCTGCCACTTCTTCAAGAGTGTTGCCTTCAAAGTAGAACTTATGCTGCTTATGTTTTCTTTTTCTAGAAAAAATCACCACTTTCATCTTGCTAGTATTGACTTGCATCCCCACTATACTACAAAAGTGCTCAAGGGAAATTAAGTGTTCTTGCAACCCAAGAGCGGATTTAACAATCAAAAACCTTAAAAACCTTATCACAAAATCACCCAAAAGAGCACCATCACCCTCCTATGAGTTTGATAACCTTGGTTATCTGCAAAGTACTATAAAGGTAATCCACTTTCCATGACAAGTTATGACAGGTCAAAACTACCTCTGTACATTGTGGAGGGGTTCACAACGGGCTTATAAATTCCCTTTATTCCTTTAAAATTCATTAAAAATTGCCACCTGTTTTGGGGTGGTTTTTGGATTGCCGAGGTATGAGGGGAATTAAAAAAGGAACACATTTGTCTTCCACAATATATGACAACCGTCGATGA
Organism: Picea engelmannii; assembly: GCA_009831015.1. Classification (NCBI taxonomy): domain Eukaryota; kingdom Viridiplantae; phylum Streptophyta; class Pinopsida; order Pinales; family Pinaceae; genus Picea; species Picea engelmannii. The sequence continues at coordinate 567,134 of ML779701.1, read as the reverse complement.
CTTTTCAACTTTGGTCCACATGGTTGTTTGAATTTTAGTACAAATTGTGGTGGTTAAAGGATTTCCATCTGTGTCTACTTGCTCTCTGATACCTTCATCAACAACTATAATATATGCATCTGCATACACTCAAACAAATACCATGCTCATGGAACAAAACAAGGTAATCGATAATAGCATTGGTCCCCTTTTCAAAATACCTACGGCTCCATTATAGATGTTCAATAGTGTAACTTGCATGCTCTGGTTCTAGCATATAATTATATTATTGCACAAGCAATGAAAGGATAGTTTGAACCGGATGTGATAGAGTTCACTTTGGGGACAATACTTAATGCAGTTATACGGCAGGGGATGATTCCAAGCAGGGAGAAAGGGTTACAACTGATACGTGATTCGTCAAAAGATATTTAAACAAATCACAATGCCTCAGGGGAGAAGGCAGGGAGGCAGCTATAGGTTTACAAAAATTACTCCAAGGAAATTTAAGTTAGTTTCTTCCCATTCAATATCAACAGTTGTGCAAAGATTCTCTCAAAGGACAGAAACATGCACTTCCACACCGGGACAAAGAGAGAGGTCTATGTAAAAAGGAACCAAAACATGTCAAAATTTGGCATGGTGGTTTTGTCATATGAAAATGGTATGGATCCTTTTTAAAAGGCCCTATGAGTTTACCTTGTGCCAACATTAAAAGAATTGTTATGTTGGTCATCTAAAATAATATGTAGGTACTAGTGTAACAAGTCCATGAAAAAACTCCATGATTTGATATATTATTCATCAACACAATGACAGTACATGAAATATTGATGCAGGAGCATCGTCAGCAAACACACATGGAAAGACAACTCAATGCCTTAGCGCGCCTTTGAATCATTTCGAAATCTTAAATGTTGGTGTTTCTTGCAAATGTTTTTCTTTACTGATTGAAAATTGAAGAAGATCAAAATGCTTGGGAGCAGATGATCTGGGTGTTTCACTCCTATACTTTAATGTAACAGAACTTGACTGGTAGTTAGTTTTTTTCCTGGAGTAGATAGGTAGTTGGAAGAAAAAAAACCCTAGAGAGGGGCTTGTAAAAGAAAAGAGACGAGAGTTAGGAGTAAGAGCTTGAGAATCTCGGAAGCTCAGGAATAGGAATAGGAGAAAGAAATGATACTCTGTGATAGTCCAGTTTCTATACATATTTATAAACATATATTCATCTTAATAGAAAAAAAGAATTTTTCCTGCATATGATATCCATTTGTGTTATCTGTGTTCTATGAATGATATATGTGTGTTTATTTATGTTGTATATGTATGTGATAGGTTTCATCTGTAGTAGGAAGATAGACTTCTCTATCTTCATTGAGGTTGTTATATTGTTTTGGGTTCTTTAGGTTGTGCAAGGAGTGCACAACAAAATGTTGGAGGTTATGTAGCTAGTGCAAGGAGCGTGCATCTGAAATCTATTGAGTCAAAAAATAACGTGTCATGAGGGTGCACCAGAGCGATAATAATTCAAAGGAAACCTCAAGGTTACTAAATACTTTGGAGGGTAAACTGTGAAGAGGAAGCACAGAGAGACAGAGTCACTGAGAACTCTATAGATCTCATCCTGGTGGGCATCGAGAAGGTGCAAGCGTGCACAACGATTTCAAAGAGAAGAGTGTTAGAGGAGGGTACTCATAGAGTTTTTGAACACTCTGTAAAGCTTTGCAAGTGTGCATTAAGAAAACATTTTTGAGAAGGCACAAGAATTCCTTTGAGGAGTAAAGGGACTGAAATATTAGAACTTGAAGAAGTAAAAGTTCAAGAGAGACAACACAAGGAGTGCACGCAGAAGTGAACTTATTCCAATATTCACAAGCTCAAGAGGAGTAGTGAAAGTTTGCACGTAGAGCGCAAGTGTGCATCAGAGTCGAGGACAATCTTCATTGTCAAATCTCAGGATGAAAAGCAGAGTCGAGAGCCTTTCAACCGATTTCACAGGAGGAGGTTCAAAGACCGAAACCTTTGAACACTTAGAAAATTTACCAAGTCCGAAAGAACAAAGAATCTTAAGGAGGAGGAGAAATAATAACCGTCATAACGACTACAAGAAGATATATGGACTGCCAGATTGGGGTCCAGGATGAAGAAGGAATGAACGATAAGAAGGACAGATTCTATCCATTGGATCTGAATGCAAAGGATCGATAGTCGTCTGATCCAGGTAAAGTGCATGGGCCTTAACCCTTTGTGTGCATAGGAGAGTGTACTTTTCAAAGTCCCGAAGTCTCGAAGTGATTAAGGACCGTCCATCATCTAGAGGGACAGGTGGCGCAAGATCTACAACTTCAAAATTTTGTGGTCCGGGAGAGAGCGAAATCTCCAAAGAGTAGATCCTGGCCATTGGTCACTAGGGGGGTACGTGTCAACGGATCTGAGGCTTCAGGGAAAATAACTTCGAATATTTCAGTTGAGGAGTTGAAACTCCCGAACCTTGAAGGGCCGAAGTGAATCTGGACCATCAGATCCAAAGGGATGCATGGCAGAAATCCATTGTCTTCAGGTGAAAGCACTCCGGTAGGAACGAGTGCGTAGGAATTTGAAACTCCCGAACCCCGCAGAGCCGAAGTGGATCATGGAAATCATATCCAGGAGGGGACAGACGTCGACAGATCGTGAACTCTGGGTGAAAGCACTACGGGAGAAAGCGAAGGAGGAGAGATTGAAACTCCTGAAGCCTAAATAGCCGAAGTAGTTGGGGACCATCGATTTGTGGGAGGTACATGTTGACAGATCATGAAATCTGGGTGAAAGTGCTTCGGGAGAAAGTGAGTGTGGAGAAGTTGAGACGTCCGAAGGTTAGAGTCCTGAAGTGGACTAGAGCCATTGATTCAAGGATGACATGTGGCAGAAGATCTGCTATTTCGAAGAAAAGTCACTCTGGGAGAATAAGGAGTGTGTTGGACAAGAACTCCCAAAGGCTGGAGAGCCGGAGTTCATCTGAGTCATCCATTCGCTAAGGATAGGTGTCAACAGATCTTCCACTTCGAAAGATAGCCATTTAGGAGGAAGCAAGGGCGGAGAGTTGGAAATTCCCGAAGCCCGAATTGCCGAAGCAAATCACGACCGTTGATTTGAAAGGGACACGCATTGATAGATCATGGAAATCTAGGAGAGTGTGCTTCAGAGAGAAGGAAAGAAAGGAGGATGATCTCGATCGTCGGTCAAGAGGCACCATCCGAGATCACAAGATTGATGGTAGTGCTTGATTGCGGAGACATAAAGTGTTCGGAGGTTAAAAGTCCTAGAGCGGGCCGCAATCGAAACCACGATATTGATAAAGGGATATGTGGCAGCTGGTAGTGAATTGCAGGGAGAAAAGAAGTGTGGTCTTAAACCACTCTTTTCCACCCTGCAATCACGTTCTTACATGAGGTCATAGCCCGAGGTCACATGTGAAGGAAAGGACCTCGCAAGGAGAGCTAGTGTTTGTTATTTGAATTCTTCAAAGAAGCCAGGAAAGAGCCCCCAGGTTTGCCAAAACTTGCACTTTGAAGGAAAGGGGACCTGTGTAAATTAGTTGGGGTCTAGTAGAGGCCCAAAGAGTTGATCTGACTCCTTGATTTGAATGATCCTAGACCAAGAGGTTGCACAGCCCCAAGGGAGAGAAGGGGGGTCTGAATCAAGTGGTATCAGAGCCTGATTTTGCTTGCAGACGACAGGCAAAGGCGAGACGGTGAAAGGAGACACTCGGATACCATCAAGTGGTATCAAAGCCTGATTTAGTTTGCAAACAACAGACAAAGGATACAAAGATAGTTTGATAACATCAAGTGATATTAAAGCCAAAAATTGCTTGCAGACAATAGGTAAAGGAAAGAGAAGACAATCTGACTACATCAAGTAGTACCAAGAGATGAATTTTGTTTGCAGATTGTAGGCAAAGTTGAGAAGGTGAATAGAGATAATTTGATGACATCAAATGGTATCAGAAGCTGAAGTTCACCTGTAGACATAAGGTGAAGGGAGACATAGTACTGATGCTATGTAAATATTGTTGCAAGTGTGTGACATCAAATTGAATAGCCAGGCAGGCTGTGGGAGAAGTTGGAGATGCTCTTAGTTGCATAGTGAACAACAGACTTGCTAGGAGGGTAGGTAGAAGGTGAAAATGGCTACTGAAGGACATGGGTGTGGTCAAGGAAAGGATCGCCAACAAAAAAGTAAAGCATAAATTGATAAGGAACTCATTGAGATAAGAGAAAGAATGGAACAACAGACATGGAGGATGCAACAAGAAGCAAAGGTACATTGGACATATGAATGGCCTTTGAAGAGGAAAGCAAAGTGGCATGTCTAGAAGTTGTTAGACAGAAGGAAAAAGCAAGTAGTAAGGAGGTTGTTGAGGCATGCTGAAAACCTCAATGACACAGAACATGAGAAAGTGATTCACATATGTGAACCAGAGATTGGGAGGAACCTCAGTGATGAGGAGGAGGTGAGATCAGTTAAAGGTCTCATAAACTGTCAGGAGGGAAGAGATGAATTTTCAAATCGACAGGTGGGCAATGAGATGAGATCAATTGAGGATCTCATAGACTGCCAGGATGACAATAGTGGAAATTCATATCACCAGGGGGCAATGAGATGAGATCAATTGAGGATCTCATAGACTGTCAGGAGGGAAACAATGGAAATTCATATTGCCAGGTGTGCAATGAGATGAGATAAGTTGATCTCATAGACTACTAGGAGAGTAGAAGATAAATCCAAGATTTCCAAGTGGGAAAGGGGAAAGAGATAAGACTGTCTGAGACTCTCATGGACTCTGTTGAGAGTTCATATCAACAAAGCGTGTTGATGGAGAAGGATAAAAGGTATAGTATGATCATTGGAGGAATCAATATATTCCCACCAAGAAACCAAGTAGGGGCTAACATGAATGTTGCAGGTGCAACAACATAAGGAAAACCAGCAGAGACTGTCAAAGAGGAGGAGAAGAAGGAGTAGACACTGATGTTTTCCCCAGTAGAAGGAGAAGAGCATTCAACAAAATTGCTCAAAATTTTCAGCTAGTAGGATGAACAGGAGATGACTGCAACACTGGAGTCTGCAGTAGAAGAGGAAGAAAAAATCATAGACTTTGATGATTTGTGTGAAGAACTAGAAACCCTAGAGAGAAGGGTGATAATGCAAAGCATGCACATCCAATAGGCTAAGTTGGAAGCAGGTGGAGGAGCATACCAGCCTAGGGAGCAACTGGAGGAAGCTGGAGTTGAACCAACACAAGAGGAGCTGAAAGAAACTAATCTGTTAGAGGAGGAAGCTGAGAAACAACTCAGTGGTGAGATTGCAGAACTGGAATCTACAACAGAGTGGCCAGCTAGTGCTACAGGAGATGAAGATAACATGAAGGGTCTGATTGATCAGATTGGTAAGGAGGAGAAAGAGCACACATTTCAATGTGCCCAAGAGATGGAGAAGGAAGAGCATTTAGTGGAATTGCTCAAAAATTTCAGCCAGGAAGATGAGCAAGAGATAACTATAGAATGTGGACCTACAGTAGAGGAGAGAGCAGCAAATAGAATGGATCTTGTTGATTTGTGTGAATATCTAGAGGCCCTGGAGAGAAGGGTAAAGATGCAAATGCATATTGTCCAACAAGTTAAGTTGGAAATTGATGGAGAGAAGATGCAACAGAGCATACTGTAGGAGGAAATCCAACTAGTGGACTAGCTGGGCAAAGAAATGGAGGAGATAAAGAGATTGATGCTGGAAGCGACACAAGGAGAAACCAATAGAGAAGTATAGGGTAGAAGAAAATCTGCAGAAGCAGTCGGGTAGAAGAGGCAGTGAGAAAAAGGAGTAGATGGACAACTCCAAGAGAAGGTTTGGGACCCTAGAGGATCTCAACAATAGAGCATAGGGAGCCATGAGCAGGATCTCATGATTTTCCCAGCAATGGAGTATGATGCGGGAACATCATTAGCAAGCACACGTGGAGAGACAACTCAATGCCTTAGTGCACCTTTGAATCATTTCAGAATCTTAAACGTTGGCGTTTCTAGTGCAGACCCCCGACCCTCTGGCCGAGATCCGCTCAAGATCATTCTAAATTCACCTCGAGCCGAAGCGGATCCTTTGGTTCCCTGCTGGAACCTTCAACGAATCCACAGGTCCTTCATGAAAACCCGCCCTACACAACTTAAAACTAGGCACGAGCCTTACATCTCCATGTGACCACAACCTGGCCTTAGCGCAAGCACTTTTCACAACTCGCGAGTTCGTGAGTCTAAGACCCTCGACTCCTCTTTCTCCAAACTCTGATACCTGAGATGCGATATGGGTATCTCTCCTCCTTGTTAGCGCCTTCCACACATAACCATTGGCTAGGGCTAAGTGCCAGCACTACTCGCAACTTGCAACTTCGCGAGTTGGAGTGTTGAACCCTCGTGCCCTTCTTTTGCGAAATCCTGAAGCACGATAAGTCAGCGATGGGTTGACTCCTTTAGCACTACTTGCAAATCGTAAGTTTGTGAGTTGGAGTGTTGAACCCTCATGCTCCTCCTTTGAAAAATCCCGAAGCACGAAAGGTCAACAATGGGTTGACTCCTTCCCAGGTGACGTGTGTCCACCACCTGTCGCATGCTTCCACCTTTCTCTGGGAATTTTTTGTTCCACCACCTGTCAACCACGTGGCCCCCGCCTAAAGGATGTGCCACGTGTTCGTATGAGCCCTCGACACTTGACACTTCACGACTTCGTAGTCGAAAATAAATTCTTTCAACCCCCGAACCCCCAATACACAATACTCTGCGGAGGTTCTGATCCAACGGTTCTCCTGCGGCTTGGATCCAACAGTCTGGATCTCCTTCCCTGCTCCACGCAACTCAGGACTTCGCAAAACCAAGAATTTGGTCTGGCCTCCAAACTCATGAACCCCGAATTCGTGAAATGATCCAACGACGTGGATTGAAATGAGATCAATGACTCATATTGAACCATGATCAACGGTTCACGTTGATTCTTGATATTAAGGTGGTGAGTTTGTCCAACTCCTAACCACCTTACAACTCCACTAGATCCTATGGTCCTCGTGATTTCGTGAGCTCTCCACGGAGAATTCTGATCGCCCGATTCACTCCTCAATGGCTTCTGCCCAATGACTGAGTGTTCTCCCTCCTGAACTTAATTTCTATGCGACGGTTTTGATCTCTGTCTCCCTTTGAACACTTCAAAGGTGTTATCCCTCCTGAGATTTCATTTGCAAACTCAAGCCTCCAAAAAGAGCCCTGCTCACACTCCTTGCGGTAAACTTTCAAATAACCTCTGGCTATTTGAGTCGTCGACCCTGTGCACTCTTTGCAATAGTAGTCCTTCAAATTTCCCCTTGGTTGATAAGTTCTAAGACTTCCACCAGCCCATGCACACCTTGCACGACTCTGTGCTTCTCCTGCACTTCTGCTGGTGTGAGAACAACGATATCTCTCCTGATCTTTCTGAGATAAAACTCAGACCCTCGTCAACGCACACCTTGCAGATGTTCACTACACTCCTTGTAGGAACTCTCAGGGAGAGAAACAATTGAAACTCATTCTACTTCTCTTTCTGACTTCATACATTCAACATGAAATCATACATATGACACAACATTGAGATAAATGCATAACATAGAAACAAAACAACTGTAAACATACCATTTAACAAATGTAAACAGTAAGCATCATAACACCATGAAAATTGAGTCAAAGTTTCATATATTAACTCAAGTGCTCATGTACATAGGTTCTTTTCTATAGCTCTCTGCTACAACTCTACAGCTTATGAAATCTGAATGATGATAATCTTTCTCTCCAGATACAAGGGTGAGGGTGTCTATATCTGTTTTCCCTGCTACGCTTCTAAACTGTCTAATTTAACATTCATATCTACCTACTTTACATTAACAGACTTAAATGCCTATTACATCCAGCAGATGAGAATAATTTCTCTAGATCTATTCATATCTCCAAGACATAAATGTAAGTACACTTCTCCTAGCTATTACATTAATGCTTCAGATTTCAAAATTCAAAATGTTTTCATAAAAACGTGCCCCTTTTTTTCATCTGCGTGTCCAACTGTTCCTTTGGCTAGGTGCATGCTTTGGCTTTGTACGATGCTCCTGCATCATACTCCCTCGCTTAAAATCTTTCATGAACTCCTGTTCATGAGTTCTTGCATGGTCTTTCCATCCTTTTGAATTGCTTCTTCATCCTCCCAACTGGCATCTTCAACTGGATGTCCCTTCCACTTGACCAAGTATTCAAAATACTCCTTTCTCCTGGTGTTCCTGCTAATCCTCTTGTCAATTATGCTTTCCATCTGTGGCTTTTCAACTACAGGCATTTGTTTGGTCCATCGAATTTCTTTCTGCTCCTCCTCTACTTCTGCTTATTTAGCTCTGTAAGGGTACAAATCCGCAACGTTGAATATCGATGAGATTCTGACCCCATCAGGTAATTCAATCTCATATGCATTTGCCCCAAATTTCCTTATGACTTTGCATGGTCCAATCTTTTTCAACTTCAGTTTGTTATATGTTCCCCTTGGGAACCTCTCCTTCCTCAGATGTGCAAGAATTAGATCACTAGCTTCAAATTTAAGTTCTCGCCTATGTTGATCTGCTCTTCGCTTGTATTCTTGACTTGAACTCTACAAATCTCCTTAATTTGGCTGTGAAGCTCCTTCATTCCGTCCGAAAATTCCTCTACACTACCACTTCTGAATTCAGCTTGTTCTGCATCTTTCAATTCAAAAACTCCCCTTGGTTGCATTCCATATACAACTTGGAATGGACTCTACCCTGTGCTTCTATTGAGTGAATCATTGTAAGTGAATTTTGCCTGTGGCGGAATGTGATCCCACTGACTGTGGTGTTCAGTCACTAAGCTCCTCAACAAGTATCCCAAGCTCCTATTTATGACCTCTGTCTGTCCATTTGTCTGAGGATGATACACTGAGCTAAAAGACAAGTTTGTCCCCAGCTTCTTCCATAAGGTCCTCCAAAAATGTCCCATGAACTTGGTATCTCGATCAGAAATGATACTCTTTGGTAAAATGTGAAGTCTGACGACTTCCTTGAAAAACAGGTTCACGAAATGAGTTGCATCGTTGGTTTTTTGGCATGGTATGAAATGTGCCATCTTTGAAAATCTGTCGACTACCACAAAGATCGAATCACATCCTGTTCGTGTTCTTGGCAGCCCCAATATAAAATCCATGCTCACTGCATCCCACGACCTTTCAGGTATGGGTAATGGTTGGTATAACCCTGTGTTCTGCCTTTTTCCTTTCGTGTGCTGATAAATTCTACACCTGTCCACAAATTTCTTATCATCTGTTCTCATCCCTTGCCAATAATATGATCTATTCAACTTTGAGAATGTTTTATCATGACCGAAGTGTTTGGCCAATCCTCCGCTGTGTTTTTCCTTCAGAAAATTCTCCCTCATGGAGCATTTTGGAATACATAGCTGATTTCCCTTGAACAATAATCCATCCTAGATCATGTATTCAGTCCATTGGCTTCTATCCCTGAGAATTGGATTCTTCGATGCCTCATATGCCTCCTTAAAGTCTGGATCATCCCTATACATTTCCTTAAGGTTATCAAAACCCAAAGTCTTGACTCTGAATTCTTGCATAAGCAAACATTTCTTGCTCAAAGCATGAGCAACTTTGTTAGCAGTTCCAGAAATATGCTTAATCACAAAAGTAAAATTCTGCATGTATTCAACCCATTTAGCATGTTTTTGGTTCAACTTCTTCTGTCGAGTCAGGAATTGTAAAGCGTGATTATTGCTGTACAAAACAAACTCCTTGGTAACCAAATAATGTCTCCATTTCTTCAACGCTTGTATGAATGCATAGAATTCTTTGTCATACGCGGAGTACTTAATCTTTGCTTCATTCAGTTTTTCAATGAAGTACATGATCGTCCTGTCATCTTGGCTCAATACCACTCCAATTGCAAATCCACTCGTATCACACCTGACCTAGAATGTCTTGCTGAAATTTGGCAAAACCAGAATTGGTTGCTCAATGATCTTCTTCTTCAACATCTTGAAACTCTTCTCTGCTTCCTCTGTCCAGTGAAAATATTTATGTCTTTTCTTCACCGTATACATCATTGGTGCACTAATTCCACTGAAGTTTCGGATGAATTTCCTATAGAATCTATCCAAACCATGGAAGCTTCATACTTCAAACACGCTCTTCGGCGATGGCCAATTCTTAATCGCCTCTATCTTTTCCGGATCCATATTCAACTCATTTGCAGAGATAACAAAACCCAAATAAATGAGTTATGTCCTCATAAATGATGATTTCTTCATATTGATCAAAAATTTCTCTTGCTATAGTCTCCTCATTACTGCAACTAAATGCTTTACGTGTTCTTCTTCTATTTTGCTAAAAATTAATATATCATCAAGATATACAATGACAAATTTCCCAATGAAATCCTTTAGGACTTCGTTCATCATCCTCATGAAAGTACTGGGTGCATTCCTTAAGCCAAATGGCATGACAAGCCATTCATATAGCCCTTCATTCATCTTGAATGATGTCTTCCATTCATCACCTTCTCTCATTCGAATTTGATGATACCCACTTTTCAAATCAATCTTTGAAAACAACTTTGCTCCACTCAAGTAATCCATCAAGTCGTCCATCCTTGGAAATGGAAATATGTATCTGATGGTAATCTTATCGATTTCCCTTGAGTCTGTACACATTCTCTAGCCTCCATATTTCTTTGGGCTGAGCACTGTTAGAACAACGCATGGAGTCAAGCTCTCCTGAATCAATCCTTTGTCCCTTAAGTCCTGGACCTGTCTCTTAACTTATTCATTTTCCTGCGACGTCAACTTGTACACTGCTTTTTTCGGTAAACTGGATCCAGGTATAAGATCGATATGATGACTTATACTCCTGATAGGTGGCAACGAACAAGGTAGTTCATCCACTACTATATCAGAAAATTCTTCCAGCAATTCCTGAATTTCTTCTGGTAGATCATCTATTCTCGTACCGGTCAAAACAATTCTGGGCTTCCTGACCACAATAAATTGTGTGTCCTCCTTCTTCTTAGCCTCATCAAGAAGTTCCTTCCCACTCATGAGAAGTACAGTGTTTCTCATCTCTGTTTTCACCTCTTTATCCTTAATCGGCAACAACATGTGCGCCCTACCATTTTTCTCCAGGGTGTACGTGTTCTTTCTCCCATAATGAACCACATTTCTATCATATTTCCATGGTCTACCCAGCAATAGATGACAAACATCCATGGGAATGACATCACATAACATTTCATCTTTATATCCTCCTATTTTAAATTCGACTAAACATTGTTTAGTGACATTTACCTGATGTCCTTTTTGTAGCCACGAAACTATGTATGGGCTTGGATGTACAACAGTCTCCAGCTCCAACTTTTCTACCATCTCTGCAGATATGAGATTGTCTGTGCTATCGCTGTCCACTTTGACCTTGCATACTCTATCCTTGGTTTTTCAAGCAGTCCTATACAGACTGTTTCTTTGGGCCGAGTTCTCTGGTTCCTTCTCTGGATTCAAGAGAACTTTCCTCATCATTAAGGATCTTCCGCCCTCAACGACTTCTGCCTCAACATTCCATCCTTGAGCTTCAGCAATGTGAGTTTCACCACCTTCTTTGGTCTTATCGGGACACTCATAGGATTTATGTCCTATTTTTCCACAAACAAAGAATTTCACTTCACCTCCTCTACCTCTTCCTCTTCCTCTGGCTCGAGGAAAAGTATTTCTATCAGCATATTTCCTTCTCTGTGAGCTTCCTCCCCTCTCAGGTTGAGTTTGAGGTTTCTTCTCCTCTTCTTTAGGTCTCTAAATTTTGTCTTGGGCAATTGTCTTGCCTCTGCTTTGATTTCTACCTCGACCTCTTTGACCTTTCTTCCGGCTCAACTTCTCTTCAACTTTCAGAGCCATCTGATAAGCATCTTCCACAGTCCAAATGGTCATCATGCTCATCTCATCTTGAATGTCATATCGCAGACCATTCATGTACTGGGAAACTTTTTCATCATCGCTTTCCCGATGACTTGCTCTGATGTTTATCCTGTAGAATTCTTCAGTGTATTCTTTCACTAACATCAACTTCTTTCTCAAATTCTGCATCCTTCAAAACATAGTGATTTGATAATCCCTGGGTATAAATTTGGCTTTCATCTTTGCAACCATTCTATCCCAGCTTTTGATTTTCTGCTTTCCCTTGCAGCGTCTGTTAGCCTGCAGTTCATCCCACCATAGTGCTGCATGCCCTTTAAGTCTGGTAACAACATGTTTGAATTTCTTATCTTCCTCGACATCCTCATAGTTGAAGTATTTGTCTAGAGCTCTAATCCAGTCTAGAAGCTCTTCAACATCCAATTTTCCCTCATACACTGGAATGTCCATTTTTTCTCTAGCACCTATCCTTGCAACAACCCGGAATACGAGTTCTTCTGCAACATCTTTGACTGCAACTTCTTCTCCTTCGTTTCCAGCTTCATTTTCACTTTCAGCTTCGCTAATATCCCCAACGTCAACTGTGCACCTCTGTGCTGTCTCCATAGAATCAAGCCTGGCATGTAATTCACGCATTTCTCTTTCCACTGCTGGATCATGTATTTTCCTGTCTCTTCTTCTCGACGGCATGGCTGTAAATTTTTCTTCTTTTCTCTCTGCTACAGAAAGCAAAGAATTTGTTCTGAGATCTGATACCAATATGGCGCAGACCCCCGACCCTCTGGCCAAGATCCACTCAGGATCGTTCTAAATTGTCCTTGAACTGAAGCGGTTCCTTTGGTTCCCTACTGGAACCTTCAACGAATCCACAGGTTCTTCATGAAAACCCTACCTACACAACTTAACACTAGGCGCGAGCCTTACATCTCCATGCAACCACAACCTGGCCTTAGCGCAAGCGCTTTTCGCAACTCGCGAGTTCACGAGTCAAAGAACCTCGACTCCTCTTTCTCCAAACACCGATACCTGAGATGCGATACGGGTATGGATCCTCCTTGTTAGCACCTTCCACACATAACCACCGGCTAGGGCTAAGTGCCAGCACTACTTGCAACTCGCGAATTCACGAGTTGAAGTGTTGAACCCTCGTGCTCCTCCTTTGCGAAATCCCGAATCACGATAAGTTACCGATGGGTTGACTCCTTTATCACTACTCACAACTTGCGACTTCACGAGTTGGAGTGTTGAACCCTCGTGCTCCTCCTTTGCGAAATCCCGAAGCACGAAAGGTCAACAATGGGTTGACCCCTTCCCAGGCGATGTGTGTCCACCACCTGTCGCATTCTTCCACCTTTCTTTGGGCGTTTTTTGTTCTGCCACCTGTCAAACACGCAGTCCCCACCTAACGGATGTGCCACATGTTCATACGAGCTCTCGGTGCTCAACACTTTGCGACTTTGCAGTCGAAAAAAAATTCTTTCAAACCTTGAACCCCCGATACGCGATACCCCGTGGAGGTTCTGATCCAATGGTTCTCCCGTGGCTTGGATCCAATGGTCTAGATCTCCTTCCCTACTCCACATAACTCAGGACTTCGCGAAACCAAGAATTTGGTCTGGCCTCCAAACTCACGAACCTTGAATTCGCGAAATGATCTAACGATGTGGGTTGAAATGAGATCAATGGCTCATATTTAACCACGATCAACGATTCACGTTGATTATTGATATTAGGGTGGTGATTTCATCCAACTCCTAACCGCCTTACAACTCCACTGGATCCTACGGTCGTCGTGATTTCGTGAGCTCTCCACGGAGAATTCTGACCACCCGATTCACTCTTCAATGGCTTCTGCCCAACGACTGAGTGTTCTCCCTCCTGAAATTAATTTCTATGCGACGGTTTTGATCTTCGTATCCCTTTGAACACCTCAAAGGTGTTATCCCTCCCGAGCTTTCACTTGCAAACCAAAGCCTCCAAAAAGATCCCTGCTCGCACTCCTTGCGGCAAACTTTCAAATAACCTCTGGCTATTTGAGTCTTCGACTCTATGCACTCTTTGCAATAGTAGTCCTTCAAATTTCCCCTTGGTTGATAAGTTGTAAGACTTCCACCAACCCGCGCACACCTTGCACGGATCCGTGCTTCTCCTACACTTCTGCTGGTGTGAGAACAATGATATCTCTCCTGAGCTTTGTGAGATAAAACTCAGACCCTTATCAACGCACACCTTGCAGACGTTCACTGCACTCATTGCAGGAACTGTCAGGGAGAGAAACATTTGAAAATCATTCTACTTATCTTTCTAACTTCATACATTCAACATGAAATCATACATATGACACAACATTGAGATAAATGCATAACAGAGAAACAAAACAACTGTAAACATACCATTTAACAAATGTAAACAATAAGCATCGTAACACCATGAAAATCGATTCAAAGTTTCATATATTAACTCAAGTGCTCCTGTACATGGGTTCTTTTCTACAACTCTCTGCTACAACTCTACAGCTTATGAAATCTGAATGATGATAATATTTCTCTCCAGATACAAGGGTGAGGGTGTCTATATCCATTTTCCCTCCTACGCTTCTAAACTGTCTAATCTAACATTCATATCTACCTACTTTACATTAACAGACTTAAATGCCTATTACATTCGGCAGATGAGAATAATTTCTCCAGATCTGTTCATATCTCCAAGACATAAATGTAAGTATGCTTCTCCTAGCTATTACATTAATGCTTCAAATTTCAAAATTAAAAACATTTTCATAAAAATGTGCCCTTTCTTTTTCATCTGTGCATCCAACTGTTCCTTTGGCTAGGCACATGCTTTGGCTTTGTACGATGCTCCTGCATCAGTTTCCTACAAATATTTTTCTTTACTGATTGAAAACAGAAGAAGATCAAAACGCTTGGGAGCAGATGATATGGGAGTTTCACTCCTAGAATTTAATGTAACGGAACTTGAGTGGTAGTTAGTTTTTTTCCTGGAGTATATAGGTAGTCAGAAGAAAAAAAAACCCTAGAGAGGGGCTTGTAAAAGAAAAGAGATGAGAGTTAGGAGTAAGAGCCTGAGAATCTCAGAAGCTTAGGAATAGGAGTAGGAGAAAGAAACGAGACCCTGTGATAGTCCATTTTCTATACATATTTGTAAACAAATATTCATATTAATAGAAAAAAAAAAAGTTTTCCTGCATATGATATCCATTTGTGTTATCTGTGTTCTATGAATGATATTTGTGTGTTTATGTATGTTGTATATGTATGTGATAGGTTTCATATGCAGTAGGAAGATAGACTTCTCTGTCTTCGTTGAGGTTATTATATTGTTCTAGGTTCTTTAGGTTGTGTAAGGAGTGCACAATGAAATGTTGGAGGTTCTGTAGCCAAGACAAGGAGCGCACATATGAAATCTGTTAAGTCAGAAAATAACATGCCAGGAGGGTGCACCAGAGCGATAAAAATTCAAGGAAAACCTCAAGGTTACTGAATACCTTGGAGGGTAAATTGTGTAGAGGAAGAACAGAGAGACAGAGTCATTGAGAACTCTATAGAGCTTAGCTAGGTGGGCATCGAGCAGGTGAAAGCATGCACAAAATAACTCTCTGTTGAGTTCAAAGAGAAGAGTATCAGGGGAGGGTACTCACAGAGTTGTTGAACACTCTGTAAATCTCTCCAAGTGTGTATTGAGAAAAAATTGTCGAGAAGGCACAAGAATTCCTTTGAGGAGTAAAGGGATTGAAACCTTAGAACTTGAAGAAGTAAAATTTCAAGAGAGACAACGCAAGGAGTGTGCACAGTGAACTTATTCGAAGATTCACAAGCTCAAGATGAGTAGTGCAAGTTTGCATGTAGAGCACAAGTGTGCACCAGAGTTGAGGACAATCTTCATTGTCAAAGCTCAGGAGGAAAAGCGGATTCGAGACCCTTTCAACTGGTTTCGCAGGAGGAGGTTCAAAGACCAAAACTTTTGAACACTTAGAAAATTTCCCAAGTCCGGGATAACAAAGAATCTTAGGAGGAGGAGCGATAACAACCTTCATATCAGCTGTAGGAAGAGATCTGGACCTCTATATTGGGGTCTAGGACGAAGAAGGAATGAACGAGGAGAAGGACAGATCCTATCCATTGGATCTGAGTGTAAAGGATCGACAGTCGTCCGATCCAGGTAAAGTGCATGGGCCTTAACCCTTTGTGTGCACATGAGAGCGGACTTTCCAAAGTCCCAAAGTCCCGAAGTTATTAGGGACCATCCATCATCCAGAGGTACAAGTGGCACAATATCTACAACTTCGAAAGTTTGTAGACTGGAAGAGAGTGAAATATCCGAAGAGTAGATCTTGGTCATTGGTTGCTAGGGGGGTACGTGTCAACGAATCTGAGGCTTTGGGGAAAATCACTTCGAATATTTCAATTGAGGAGTTGAAACTCTCAAACCCTGAAGTGCCGAAGTGAATCTAGACCATTATATCCAGAGGGATGCATGGCGGAAATCCGTTATCTTAAGGTGAAATCACTCTGGGAGGAACGAGTGCATAGGATTTTGAAACTCCTGAACCCTAAAGAGATGAAGTGGATCATGGCCATCAGATTCAGGAGGGGAAATTCTTCAACAGATTGTGAACTTGGGGTGAAAGCACTCCTGGAGAAAGCGAAGGAGGAGAGTTTGAAACTCCCGAAATCTAAATAGCCGAAGTAGTTGGGGACCGTTGATATGTGGGAGGTACATTTTGACAGATCATGAAATCTGAGTGAAAGCGCTACGGGAGAAAGAGAGTGTGGAGAAATCGAGACGTCTGAAGGATGAAGTCCTGAAGTGGACTAGAGCCGTTGATTCAAGGAGGACATGTGGAAAAAGATATGCTATTTTGGAGAAAAGTCACTTCGGGAGAAGAAGGAGTGTGTTGGACAAGAACTACCGAAGGCCGGAGAGTCGGAGTTCATCTGAGTTTCCTGTTCATTGGGGACAAGTGTCAATGGATCTTCCACTTCGGAAGATAGCCATTTAGGAGGAAGCAAGGGTCTAGAGTTGGAAATTCCCGACGCCTGAATTGCCGAAGCAAATCACGACCGTTGATTTGAAAGGGGCACACATCAATAGATCGTGGAAATATGGGAGAGCGTGCTTTGGAGAGAAGGAAAGAAAGGAGGCTGATCTCAACCATCGGTCAAGAGGCACCATCTGAGATCACAATATCGATGGTAGTGCTTGATTGCGGAGACAGAAAGTGCTCAGACGTTAAAAATCCTAGAGCGGGTTGCAATCGAAACCACGGTATTCCCAAAGAGATACATGGAAGTTGGTAGTGAATTGCGGGGAGAAAAGTGGTGTGGTCTCAAACCACTCTTGGCCACCCCGCAATCACGTGCTTATGTGAGGTCATAGCCTGAGGTTAAATGTGAAGGAAAGGACCTCGCGAGGAGAGCTAGTGTTTGTTATATGAATTCTTCAAAGAAGCCAGGAAAAAGCCCGCGGGTTTGCCAGAACCTGCTTTTTGAAGGAAAGGGGACATGTGTAAATTAGTTGGCATCTAGTAGAGGCCTGAAGAGTCGATCTGACTCCTTGATTTGAACGATCCTAGACCAGGAGGTCGCGCAGCCCCGAGGGAGAGAAGGGAGGTCTGCATCAAGTGATATCAGAGCCTGATTTTGCTTGCAGATGGCAAGCAAAGGCGAGACAGTGAAAGGAGATACTCTGATACTGTCAAGTGGTATCAAAGCCTGATTTTTTTTGCAGACAATAGACAAAGGAGACATAGATATTTTGATATCATCAAGTGATATTAAAGCTAAAAATTTCTTGTAGACAACCGACAAAGGAAAGAGAAGACAATCTGACTACATCAAGCAGTACCAAGAGCTGAATTTTGTCTGCAGATTGTAGGAAAAGGTGAGAAGGTGAATAGAGATAATCTGATGACATCAAATGGTATCAGAAGCTGAAGTTCACCTATAGACAATAGGTGAAAGGAGACAAAGTACTGATGCTCTGTAAAGATTATTGCAAGTGTGTGACAACAAATTGAATAACCAAGTGGGCTGTGGGAGAAGATGGAGATGCTCTCAGTTGCAAAGTGAACAACATAGTTGCTAGGAGGGTAGGTAGAAGGTGAAAATGGCTACTAAAGGCCATGGGCATGGTCAAGGAAAGGACCGCCAATAGAAAAGTAAAGTAGAAATTGATAAGGAGCTCATTGAGATAAGAGCAAGAATGGAACAACTGACATGGAGGATGTAGAAAGAAGAAAAGGTACACTGGACATATGAATGGCCTTTGAAGAGGAAAGTGAAGTGGCCCGTCCAAAAGTTGTTAGCCAAAAGAAAGAAACAAGTAGTAAGGAGGTGGAATAGGCATGCTGAAAACCTCAGTGACATAGAACATGAGAAAGTGATTCACATCTGTGAACCATAGATTGGGAGGAACCTCAGTGATGAGGAGGAGGTGAGATCAATTAAAGGTCTCATAAACTATTAGGAGGGCAGGGATGAATTTTCAAATCGATAGGTGGGGAATGAGATGAGATCAATTGAGGATCTCAAGGACTTTCAGGAGGACAGTAGTGGAAATTCATATCGCCTGTTGGGCAATGAGATGAGATCAATTGAGGATCTCATAGACTGTCAGGAGAGAAGCAATGGAAATTCATATTTCCAGGTGGGCAATGAGATGATATCAATTGATCTCATAGACTGCCAGGAGGGCAGAAGAGAAATTCCAGATTACCGGGTGGGAAAGGGGAAATAGATGAGACTGTCTAAGAGTCTCATGGACTTTGTTAATAGTTCAAATCAATAAAGATTGTTGATGGAGAAGAATTAGAGGTATAGTTTGATCATTGGAGGAATCAATATATTCCTACCAAGCAACCAAGCAGGGGATAACATAAATGTTGCATGTGCAACAATAGAAGGACAACCAACATAGATTGTCAAAGATTAGGAGAAGAAGGAGTAGACACCGATGTTTTCCCCAACAGAAGGAGAAGACTATTCAAAATAATTGCTCAAAATTTTCAGCCAGGAAGCTGAATGGGAGATGACTGTAGCACTAGAGTTTGCAGTAGAAGAGGAAGTAAAAAGCATAGACTTTGTTGATCTATGTGAAGAATTGGAAGCCTTGGAGAGAAGGGTGATAGTGCAAAGCATGCACATCCAACAAGCTAAGTTGGAAACAGGTGGAGGAGCATACCAACCTAGGGAGAAACTAGAGGAAGCTGGAGTTGAACCAACACAAGAGGAGATGAAAGAAACTAATCTGTCAGAGGAGGAAGCTAGTTCGGAACTGAAATCTGCAGCAGAGTGGCCAGTTAGTTCCACAGGAGACGAAGATAACATTAAGGGTTTGATTGATTAGATTGGTAAGGAGGAGAAAGATAACACATTTCAATGTGCTCAAGAGATGGAGAAGGAAGAGCATTTGGTTGAATTGCTCGAAAATTTCAGCCAGGAAGCTGAGCAAGAGATAACTGTAGAATGTGGACCTACAGTAGAGGAGAGAGAAACAGATAGCATGGATATTTTTGATCTGTGTGAAGAGATGGAGGCCTTGGAGAGAAGGGTAAATATGCAAAGGCATATTATCCAACAAGTTAGGTTGTAAATTAATGGAGAGAAGATGCAACAAAGAATACTGCAGGAGCAAAGCCAACTAGTGAACTAGCTGGACAAAGAAATAGAGGAGATAAAGAGATTGATGTTGGAAGAAACACAAGGAGAATCCAACAAAGAAGTATGGGGCAGAAGAAATCTTGCATATGCAACAGGGCAGAAGAGGCAATGAGAAAAAGGAGCAGATGGATAACTCCAAGAGAAGGTATGGGACCCTAGAGGATCTCAACAATAGAGCAGAGGGAGCCATGAGTAGGAGCTCATGATTTTCCCAGCAGTGGAGTATGATGTAGGAGCATCGTTAGCAAGCACATGTGGAGAGACAACTCAGCACCTTAGTGCGTCTTTGAATAATTTTGGAATCTTAAATGCTGGCATTTCCTGCAAATATTTTTCTATACTGATTGAAAATTGAATAATATCAAAATTCTTGGGAGTGGATGATCTGGGAGTTTCACTCCTAGAATTTAACTTAATGGAACTTGAGTGATAGTTATCTTTTTTCCTGGAGTAGATAGGTAGTCAGAAGAAAAAAAACCCTAGAGAGGGGCTTGTAAAAGAAAAGAGACGAGAGTTAGGAGTAAGAGCCCGAGAAGCTTGGAAGCTCAGGAATAGGAGTAGGAGAAAGAACTGAGACTCTGTGATAGTCCAGTTTCTATACATATTTGTAAACAGATATTCATATTAATAGAAAAAAAAGTAGTTTTCCTACATATGATATCCATTTTGTGTTATCTGTGTTCTATGAATGATATATGTGTGTTTATGTATGTTGTAGATGTATTCGATAGATTTCATCTGTAGTAGGAAGATAGACTTCTCTATATTTGTTGAGGTTGTTATATTGTTCTAGGTTCTTTAGGCTATGCAAGGAGTGCACAACAGAACATTGGAGGTTTTGTAGCCAATGCAAGGAGTGCACATCTGAACTCTGTTGAGTCAGAAAATAACGTACCAGGAGGGTGCACTAGAGCGATAACAATTCAAGGGAAACCTCAAGGTTACTGAATACCTTGGAGGGTAAACTGTGCAGAGGAAGCACAGAGAGAGAGAGAGTCATTGAGAACTTTGTAGATCTCAGCCAGGTGGGCATCGAGTAGGTGAAAGCATGCACAGAAGAATTCTCTGTTGAGTTCAAAGAGAAGAGTATCAGAGGAGGGTACACGCAGAATTGTTGAACACTCTGTAAATCTCTGCAACTGTGCATTGAGAAAAAATTGTCGAGAAGGCACAAGAATCCCTTTGAGGAGTAAAGGGACTGAAACCTTATAACTTGAAGAGGTAAAAGTTCAAGAGAGACAACACAAGGAGTGCATGTATAAATGAACTTATTCCAAGATTCACAAGCTCAAGAGGAGTAGTGCAAGTTTGCAAGAAGAGCACAAGTGTGCACCAGAGTCGAGCATAATCTTTATTTTCAAAGCTCAGGAGGAAAAGAGGAGTCGAGACCCTTTCAATTGGTTTCACATGAGGAGGTTGAAAGACCAAAACCTTTGAACACTTAGAAAAATTCCCAAGTCTGGGAGAACAAAGAAGCTAAGGAGGAGGAGAGATAACAACCATCATATCAACTGCAAGAAGAGATTTGGACTGCCATATTGGGGTCCAGGATGAAGAAGGAATGGATGAGGAGAAGGACATATCCCATCCGTCGGATCTGAGTGCAAAGGATTGACATTCGTCCGATCCAGGTAAAGTGTATGGGCCTTAACCCTTTTTTTGAAAATGAGAGCGGACTTGCCAAAGTCCCAAAGTCCCGAAGTGATTAGGGACCGTCCATCATCGAGAGGGACAGGTGGCACAAGATATACAGCTTCGAAAGTTTGTATACTGGGAGAGAGCGAAGTCTCTCAAGAGTAGATCCTGGCCGTTGGTCAACAGGGGGGTATGTGTCAACGTATCTGAGGCTTCAGGGAAAATCAATTCGAATATTTCATTTGAGGAGTTGAAACTCTCGAACCCCAAAGGGTCGAAGTGAATCTGGACTGTCAGATCCAAAGGGACGCATGGCATAAATTCGTTTTCTTCAGGTGAAATCACTCTAGGAGGAACGAGTGGATAGGATTTTGAAACTCCCGAACCCTGAAGAGATGAAGTGGATTGTGTCCATTGAATCCAAGAGGGGACACACGTCAACAGATCGTGAACTACGGGTGAAAGCACTCCGGTAGAAATCAAAGGAGGAGAGTTTGAAACTTCCAAAGCCTGAATAGCCGAAGTAGTTGGTGACCATTGATCTGTGGGAGGTACATGTCGATAGATCATGAAATATGGTTGAAAGAGATTTGGGAGAAAGTGAGTGTGGAAAATTTGAGACGTCCAAAGGTCGGAGTCTTGAAGTGGACTAGAGTCGTTTATTCAAGGAGAATACGTGGTAGAATATCTTTTATTTCAGAGAAAAGTCACTATGGGAGAATAAGGAGTGTGTTGGACAAGAACTCTCGAAGGCCGGAGAGCCAGAGTTCATCTGAGCCATCCGTTCGCTGAGGATAAGTGTAAACATATCTTCCACTTCGACAGATAGCCATTTAGGAGGAAGCAAGGGCAGAGAGTTGGAAATTCCCGAAGCTCGAATTTCCAAAGAAAATCACAACCGTTGATTTGAAAGGGAAACACGTCGATAGATCGTGGAAATCTAGGAGAGCTTGCTCTAGAGAGAAGGAAATAAAGGAGGTTGATCTCAACTTTTGGTCAAAAGGCACCATCCGATATCACAAGATTGACGATAGCTCTTGATTGCAGAGACATAAAGTGCTTGGACGTTAAAAATCCTAGAGCGGGCCGCAATCGAAACCACGGTATTTCCAA
Organism: Picea engelmannii; assembly: GCA_009831015.1. Taxonomy (NCBI): domain Eukaryota; kingdom Viridiplantae; phylum Streptophyta; class Pinopsida; order Pinales; family Pinaceae; genus Picea; species Picea engelmannii. The sequence goes on along the minus strand of ML779701.1, from coordinate 544,705 downwards.
AGGTATACATGGCAGTTGGTTGTGAATTGCGGGGAGAAAAGAGGTGTGGTCTCAAGCCACTCTTATCCACCCTACAATCATGTGCTTATATGAGGTCATAGCCCTAGGTCACATGTGAAGGAAAGGACCTCGCGAGGAGAGCTAGTGTTTTTTATTTGAATTCTTCAAAGAAGCCAGGAAAGAGCCCGCGGGCTTGCCAGAACCTGCACTTTGAAGGAAGGGGACCTGTGTAAATTAGTTGGGATCTAGTAGAGGCCCGAAGAGCCGATATAACTCTTTGATTTGAACAATTCTATACCGGGAAGTCACACAACCTCGAGGGAGTGAAGGGGGGTATGGATCAAATATATATGGGAATACAAATTAGCTATGAAATAGTTAGATGTCTCAGACAATTAAACTACCAAAACTACCCTCTAGTTACAAATATCTCGAAGGATTAGCCAACATTCCCCCCTTAATCCAAAGGGACATCCATCATGCCAAGTAGCATTCAGAATCGTTCAAATTTTTCACGTCCCAACACTTTGGTAAATATATTTGTGATTTGCTCTGAAGTGGAACAATGTATTAGATGAATGGTTTTGGCCTCAACACGATGTTGAATCAAGTGATATTTGGTGTTGATATGCTTGGTTTGATAATGAAATATGGGATTCTTGGCCAATTGAATTGGAGAAGTGTTGTCAACAAGTAGAGGTGTTGAAGTCAAATATTTCTCCTGCAAGTCTTCAAGGATTTTTTTGAGCCACACAATTTCTTTTGTGGCTTGAGATGTTGCTACATATTCTGCTTCAATTGTAGAATCAACATGAACTGATTGTTTTCTGGATCTCCAAGTGACAGTTGTTGATCCAAGACACATCAAATAACCTGAAGTAGACACCCCAAGTTCTTTGTTTACATCAAATTAGGAATCATAATATCCAATAAGATGAAAGTCTGGTACCTCTGAGTATTTCAGACCAAAAGTTTGAGTTCCTTTTAAATATTTGAGCACTCGTTTTTTTGTTGCCTAGTGTCCTTCATAGGGTTGATGCATAAATCTAGAAATAATTCCAACTTCCAAGGTAATATCAGGATGAGTAGTAGTGAGATAAATCAAACTTTCAACAAGTTGTATGTACTTGGTTGCATCTTCAAAAACATTTCCTTCATTGGAAGAAATCTTCATATTTTGCTCCATTGGAGTAGAAACAAAATTATAGTCGTGCATTCCAAATCTACACTAACTCTCCAATGTATTTCTTCTGAGAAATAAAAATGAAATTAGGATTTTGAGTGACTTCAATTTCTAATTAATAATAAAGCAGGCCCAAATCAGTCATATCAAAACCCTTTTTCAGTTATTTCTTAATGGATTCTATATAATCATCATTATTTCCTGTGATTAGCAAATCATCAACATATACAACTAGATATACAATTGATTTACCAAATTTCTTGACAAATAGAGTTGCATCATCTAGATTGAAATGCTTGTAGTTTAATTTCAGAAGGTGCTCAGTTAATTTTTCATACCATGCTCATGGTGCTTGCTTCAAGCCATACAAAGATTTTACCAATTTACATACCTTCTGCTCCTGACATTTGACAGTAAAACCTTCAGGCTGGGTCATATAGAAATCTTCTTTCAAGTCTCCATTCAAGAAGACAGTCTTAACATCCATATACTATATTTTCCATGCTTTATGTGCTGCTAAAGAAAACAGAGTTCAAATAGTGCCCCATTTTTTTGCAGGAGAAAAAGTTTCTATGTAGTCAACACCTTTCTGAGCATATCCTTTTGCTACAAATATTTCTTTGTGTTTTTCAAGTGAGCCATCAAATTTATACTTTTTCTTATATACCCACTTGCAACCAATAGGTTTGGTTCCGAATGGAGGATCCACTTACCTCCAAGTTCCATTTTTATGAGAGCATCATACTCTCTCTGCATTGCACTTTTCCATGCATCACTAGTTGTTGCTTCTTGAAAGGAAACAGGTTCATCAACAACATATATGTTTAATTCACAATCATAAGAACTATGGGAATTATTACATGAGCTTAAAGTAACATGCCCTGCATTTTCTTCATTCTGTTTGGAAGAACTTCTTGTCCATGTTTTTCCAAGTTCATATGTATGAGAAACATGTGTGAAAAATTCATTATACCTTCTTGGAAATGTCTTGATCCATGTTGATCTATGTACTGGTTGTTGTGGTGTTTTCTCATTTTCAAGAGTACTTGAAATAGGTTGAAGAACAGGTTCTTCATTAGCTGGTTCCAATTCTTCAGAATCTCCATTGTCATTCAAACTATCATCATTCTCTAATGGAGAAGCATAAGAAGAGGAAGTTGTTGTTGTGGAAGGAAATTCCAAAGATTGATCTATAACAAGAATCCCCCCTTCAATATTTGGAAGATCATTATCCCATTCATGATATAATTTTTTAGAGTGAAATCTATCAAGATGAGAAAATTGTTTTTCAACAGTGATTAATCTTTTTCAAATTCAAGAAATATAACATCTCTAGAAACAATAAACTTTATGTTTTCTTCATCATATAGTCTATAAGATTTTGAAGTATTAGAATATCCCAAAAAAATACACTTTCTAATTCTTGCTTCCAATTTATTTATTTGTTGTTCAGGAATCAAAGCATAACAGGTGGAGCCAAAAATGGTTAAATGCTTGACAACTGGAAGATGGCCATGCCAAACTTCATAAGGAGTTTTGTTTTGAAGTGAAACATAAGGACTTATATTCTTAATGTAGACATCACAAAGAACTGCCTCTCCCTATTATATTAATTTAACATTCTTAAAAAACATCATTGATATGATCATATTCAACAAAGTCCTATGCATGTGTTCTGCCACACCATTTTGTTGTGGATTATAAGGAACAATGGTCTGATGTTTAATACCATTGTCCTGCAAATATTTTTCAATATCCTTAGATGTGTACTCACCACCATTATCAGTTATAAGGGTTCCAATATTGAGTTGACTTTCATTTTTAATCCACAAATGAAAAGTTTTAAATGTATCAAAATCTTGAGATTTTACTTTTAATAAATAAACCCAACACATCCTTGTATAGTCATCAATAAAATTCATTAAATATTTATTTCCATTTGTTGATGGAACATGCATGGGTCCACACATATCTAAATGAATAAGGCCGAGATTTCTAGAAGCTCGAGACATAGACTCATGAAAATGTTGTTTATTGTGTTTGCCTAAAATGCAAATTTGTCTTGGAAAATTGGGAAATTTGTCTTGGAATTGGAGGAAGCCCTTGAATTCCTTTCTTCTTCATAAGTCTAAGACTATCATAATTAATGTGACCAAATTGAGCATGTGATAACAAGTTGGAAGACAAATTACCACTTTGCTGAGCCAAATTTGCAGAATTCTGGGCATTAGAAGATGTACCTTTCAACTTTAAAAGATTTTCATCCTCCACTCCAGTCATGACAACCACATGATCAAAATATCTTATAACCTCAATGATGCCATCAAACACATGTATTGAATGAACTTGTTGTCTTATATGGACAAGAGACATCAAATTTCTCTTTAATTGGGGAAGATAAATAACATCATGGAGTATATAACCAACAAATCCTGGTAATTTAAGTCTAACTAATCCAATTCTTGAAGGTTTTAACTGGGACATGTCTGCAAATTAAACTACTTCATCAATTTGATCATTGAATGTATCGAAGAAGTATTTTCTAAATGTCATATGGCATGTGGCTCCAGTATCTAACAACCAAGTGTCATTCAAAAAGAAAATGAAGTACTAAAAACTTCTTCAATGCCAAGATTACAATGTGCTACAACATAATGTGCAGATTCATGAGGGTTACCTTTGTCTGGTGGTTTCTTATCTTTGTCTTTTGTTTTCTCTTTCTTGTCACGAATATTTTCCCAAGGATTTTTGCAATTATTAGCAGTATGACCCACTTTTCCACATCTATAACACTGTATAGATTTCTTGTCTCTGTGTTGGTGTTGTTGTTGAGAATGTTGTGTGTCACCTTGATAATTTTTACCCCCCTGCCTCTAAATTGTTTTCTACCATGACCTCTGCTACTAGTTTCATGTCTAGTAGATTCATAATTGAACTTATGCCCTTGTTGTGCAAGACACAGAGTCTCAACATTTGGAAGTGACTCCTTCCCAAAGACTTTTTCTCTCTCTGCAATTTTCTCTATAAGTTTATCAAAGGTCATGTCTTTCATATTTTTACTATCTCGAAGAGATTCAAGATAGTGTGAATAGGTAGGGTAAAGATCTTAAATAAAAACAATGAGCTGTAAATCAACCTTTACACCAGTGGCTTCAATACCATGATAGAGAGCTCTGATTTCAAAGGCTAGCTTCATTGAATTATTATCCTTCATCTCTAAATTGAATAGCTTCATTAATAGTTGAATAATTTCAAGTTCTGAATGAGAATAATAAGATCTTTGAGTTTCTTCAAGGATGAAAAGCAGTTTTACAGGATTTGTTTTTTTAAACTTCATGTTACAATTTGTTTGTAGGAAAATTCCTTGTTCATTGATTGTGTGAATTAGTTAATTTTGTTTTCTGTGTGAAAGGTTGAGACCATCAAATCATCAAATGAATCCAATCTACAATTATGATTTCGCATGATGGAATGGCTTGATCAACTGTTAAACTGTATTCACCATTGATTTAATTCAGAATTGGTATAAGTGGTTTAAGCCGATTTACAAGGGATAATACATAGTTTTTATGAGGTTCAAACCACATTGGTTTAAAGTCCTTTACACACACAGTAAGATTTGAAATTGATTATATAGTCAATTGCATTCATTAATTTCAATAGCGAAAAATGTGCTTTCCAGTCAGGAAGATTATCAAGATTGATTCAGAAAAAACAAAAAATACTCTTATATTTAATGACATGTGGGATGATAATTGTGAAACCAAAGATGAAAGAAAAGATGACAATGAGCCAGAGGAACCTACAGACGATAATGAGCTTGCAATATGGAAGAGTAAGTACAAAAAGACTATTACTCCGTTTGCTGCCTCTGTCAATGAAGAGGTAAGAAGGCCTATAATTTCCTGTAAAATTGCTTTTCCAGCCTTAAAGAAACTCAAAAATCTATATGATTCTCATTCATAACTTAAAATCATTCAACTATTAATGAAGTTATTCAATTTAGAAATGAAGGATAGTGATCCAATGAAGCTAGCCTTTGAAATCAGAGCTCTCTATCATGATATTGAAGCCACTGGTGTAAAGGTTGATTTACAACTCACTGCTTTTATTAAAGATATTTACCCTACCTATTCACACTATCTTGAACCTCTTCAAGCTAGTGAAAAGATGAAAGACATGACCTTTGATAAACTTGTATAAAAAATTGCAGAGAGAGAAAAAGCCTTTGGGAAGAGGGAGTCACTTCCCAATGCTAAGACTCTGTGTCTTACACAACAAGGGAAACAGTTCAATGATGAATCTGCTAGACATGACAATAGCAGGAGAGGTTGTGGCAGAAAATAGTTTAGAGGCAGGGGGGGTAAAAATTACAAGGTGACATACAACATTCTGAATTAAAACACCAACATAGAAGCAAGCAATCTATACAGTGCCGTAGATGTAGAAAAGCGGGTCATGTTGCCAATCATTGCAGAACTCCTTGGGAAAAGAGTTGTGACAAGAAAGAGAAAACAAAAGACAAATATAAGAAACCACCAGACAAAGGTAACCCTCCTGAATTTGCACATTATGTTGTAGCACATTGTAATCTTGGCATTGGAGAAGTTTTTAGTACTTCATTTTCTTCTTGGAATGACACTTGGTTATTAGATACTAGAACCACATGCCACATGACATTTAGAAAATAATTCTTTGAGACATTAAATGATCAAATTGATGGAGTAGTTTATTTTTCATACAAGTCTCAATTAAAACCTCCAGGAATTGGATCAGTTAGACTTAAATTACCAGGATTTCTTGATTATATACTCCATGATGTTATTTATCTTCCCCAATTAAAGAGAAATTTAATGTCTCTTGTCCATATAAGACAACAAGGTCATTCAGTACATGTGTTTGATGGCATCATTGAGGTTCGAAGAGATTATGATCATGTGGTTGTCATGACTCGAGTGGAGGATGACAAGCTTTTAAAGATGAAAGGTACATCTTCCAATGCCCAAAATTCTGCAAATTTGGCTCAACAAAGTGGTAATTTGTCTTCCATATTGTTATGGCATGCTCGATTTGGTCACATTAATTATGATAGTCTCAGACTTATGAAGCAGAAAGGAATTCAAGGGCTTCCTACAATTCCAAGACAACTTTCCCAATGTGATGCTTGTATTTTAGGCAAGCACAATACACAACCTTTTCATGACTCTATGTCTCGAGATTCTAGAAAGATCAACCTTATTAATTCATATATGTGTGGACCCATGCATGTTCCATCAACAAATGACAATAAATATTTAATGAATTTTATTGATGACTATACAAGGATGTGCTTGGTTTATTTATTAAAAGTAAAATCTCAAGCTTTTGATACATTCATAAATTTTCATTTGTGGATTAAAAATGAAACTCAGCACAATATTGGAACCCTTAGAACTGATAATGGTGGTGAGTACACATCTAAGGATTTTGAAAAATATTTGCAGGACAATGATATTAAATATCAGACCATTGTTCCTTATAATCCACAACAAAATGGTGTGGCAAAACACATGAATAGGACTTTGTTGAATATGATCAGATCAACGATTTTTTTTAATAATGTTAAATTAATGTTTTGGGGAGAGGCAGTTCTTTGTGATGTCTACTTTAAGAATAAAATTCCTTCCGCTACACTTCAAAACAAAACTCCTTATGAATTGTGGCATGGCCATCTTCCAGTTGTCAAGCATTTAAGAATTTTTGGCTCCACCTATTATGCTTTATTTCCTAAACAACAAATAAATAAATTGGAAGCAATAAGTAGAAAGTGTATTTTTCTAGGATATTCTAATACTTCAAAAGCTTATAGATTGTATGATGAAGCAAACATAAAGTTTATTGTTTCTAGAGATGTTATATTTCTTGAATTTGAAAAAGATGCACTCACTGTTGACAAACAATTTTCTCATCTTGATAGATTTCACTGTAAAAACTTATATCATGAATGGGATAATGATATTCCAAATATTGAAGGGGGGATTCTTGTTCTAGATCAATCTTTGGAATTTCCTTCCACAACAACAACTTCCTCTTCTTATGCTTCTCCATTAGAGAATGATGACAGTTTGAATGACAATGGATATTCTGAAGAATTGGAACCATCTCTTGAAGAACATGTTCTTCAACCTATTTCAAATACTCTTGAAACTGAGAAAACACCACAACAACCAGTACGTAGATCAACACGGATCAAGACATTTCCAAGAAGGTATAATGAATTTGTCACACATGTTTCTCATACATATGAACTTGGAAAATCATGGACAAGAAGTTCTTCCAGACAGAATGAAGAAAATGCAGGTGATGTTACTTTAAGCTCATGTAACAATTCCCATAGTTCTTATGATTGTGAATTAAACATATATGTTGTTGATGAACCTGTTTCCTTTCAAGAAGAAACAACTAGTGATGCATGGAAAAGTGAAATGTAGAGAGAGTATGATGCTATCATAAAAATGGAACTTGGAGGCAAGTGGATCCTCCATTCGGAACCAAACCTATTGGCTGCAAGTGGGTATAAAAGAAAAATTATAAAGTTGATGGCTCACTTGAAAAACACAGATAAAGATTTGTAGCAAAAGGATATGCTCAAAAAGAATGTGTTGACTACATAGAAACTTTTTCTTCTGCAAAAAAATGGGGCACTATTCGAACTCTGTTTTCTTTAGCAGCACAAAAAGGATGGAAAATACAGTATATGGATGTTAAGACCGACTTCTTGAATGGAGACTTAAAAGAAGATTTTTATATGACTCAGCCTAAAGGTTTTACTGTCAAAGGTCAGGAGCAGAAGGTATGTAAATTGGTAAAATCTTTGTATGGCTTGAAGCAAGCACCACGACCATGGTATGAAAAATTAACTGAGCACCTTCTGAAATTAAACTACAAGCATTTCAATCTAGATGATGCAACTCTATTTGTCAAGAAATTTGGTAAATCAATTGTATATCTAGTTGTATATGTTGATGATTTTCTAATCAAAGGAAATAATGATGATTATATAGCATCCATTAAGAAATAACTGAAAAAGGTTTTTGATATGAATGATTTGGGTTTGCTTTATTATTACTTAGGAATTGAAGTCACTCAAAATCCTAATTTCATTTTTATTTCTCAGAAGAAATACATTGGAGAGCTAGTGTAGATTTGGAATGCAAGACTATAATTTTGTTTCTACTCCAATGGAGCAAAATCTGAAGATTTCTTCCAATGAAGGAAATGTTTTTGAAGATGCAACCAAGTACATACAACTTGTTGAAAGTTTGATTTATCTCACTACTACTCATCCTGATATTACCTTGGAAGTTGGAATTATTTCTAGATATATGCATCAACCCTATGAAGGACACTAGGCAACAACAAAATGAGTGCTCAAATATTTAAAAGGAACTCATACTTTTGGTCTGAAATACTTAGAGGTACCAGACTTTCATCTTATCAGATATTATGATTTTGGTTTTGATGGAGACAAAGGACTTGGGGTGTCTATTTCAGGTTATTTGATGTGTCTTGGATCAACAACTGTCACTTGGAGATGCAGGAAACAATCAGTTCCTGCTAATTCTACAACTGAAGCAGAATATGTAGCAGCAACTCAAGCCACAAAAGAAATTGTGTGGCTTAGAAAAATCTTGAATACTTGCGGGAAAAATAGTTGACTTCAACACCTGTACTTGTTGACAACACTTTTTCAATTCAATTGGCCAAGAATCCCATATTTCATGGTCGAACCAAGCATATCAACACCAAATATCACTTGATTCAACATCATGTTGAGGCCAAAACCATTCATCTGAGACTGTTCCACTTCATTGCAAATCACATATATCTTTACCAAAGCGTTGGGACGCGAATTTTTTTAACGATTATGAATGCTACTTGGAATGACGGATGTCCCTTTGGATTAAGGGGGGAATGTTGACTAATCCTTCAGGATATTTGTAAATTTAGTTAACTAAAGTTACAAAGATCTCGAAGGATTAGTCAAAAACTAGGAATTTTAATCAATGCTACCATATTGGACATCTACAAATTCACTATTTTTTGTTAGTTATGAGTTTGGTTGAACATTCTATCCCTTAGCATAGACAAAAAAAACGAGAAAAAATTTCAAATGACCTTCGTTCTATGCGTAGTAACACTTGTGACCTCCAAATCTTACCCACAAAGCAACAATAAGTGATGCGTGTGATGGAAACTATGTTGTCTTTATTGTATCATTTTAGGAATCCATACTTAGAATTTCAAAGTGCATGTCTCTCACAAATTTACTAATTTTGACATTTTCTAAGTTTGGGAAAATGACTTTATTTTCTACTTCCTATGAAGAAGATTGATTCTTTTTAGAAAGAACTTGGTTTATAATGTGCCATCCCGTATTTTCACAAGCCAATTTGATACTAATATAAATTCTTAAATTGACATTGTTCAGTAGCAACGATTAGTCAAATATCATGGTATTGTGTATTTTCTTTATCACAAGTTATGCTATTGGTAAAATCTTGTATTTTATACAACATCGGTGGAATAGAAATGGGTGGAAAAGACTCTCATCTTGTGCACTAGCATGGATTTTGGAAACCATCGACCAAGGATTTGGGCCCTTCTATCCACCACAATGATTTTTAACTATGGCATGGAATAAAGAAACACGAGTAATCTTAGGTAGAGGAGCTCAAGGATTAAATTGGTTTATCGCAAATCCCAAGCGATTCAATGAAAGGGATATTTAGATCCAAGTCAAACATGGGTTTTTTCTTTCTATTACATGAAAGGGATATTTAGAATTTAAATTGGATGGTGTGGCAGCATCTAAATCTCTTTGTGGAGAATATGAACTATTTTTTAGAAAAATTCCTCAACCACCACAAGGAAGTTGAGCATTTTAAGGAAGTGGGAAGCATTTTTTTTGTAACGATTTATGAGCATATTGTTGGACAACTGAGACCGGGGGGGGTGAATCAGTTGTTACCGTGCTTAAACAATTCTTCTTCTTTTAAACTCTTTGCTGAGACACTAAATGATGATCACAATAATGCAGGGAAATAATCAATGGCACATTCAACATCAGTCACGTATATGAGAAACACAGAGACATATATTTCTTGAGGAAACCCATACAGGGAAAAACCTCTTTTTCTTTATATGATAAGTAATTGTTACAATCTTTATAGTATCATACATATGAGCACCAACTCATAATGAGGCTACAACCTCAGTTTTGCAAGATGCAACTTGCTGAGAGAACCAACTCTCTGTTTTCTCTAGCACCCACTAGAAGGAAGCACCAACTCCCTGGTTTCTCTAGCACCAACTAGAAGGAAGCACCAACTCCCTGAATGTTTCCAGCACCAACTGGATGGAAGCACCAACTTCCAATCATACAGGCACCAACCTGTATAATAGAGAACAAGAGTTCTCCCTTGCACCACCCTTCCACCCTGGTTTCTCTGGCTGCAACCAGATGGAAGCTACAACTCCCTGTGGTCAAGCACCCACTTGAACCTCTGAGGACAACAGTCCTCCCGAGCACCTCCCAACCACCCTGAAATATAAAAATTTTCTACAGAAATTTATTACAGTGATATGGTGTTCAACGATGGCTTACCAGTCTTATCACTGTTCTGCTGCATTTCGTTTCTCTGTCTGCCTCATTGCCTTTCTGCTCACATCACTTGCGCTATCTGGTCTTCTGCTTTTTATGCTCTGTGCACCATCTCCATTCTCTACACATTTCCTCTTCTGTGCTATTCAACTGCTGCACTCTGCTCCTTCTTCACACCTGAATCACCTTTACCAACAACAATCACAACAACCTCCAACAGCAACATCAACACCATCTCTTCTCTGTACCATGTATTTATAGCTTCTGTGCACCTTGTGCATGCAGTGTTCACAATGCCTCTGCATGCTGACTCTGCACCGTTATCCTCCACCTCTCGAGTGCTCTGTCTGATTATCATTGTGACTCTTCAGCTTCTTTGGCCGTTTTCCCACGCGTTCAACATCACTGGATGTTATGTTGAGATTCCTCAGCCTCTCTGGTAGTTGAGACTCTTCGTCTTCTCTGTGACAGTCGAGTCTTCATCGACCCTGATCGATGGTTCATGATCTTGATGAATCAACGGTCCTGATCTCATCGTGATCTCGCATCTCGTTGTTCCTTCGATGGAGATTCTCATCACTCCAAGTCGCGATAGGAGAAGCTCCAAGATGGAGCTCAGATCAACGATCCACGTTCTTTTGGTGTATTGACGATCAAGATTTTTTCGTGATCTCGCATCTCGCTGATCCTTAGATGGAGGTGCTCGTAACTCCAAGTTGCGATAGGAGAAACTCCGAGATGGAGCTTTATGGTGCTCTAATCTTTCACCACGTGTCCTCTTGATCCAACGGTCCACGATTAAATCGCGATCTCGCATCTCGTGAATCTGGAGATGAATCATCT